>PVJD01000244.1:0-537111 GCA_004026545.1 Mormoops blainvillei
GAATGACATGTTTTGGATGTTATATTTATAACCCTGGAAACCAGTCATAGGTAATATTAGGTATCGCTGTTCATAAAACTCTTTTACATTCAGCACTGCTAGTAATTATCCGCTGGTCAGTTCATTTCATGTAACTCATTTAAATCTCAAAACACATTTCAGTTATAACTATTATCATTCCCCTTTACAGATGAGAAAAATGAAAACTCAAAAGGAATAAAATTTTCTCAATGTCATCCATCTACAAAAAAGCTAGGATTATTGAACCCATGTTCATCTGAGCTGAAGACTCACCTTTTAATCACACTGCTATTCTCAATGCATTCTGCTCTACCTACCTCCTGCATCAGCTCCTTAAACTGATGTCCCATCTATTCAGCCTCCAAGGCATCCTGCTTATAACTCTCAGCCTAAAACAATTCAACTTTCCACCTCCTGCTCAAGAACTTGCAGTGGCTCCCTTAACATTAGTGTGGTTCGAAACCTAATACACCATCTAGTAATTCCAACTCCATGTCTAACTCTTCCTTGAAGGCTCACCCAGCTCCTCCAGTCTACAAGAATTTTCCTTTTTATGATTGCATTTGTAGAACCAAAGTCCAGTAGCTGTTTATCATTTTCACATGCTAGCTTAATTTCATGACTATGTCGAAGGCTACTCTAAGGCAAAAACAATGGTTACTATTTTGTTTTGTTTTTACTGTTTTCCCCTCCCCCCCCCAAACTGAAAAGTACATATAATACTTAGATATTGAATGAATGCTTACTTATTGACCTCAGGGAAAACCATATTTTTATTCTGTTCATCTTTTGTTTTTGTTTTGTTTTATAAGTAGTGATAAGAAGCAAAGAAAGAATAATTAGAGTCTAGAAAAGATGCCCAGATTATAAGCTGTTTTTGTCTCTAGATGTTTGTTCCAAGCACTGTTTTTGTCACTGCAGTTTAGGCTACAGGTAATTCCAAGATATGACTAATTCCAGGTAGATCAAATCTTAATATCCTTTCGAGGATGATTCACTTCAATTTGCCGCATCATTACTTTTTTTAGGAGGCAGCAAATGACAGCAAACACTATATACTCTTGGGTACTCTCCAACTTCCCTCCCAAGTTGAAGCCAATTTTAAAATAATTCAAGATAAATTTCAGCCAGTTAGCTAGTTATAGCATCCTCTTAGGGTAGCATTAGCATTAATTAATGTTTGTGGACTGCTTTGAAAATCACAAATGCTATAGAAGTGCTGACTATTAATTTAGTAAAAGCACAAGCTATGGAACTGAAATTTAAAGGCAGTTGCATACTGCTGAACTATTTTAATATTTAAACGAACCAGCCTGCAGAAAGTCTCTGAACTCTCATGTTTATAAATCAGTGAGGGAAGATGTCTGAAGTAGTGACATTTAAAATGATTTAGGACAGAATACTGAGCTGGAAGTGAACAGGAATGATTGTTGACTATTAGAGGAGGGTAGTTACACTCAAGGGTGACCAAAACCACCACCGGAGGTTTATATATCCAACAATTTGAAGATTATTCCTTGCCCTGGGGCTTGACAGTCACTTAGGAGGTGAGACACGGGGGAGGAAGGGAAAGAAGAAAAGGAAAACTAAAGGTATAAAAAAGGGAAAAACAGAGAAAAAAAAGAAGAGGAAATAAAAGGAGAGCTCTTGTCTATGATTAAAAATAATGATGATCAAAAAACTGTAGTACATTTACACAATGGAATACTATGCACCAGAAAGAAAGAAGGAGCTCCCACGATTCATGACAGCATGGATGGAACTGGAGACTATTACACTATGTGAAATAAGCCAGGTGGTAAAAGATAAATACCATATGATCTCACCTATAAGTGGAACTTAATCAACAAAACAAATAAATGAGCAAAATAGAGTATGGAAATAAAGAACAAACTGACTGACCAGAGGAGAGGGGGAGAGGGATAACAAGGGAAACAAGGGGAAAGGGCAAGTCCAGGAACATGTATAAAGGGCCCATGGGCATTCACAACAGGGTGGGGATTGATTATGGGAGCAGGGGGCTGGTTGAGGCAGGGAAGAGCAACAGGAGGAAAATCTAGGACAACTGTAACTGAACAACAATAAAAAAAAGTAATGAGGCTGATGAAACTGGCACTTCTCCACTGCAAGTCAGCCCAAGAAGCAATTATATCACAATAATGACTCCAAGTTGAAATGGTCTCCTGATTCCATCCTCACTAACAGCTATCTCCAAATCTGCACTCCATTACTGGTTGATATGTAGACCTGAGCAAGCAGATGTTCCCCCTCCCACCCTAGGACATCTTCATCCTTCTGCGTTCAAAGCATGGCTTCCAGAGACAACGCTGGCCTCCTATGGTCCTTCTCACCCTCACCCTCCACTTGCACCAAGACAGCGGGAGGGACTCGTCCTGCCCCCTTTCATACATTTCCTGTGTGATTTTTAATTTTTAAGACTGTCCTTGATATTCAACTTTTCCAGGAAAGTCACAACACTTAGCCTTTGTCCCCGTTTAAATGCTGTCCTGATGGCTGTGACCTACATGCTCTTCCCAATGAGGATTTCTATGAGAGTGGATTCCCATGACTATAAAGATTGTGAAACCATTCAACTTGTTTCCTGGATGTAACTTTCTAGATATCATTACTGTGATACTACTGGAAGTTAGGGACATAAATTAAATGATCTATACAGCAATCTGTGATGTTATGCAGAGTCCTTATAGAAGAGATAAAAAATTGTCTTCCTTCGCTTCCTCCTTCCTTCTTTCCTTTGGTCTTTCTTTCAATTAATTTATTTTAAGCATAACATATATTTATATTGTAGGATATTTGGAAAATAGAAAAAACATATAAAAGTAAAAATATAAATAAATGTAACTCATCTGGCCAGTTATACCACATATGCATTTAGTCATATAATCACCCTTATATTATGTAATATTACATATATGTTACATTACATATGACTGCATAAATAATAGTTATATAAATATAAATAATATTTATAAATATACACATATTTATTATGATATTTAAGTATTCATAATATACATATAATATAAATATGGTAAATATAAATGTGAGAAAATGGAGACAACTATACTTGAATAAAAAATAAAAATACATTTAAAAAAATTGTGCATGATACAGAATATGTATTATATAACACACAGAATATATTTATATTATA
Source organism: Mormoops blainvillei (assembly GCA_004026545.1). NCBI lineage: Eukaryota > Metazoa > Chordata > Mammalia > Chiroptera > Mormoopidae > Mormoops > Mormoops blainvillei. The sequence continues at coordinate 3,197 of PVJD01000244.1, forward strand.
AAATATTTCACACAGATGTCTTTATAAGGGATGGTTAATATTCTGCCATGTGGATATACCATAACCATCCTTTAAATTTAGAATTATACTCTTATTGTTCTCACAATGTTTATCCTTATAAACAATGTTGTAATAAATATATTTGGGCAAATGTATCTGTCAAAATTTTTATTAAGTGATGCAAGGCTTATTTTCAACAAAGTCATTTATGCCTATTTCATGTTTTCTAATTTTCTTACATGACTTTTTTATAAATTGTAAAATATCCAATTAAAATTTTATTTTCTCCTACTCACAGTAATCAGGTAATCTTTGTGAGTATGGTAATCACCACATCATAACAGAATTTCCATTCTAATCAGAGATTCAAAGCCTGTATAAGGACCAAACAAAATGAATTAAACTGTTTCTAAGACATCTGTTAAATGTGTCAGAGGCTGAAAACACCAACATGGTGCTAGAGAAACCAAGGTCAGTAAAACATATTCCCTGCCTATGAAAGTCTCCTGACCCTTCATTTGGCCTATGTCATAGATCGATTGCAAAAATGGGCAGAGTTCTTCCCCTCCCTATATTCACATCAGGGGCAGTGTGCTGCTGAAGCAGTTTCTGTCCATTCCCTACACCTTGAGTGTTGGCTGGCCATGTGACTTGCTTTTACCAATGGAATGCGTCATATGTGATTAAGGGCTGGTTTCAGTCTGAGACTCAGGGACTTTGCACACCTTGCTGGCTCTCTTGTAACTCAGCTATTGACATGAAAAAGCCTACACAAGCCTACTGGAAGAGGAGATATCACACACAACAGAGATAAAGTGACCTACAAAGGTTACCTTGAACAGCCATTCCCCAGCCATGCCAACAGTTGGCCACAAACACATGCCAAAGCTAGAAGAACCACCCAACTTCTCAAGACTCCTGAGCTAAATAAATGTTGTTTGGAGTGGTTTGTAATACAAGAGATTCTAACTAGGCCCTGGCTGACAAAGCTCAGTGGATTGAGCATCAGCCTGTGAACCAAAGGGTTGCCAGTTGATTCCCCACTCAGGGCACATTCTGGGTTGTGGGCCAAGTCCCCAGTAGGGGGTGCATGAGAGGCAACTGCACATTGATGTTTCTCTCCCTCTCTTTCTCTCTCCCTTCCTCTCTGTCTAAAAAAATAAAATAAATAAAATCTTAAAAAAAAAAAAAAACTAAGAGATTCTAATTAATACAGCCTGTAAACCAACCACAGCAATGTGCTTGGTATCATAATAGAAGAAGAGGCAGGGAGCTGCAAGCAGTTGGTTTCCTTTTCTTCTTTCGCTGCCTTTCATCTTGTTGACACCATGGTTTAAGGCAATGAATGTTATGTTAAGAAAAAGCTTTCCACAAAGGAGTGAAAACATTCTGATAAAGGGTAAAGTTTTTCTTTTTACTTAAACAATTTTAGCTTCTAATATGTACCTTCCTTGGGCTAGGATGTGAGTTTACCAAGGTGACAGGAGTGGCTGCTCTTGAACTGAGATTCTCTTGTTTGGGCATCTGGTTATGAGTGGTCATTGATGCCGCCAGGCAAGCAACTGCATCAGCGTTCTGGCCTTGAGAGACAATTATTATGGAGCCTCTGTGAATTGCCTGATATTTTCCAAGTTAATAGTGTTAGCTAAATAGTTCTTTTCTGTTCTAGCAGTAGCTTTGGATTTGCAGCTCTGGGTCAGAAAAGCCAGCATCCTCATGTTCCCTGAGCTTCCTATCTTTGATAAGCCCATAAATGAAAGTCTGACTTACTTTCCCAAACTTCTCTGTGTTCCCATCAAAATCTAGCGGCCAACTGGACCTTTCCCCTGACTCCTGCTTTCTGACACATTAGTACATTTCAAACTTCACTACACATAGGAATCACCCGGGACTATTGTTACATGCAGACTCTGATTCACACATCTTGCATGGGGGCCAAGAATTTGAATTTCTAATAAGTTCCAAGGTAATGCTGATGCTGCTCCTCCCAGTATAACTTTTCAAATATTAAGTTACTACATGACTAATGAACTAATCCCTGAAAACCAAGGTTTGGTTAATGGATAACCTGAGTTAGAGAGGGCCTGATCTCAGTTAGCAATAAAATCTTCTTGCCCAATTTCCTTCATAGTCAGGTAAGCAAATCATATCATTTGCCCTCTAAAAAGAAACAAAGAAACAGGCTAGCTTTGATAGTTCTGTGTGATTAATATGCCAATGAAGGCGTATTTTTGGGTATAGCATCTTTTATTTTTAAGGACTCACTCGCCAGAGCTCACTCACAACAGGCTCTCACAGTGGTTCCTCATGAACTCTACGCCTTCCACTTGTCTTGTTTCATTTCATCCCTAACTGCCCTGTTTGTGCATATCTCTTATCCCTTTGTTCCTGCCTTGCAGAACCCCTGCAAATTAAACCAGCATTGGCCAATTTTCCCAAAGCTCCCAACTCCTACTGACAGTAATTTTGTCAGTCCCAAGAGCCCCTACACCTAGTACTATGTTTGCTGGCAGCTCTGTTAGAGTATGGTTGATTGCTAACACCTGCTTCTCCTCACAGCCACTACTCCACTTGAAAGTTCAGGCACTAACTCTCTACCTGGCCAGGCACTTAACACTGTAGACTCTCAATACTCCAGGTGTGATTCAGGGTTAGCACTCTCACCTAGGAGCTTGTTAGAAATGCAGAACCTCCAGCTCCATCCCAATATACTGAATTAGAATCCTCAGTTTAGCAACATTCCTAGGTGACTCTAATTAAAATGTGAGCCCTATTAGTGTAGAAATTAAAAATCATCATGCTATCCTTGCAGTGCGCATTTCAGGGCAATTCTTACAGATGACAGAGAAAACACCTGGCTTCAACATAAATACTCCCAGTCACGAGGTGTATAGTCCTTTATATCTGAGAATAATAGATAATGGGGATTACACCTATGTATAGAATTGTGACAATGAAATGAGTTGAGTTATATAGAAACATTTTGCTCAGTGCCTGGCACAGTGGTGGTATGGAAAAAAATAAGTTGTTTTGTTTAAGGAGAGAGAAATGTGAAAAACTTTAAAAGATACCAAATCGAGATTGATGTATTTAAGAATAAAATGCGATAACAGAGTTGTGCATCGATAAGTAGTACTTTATAAGCACAGAGCAATACACAGGGGTGGACAAATGTAGGTTTACAGTTGTAATACAAATAAATAATACAATAATAATAAAAGAATAAAAATTTTGTTTGTTATACTCACAACTGTTAGCCTACTTTTGCCCACTCCTCTATGTATAATTCTTAAGAGTTTGCTTATTAGTTTGTAATGCAATGAGTTTTTGTTAGTCAGAAAGTAAGTGCATATATTTTGAAAATTAATACTACCAAACCTTGAATAACGCTACAGATGTAATTCAGAGACACAGTTGCCTTACCATGTCCAAAAATTCATCTGGCTGCTTTGTGTTCATAAATATAGCATAAAATATGATTCCAATACAGAATATAAATGTTTAAAGAGCTAAATTAAATCATTAAATCTGACAATGGCAAGATTTTGAATGAAAGTTAATCTAAACATTGAAACTCAAAGAAGAATTAGATTAAATAAAATCACTTGGCGTTTAATGTTTCCTTGGAACCCTATTTATGTGACTATAAAAAGGTCGTTCTCCTTTGAAACTGGCTGTTCTTGAGTAATACTAACTGCCAAAAAAACTAGGTTTGTATATCTCGAAATCAACAATAAACGGAAGAGCTCAGCATGAGTATTCACTCTAGTGCATAAAAAATCAATACAAAGATATACACAAAGATATTTTATATCTTCTAATCAATAATAAAGGGAAAAACCCCCAACTTTAACATCTCTCTCTCAAATGTTATTTTGAATACTGAGAAAAGGAATCACACTGCTTCCAAATGCCACAGCTAGAATTCATTAAGCCACTTCATTGATTATCCCTAAATATCCTTGTCAATACTGATAGGATATTAGCACTAAACCTGTTTTTTCTTCTTTTTTTTTTAATAAGCAGATCCATTTTAATGTAGAATATGACTTGCTCTTTGGGAAATCTCAGGCATCTAACAAAAGTACAGTATCCAAGTTGCTCTTCCCAGCATCGTTTTAGATTCAAACTTAAAAAAAAAAGTCTAAAAACACAGCTACATCATCTGTTAGACTGAACCACGTGACATTGCCTATATTTAATGATTGCGGAGACATGACAATGGTATTTTAATATGGTTCGACTTATCAGTTTCCTCTCTCTACACTAAAGAAACACTTTATATAGGCATTTTCTATCTAGTGTAATGTCAGTTAGGAAAATGTATTTTTAAATGGCCAAGAACCTAAATTGCCTTCTGACTCCATGTTTGGCATTCCTTAATTTGCATATATAAACCACCTGGTAAGTAGACCAGTCATATTCTGATTAATTCTTGGTAGCTGTGTCAGCATCCATGAGGTTGAGGACTTCCTTATATTTAGAGGAAGAGAAAACAAGAAACTAGGATGTGTTTTTTTAATACCTTCATCTGGAAATTTTAACAATAAAATGGATTTTAAAATATTCCCTTTGGGTAAATGCTTTGACCAAAAAGTCATATGCATGGATCAATAATAATAGAAAAGCTTGAATAAACACTCATGTCCCTAACTCTACAGCTGTTTTTAATGGTGATGAACAAAGTCACCAGAATTTTTCTCAGTAAACAATTGGAGTGTCATGGAATAAAACAGAATCAGCCCGTGCATCCACCTTTTCATGTTTGCTGTCCAGAACTGTGAAAAGTGTTGTTTTTAATGATCATACAGTTGAATGGGAAAATCCTAAACTGCCTTCAAAGTCATTAAGGAGATTTAGTCATGTTCAGTAGAGCGTTAGACATTTATGTATTTCATTGCTTCTCAATTTCCTGAAAACTTTTAATTTGCTGATTCTTACAGAATGATGGTATACAAAATTAACTTTGATATGGGTTAACCAAAAATGTATATATACTACTGTTCAAAATAACAAAGAAAATCTTTTAAAATGAGTTTTATAACATCCTGCCTCTTTCAGATGATAAATGATATCCTGGCCTTCAGAGCATGTGTCTGTGATCCAATGTCTTAAGAATTAGGATGAACCATTAGAAAGTACCGTGACTCACATACCAGACCCAGAGGTAGCATGTGACACTACTCACTCTAATTATTAAGGTAGCTTCTTTTAGTCCACTCTGCAGTGGGAGGGCAAGTTTTCTTATATTCACTGATCACTGTTATCACATAAGCCCTCAACTGAGTGATCTTATTGAGGCTTAATTTCCAGGTGAACACAGCAGACAGGCAAGGCCCAGCCATTTAGAGGAAACCAATCTAAACATAACATTATCACTTGTAAGAAAAAAAAAATTAACTGAATTTATCAAAGGTTCATCTGCCCAAAATCCAATGTATTCAAACTGAACACAAAAGCAAGCAAGGTGCCTCTTAGTACCTATTAATCTTTCTTTAGTCAGCTGTAAATCATCTCTCACAAGCAATAAAGTATTCCTTGGAAGGATATCTAACATGTCAGAAGAATAAGTGGATCTGGCCTGGAAAAAGGCTTTATGAATTTATGGATATTTCATATGTCCATGATGAAGATGGAAGATATACTATAAAACAATTATTAAGCAATAACCAACTGTAAAAAGAGAGAACTGTGTATGAACTTTGCTCAGAACTTCTAAGAAGGAAATGATTTGACACATACCTGGTCCAGCTGTGTTCAACCGGGGGCTCATAGATCAGCACTTTTTCTTTTTTCAAACAGGGAGAAGTTGGAGCCTGCAGAATACACCACGCAACTTAAGGGTAACTGCGAGACTGACGCAGGGGAAGGAGAAGGGCTGGAATCAGTTGAGTTGAGCCTCAGGGGCCAATCTGAGAACGGCAGAATCAGGCCCCTGGCGCTGCATCCCTGACCACTCTTCCCGGAAGCCCAGTCTCGCCGGATCGCCGGGTCTCAGGAGTTCTATGAGGGCTGGAAGGGGAATGATGACATGAAAAACACCTGGGTGCCTGGGGTGCCAGAGGCACCCCTTCCATGCTCCTTTGTAAGTAATCTGGCTCACACCTACCCTCATGGAAAAAATAGTACTCGAGGATTCTTTGGCTCCCCACCTCTACCCCCAGCTCTTCACAGGTACAGTACCTGGGAGTCTCAGAGTACCAGAGGCCAGCCAGGTTCGGGGAAGGGCTCTGGCCCAAAGGCTGTGCAGAAAGGGACCACCTGAGGCCAGAACTAGACGCTGGTGTGAACTGAACATGAAGAGGGGCAAATCTATAGTCTTTCAGAAGCACAAAGGGCCTGGCATTGCAGAGGCGCATGGAGCGGATCTCTGGGGCACCAGTCAAAACTATTTCTTATGGTCTGCACAGATATTAGTACAAAAAATTCAAAAAACTCAAATAAACTTTTATTACAATTCAACTGACTCATTTTGTGTCTGTGGAATATAATACTAATACGTTTGCACTGGAATTTTATCTTTTTAAATTTATTTAGTAACTTTTATATCGTTTTACAAAAAGATTGGTCCACGATGGATTGGAAATTAAAAAAAAATAAACAGCAAACAAAAACAAAAACAAAAACAAACAGTTCCTGTTTACACAAGTTCTAGCCAATCTCTAGATTCCAAATAGATCCTTACTAAAGTCAGCCATTACTAGATGCTTTCATCTTGTTTTTAAAGATACCAGGGAAAAATTTTTTATGACCTTCCTTGGAATACATTTTGGTGTTTGGGGCCCTCATTATTCAGAAACCTGGGTTGGTAGCTAACATAACTCTGGAGGCTGCACTGTGGTGCCCAGGATAGACATGGGGAACAGGCTACCACATTCTTTCTAGTCTGTTGTCCAACACTAAGAACAATATTGCCCCTGTTCTCTGTGCCCATCTCCCCCTCGCCTCTCGTCCCCTTTTATGCAAGGGAAGATGTCAGAAAATGTAGCTAGCTGGTTGATTTTAACCTGAGCTAAATTATAAGAGTTTAGAATACTAAGCAGCCAACCATTACCTTTTTTTCTTTTTCTTTTTCTTCTCTTTTCTTTTCTTTTCTTTTTTAACTACCATGAGGCTGAAATCAGACTTGTTTTATCCAAAACTCACAAGGAGTTCCCAAATATTTGGAAAAAATGTGTTTTCCTAACCAGGTCAGACCAGGGATATGGCCCTGATGTTGGAAACAGAGTGTGTCTTGAAGTGTGGCTTATCATAGTTGTTTCATCCTTCAACCTTGACGCTAAGGATTCTTAACACTTTACCACCAGTGGAATCTTTTAAGTCAGCAGTGGTTCTAATTATTTACCAATTAACCTTAATTCAGACAGTTGTGTAACAGCACAACCAGAGAGTTCACTAAACAAACAACTTGACAAATGCTGTCATTTAAAATCTTTTCGAAACATGTTACTTTCTTAATTAGGAAGTCAAGTTGTGAGGACTCTATGTTCACAGAAGGTATTTGGAAAATTAGAGGAGAGGAGGTGGGGAAGCTCCTCTTCATGCTCAAATGCACTGGTTGCAGCGGAATGTGCTCCCGTGGATGGACCCACGGGGCAGTGCCATGAAGAAAGCCACTGTGCACATTTGCTCCAGGGTGGGCAATAAAATGATGTCAAATTACTAATGTCAGTTTCATTTTTCAAGGACAGTTTAGAAAATGAAAGGAGGAATTTCATGAAAATGATGACAGGATTTAAGATTGACCTTTTTCCTGTTTCTATTAAGCTGAAAGTCACACATATACTCTATATTTAATAGAAAATGCTGATGAATTTGGTGTTTTAAACCATATCTTTGACATCTTTATAATATGGGATCCTCTTTTTTAAAAGACACATTTGTATTCATTTAAGTCATGATTTATACTATTCAACAGATTTTTATGTTGAACTTGCACATTGTTATAGTTTTGTTGCTTTTGTAAATTGAATCTTTTCTTTCAACATATTTAATTTTATTTTTAAAAATTTAATGTGAAGTTGACCACATAAAAATGTACAGAATATGTATATGAAGGGTTCTAATAAAATTTATAGTACTTAGCATGTAGCTTAAGAAATAGAACATTAATAATAATTTTAATTATTATATCTCCTTCCTGCCTCCACTCCAGAAATATCTTCTAAGTTTTTGCTAATAATTTTCTTCATTATGTTTAGAGTTCCCTCACATATCTGTAGTATAAAACTAAATTGTGTGTAATTATACACACTTTGGCATTTATATAAGTGAAATCATACTATAACATTATTTAAATTTTTTCATCATTGCATTTTTGACATTCATTCAAGTATATCTATGTAACTAACTTTATTTGTTTTCACTGATATAAATTATCGTACTATATGACTATTATGAAAAACATCTAAAGATCTACTCTAAGGATGTTGAACATTTAAACTGTGTCTCAGGCAGTATTCTATGATAACCGCCAAGATTTCCAACCCCTATTGTATGCATACATTCTTATATTTATTCATTCAAACACTAATCTAGGTGCTGCTATGAAAGGGCTTTGCAGAGGTAATTAAAATCCTCATTTATTTATGTATTTATTTATTTATTTATCAAAAATTTTACCCTTTGTGACAGCGTGGATGGACCTGGAGAACATTATGCTAAGTCAAATGGCCCATCAAAGAAAGACAAACACCATGTGACTTCATTCATATATGGAATCTAATGAACAAACCAAACAAGCAAAACAGAGACAGACTCATAGATAGAGAGCAGGCTGACAGCTGAGGGGCGTGGGGGATTGGTTGGGGGTGGAAGTATGCAGCATAAATGGAAGAGGACTCATAAGCGTGAACAACAGTGTGGTGGTTGTGGCGGGGGGTGGGGTAAAGGAGATAAATGGTAATGGAAAAAATATGATAAAAACAATTTTAATAAATAAATAAATAAAATAAAATCCCTATTTAGTTGACTTTAAATTGGGGATAGATTCTCGAGTGAGCCTGATCTACTCACATGATCCCTTAAAAGTCAGAGAGATTTGAAGCAGGAGAGGGATATGTAGGAAGTAACTACTGGCAACATCTGGTGCTGAGAGTGGCCGCCAGACAACAGCCAATACCTTGACGCCAACTTTGAGAACTTAAGCAGGAAATTCAGCTAGGCCAAGCACAGACTTTTGACTTATAAAAATTGTGAGATAACAAATGGGTGTTGTTTTAAGCCATGTAACCTATGGTCATTTGTTATACAGCAGTAGAAACAATGCGGGTTGTTAGCAGAATTGTGCTTTTAGAGACAAAGCTGCTCTGAACTCTTTTGTCCATGTTCCCTGGAGCACATGCGCAGAAGCTTAAGGCACATACCTAGGAAGAGAATAGAATGGAACTGTTACATGACATGCACATTATTGGAAAATTATGTCAAATTATTTTCTAACATAATTTCAAGTTATCCTTTGACCAGCAGTCAAGGGAGTTTCCTTTGCTTCACATCCTTCCAAAAAAGATGGTATTGGCAGGAATTAAAGTTTTGCCAGACTAATGATTGTGAAATGATATTTCTTGTAGGTTTTAATTTGAAGTTCTCTGAATTATTAATAACAATGAGCACCTTTTCATGTTCATGTGTCATCTGTATTTCTTCTCCTGTGAAATGCTTTTCAAGAAAATCTTTCTTATTGATTCACAGGAATAGTCAAATCATCTCCTCACTAATCTGCTGAGCCAATTTGAACCATATCAGCTTTCAGACTCAAGGGTCTATGTGTATTTACCTATATATATTACTAATTGTTTTTATGGCTACTTTGGGCCCTTACTCTTCCAAATATGAGGGGGGTCCCCCCCAAAACCTGGAATTATTTATAACAAATTGTATATTTATTTTTACATGTTTAAACTTCAGTCACCTTCAAAGTACTTCCCATTTGATGCAATATACCTATCAAGATTTTTTTTCCACTGCTCAAGACAGTTTCTGAACTCATTTTTATGTCTTTTAGTGCTTCTGCCATTTTTTTTTTATTTGTTTCATCTCTTCCACACTGGCAAACGTTTACCTTTGAGGACTTTTTCATCTAGGGAAACAAAAGAAAAGTCATTCAGGGTGAGATTGGGTGAATAGGGAGGGTGGGGCATAGGGGTCATGCAGCTTTTAGTCAAAAACTGCTGAACATGCAGTATGGTATGGGCAGTTGTGCTGTAAATCACCCATCACGAAATAAGCAAAAGCATCGAAAGAGTCTTCAAAAAAATTCACTGAAACAGACCATAGCCTCTCACAACGATGCCAGCTGGTACACTGATACAGATGGGTTCCTAGAGTACTCACCTAGTGGGGGAAGCCTGTACCGCAAGGGGCCTGGCCTCCAGAAGATAATTGCATTTTTTGGGGGGTCCCCTCCCATATGTGTTAGAAGGAGCTTATCATATTTTATTTTTAAGTGTTATTTAATTTACATTATATTGAATCTATAAATCACTTTGAAAACAAATGGCATCTACAAAATGGTGAGTTTTTCTATTCAGTAAACAGTATTCCACATATGCAGTTATTCTTTAATGTCATTTATTAAAGTTTTATAGTTATATACATAATGATCTTCTATACTTTTGTGAAATATTTGCCCTATGCACCAAATACATTTATTCTATTGTATCTTTTTAAATCACATTTTTGTAATTGTTTTTGGATAATGTATGGAAATAAAATTGAATTTTTGCATGTTTATCTTATATCCCAAAAAATCATTAACCTGTTATTAAATCTAAAAGTTTCTGCAGAAACTTTTATTTGGGATAGTCACATTCATGGGAAGATCATGAAAACTTGGTTTTGGACTTTCTAGTCATTCTACTTTGGGGTTTTTTCTTGTCTTATTAAGATGAATAAAATTTATGGCACACACTAGACAGAAAAATTAATAGCAAATACTCCTTCCATGTTACTAATTTTAAAGAAAATGCTTTTAAATGTTTTATCATTGTAATGGTTAATTCCATGTGTCAACATATCTGGGCCACTGTGCCCCGATATTTGGTCAAACATTCTAGATGTTTGTGTGGAGATATTTTTGGATGAGATTAACATTTAAATCAGTGGACTGTGAATGAAGCAACTGTCTTCCATAATGTGGATAGGCCTCAACCAATCAGTTAGAAGCTTGAATAGAGCAAAAACCTGACTTCCCCCAGTCAAGTTGTATGAGCAGACAAACCTTCACAATTGAACTGCAATGTTGATTCTTCCCTGGGTATCCAGCCTGCTGGACGACCCTAGAGAATTGGGAGACTTGCCAGCCTACATAATTGGGCTAGCTGATTCCTTAAAATTATTCTTTCTTAAGATACCTATCTATCTACCTATCTATCTATCATCTATCTATCATCTATCTATCTAACTATAAAGAGAGAGAGAGAGGGGGAGAGAGATAAGGATAGATATCCTAATATCTTATGCGTTCTGTTTTTCTAGAGAACCCTGACTAATATAAGCATTAAAAAGATGTTTCTTTTTAAAATAGAAATTCATTTTCAGTTGAGGAAGTTATCATCTCTTCCTATTTTTAAAGGGTGTTTTGTCTGATTTTTCTCATGGTTGTTAAATTTTATCACTTGTTTTCTTAATCTATTGCAATTATCATAAAACTTTTATATTTTTTCTTTTTCAATGTGCTAATATGGAGAACTACACATAATAATCTTATAGGTAAGTAATAAACCCAGCCTAGTCATGCTGTATCATGCATTGTGTTTTGTTTTACAGTGCTGAATTCATTTCGTTGTTGATTTTCTTATGGGAAATTTTGGATTCATGCCCAAGAATGACTGAATTATAATTTCCATTTATCCTATTGTCCTACCCTGATTTTGATATCAAGATTCTATTAGCTTTAAGACATGACTTTCACAGTATCCTCTTTTTCCAGTCTCTGGAAGAATTTTCTCAAACTTAGAATTATCTACTCTTTGAATATTTGGTATTATTTTTCCTTAAATGTAAGTAGGATGAGAATAAGTGAGCTTAAATTTTCAATTTTCTGGTATTATTCACACATAGGGATATGTTTCAATCTCATTAAATTTTCCAATATATTGGCATATATTTCTCTATAACTACCTTTATTATCACTTTATTACCTGCATCATTGAGAATGTGTTTTTGTTCTTATGCTTCACATATCCTGTTACAGAATTATCAATTTTTATAATCTTTTTAAAGAAATAAGTGTTGGCACTACTGCTATCTATGATACATTTGTTTTCTTTTTATGAATTTCTGCTCTTTATTATTTACTTTTATATTTTAGGTTTATAATCCTTTATTTTATTTTTATTATTGTTATTTTTGTTTTTTCTTGCTTTTCCTTAAGTTGAAATCTTCATTAATTGTCATCCTACTTTTCTGGCATAAACCTTTGTGGTTATTTCCTCTCTAAGAAGCATTACCTGTGTCATACAAATTTTAATTATTATTTTAAATACAAGCTTTATTATTTAATACCAATAAATTGTCAAATACAAATAAAGTCCTTTGCTTCATTTCTTTGCTATGCAAACATGTGAACCTCCAAAATGGGGTCATCTCATATTCTGCTTTTTTTATTCTGTGCTAACTTCTGTTAAGACTTTACCTTCCACAAAAACTAACAATGGGTCTAAAGGCTCCCAATTCACTAAAGAAATCTCTCATTGATATTTTGGCCACACAAGCAATAATGATTTACCTTTTTTCATACTCCTTTTTAATCTTAATGATCACCTGAACTTCAGTAGATAAACTTCACAGCTACCAATTACTGGACTAAGAATGCTGATCTTAACTGGGTCATTTCATCTCACTTTATGCTATTATCAGGGTCCTTTCATCTAAGTGTCTTTTGATTCTGTATCCACACACATAAGAAAAAAAAACATTTATTTTATGCCTGAACCTTTGATTTAAAAAATAGTGTCCTTTGTACCAAGTGGAAATGACCATTGTTGAAGGAAACAACAGACCTCTCCCCCTTTGCAATGTCTGCCTGACAGGGATTTAATAGGCCTCATGTACATCAAAGGCTATGCAGAGCTGAAGAAAAGTCTCATAATGCCTTTTAAGTCCTTTATCTTTCTTTTTCAAACCTGCAATGTGTAAGTATTCATTTTATGCAACTTGCATTCAGAATTCTGCTGTTCAAGTAGAAAAGTGTCTTTCATCAATTTTAAATTCTTTAAATATTTTCTAATCCACTACATGTAGGTTAGAGTGAGTGAGCAGCCATTTAAGAAGATTGAAATAATTCCTCCTGATACCTGGACTTAAGCAAACTATTTAGACTGTAAGCAACAAAAATACAATTGTGCAAATATATATATATATATTTATATATATATAAAGATAATTTATTAGTAAGACACAGGGGTTTTTGTGGACCCGTGACCTGTTCGGTCTGAGAAGGGTCCAGAAGAAGAAGTTGGAAATTACCTATAGGCTTTTAAGAGACCAAATCACTTTAAATCCCAATTATAAATTCTCAAGAGAGAGAAAACTCTGTTGATCAGACTTGAGACAGATGCCCATTCATTGTTTAACCAATGATGGTGATAGGATAAGAAGGGAGTATTCAGAGGAGTTTGGAGATCAGTTCTCCTATGTGGGGCCAGCAGTTCTTGGAAGCAGAAAGGTAGCTATTCTATAAGAGGAGAATCAACCCTGCATCAAGCAATTGCAGGTTTCTGCCAGAATATGGAAAATGTCAAGCTAAAAATGATTGGAGAGAATATAATATAATTTTATAGGAGAAAATGGAGAGTAAAGATGTGAATAATCAATGTTTCTAAGAAAAAAGAACACACTACAAACAGTTGCTATCAAATCAAAGTAATTAAACACAATGAAAATACATCCTGAGATAAGGAAAGGTCTGACCTGGGAAATAATAATTAAAAATAATGATTCTAACACATACTGATGAAAATCTTATGTAAAGAAATAACATGAATGTCACAAGCATTCAACAGAAATAATACAAAGGTTAAAAAAGATATGTAAAGAAGAAAATTAAGCTGGCTTTTATATCTTTTATGAAATTTAGATGCCAGAACCACTCTGAGAAACTTCTAAAGGTTTTGAGTAGAAAATTTGAGACACCCATAATTTAAAATAAACCAGGTTTGTTTGTTTGTTTGTTTGTTTGTTTGTTTTTTTCATATGTATAAACCAAAAATGCTCTCCCCCCTTCCTATTGGGGAAAATGTGTTCTGACAATTGAGAGAACCTATTTCCACAGCCTCTAACGCTCAACACTTCTCCTCACTTGGTAATTCTTTTGCTCATCATCCTTCAGGATCAGTTCAATGGCAGTTGCTTCCCTGGGCCCTCGCTCTAAAGCATGTCGCCATGTTATTTTCTGTTTCAAAGAACAAAATCATTTTATCTCATTGCACATTCCAGAATTTGTGTTTATATTGACATATTCAGTTGTGTTCATCATTAAACATCAATCTTCCACATCAGGTTATAAGACTCATGGGGCACCAGCACAATTCCTATTTTGTTCCCCACTGTCTACACAGCACATAGCACAGAGTCTGTAGAGCATACTCAATAAACATGGTGGGAAAGGAAGGAGAGAAGGGAGTCATACATCTTATGTAAATTGGTGGGGGGCAGGCCACTGGGACAAAAGGAAAAGAGCAGTAAAAGGCAGTAGGGTAGTGTCTTAGGGAGGATTGCTATAACAAAATACCACAAACCAGGTGCCTTAAAAACAACAGAAACTCCTTTCTTGCAGTTTTCCTAGGGTGCCAGCAGGGCTGGGTTCTGGGGGAGAACTTTCCTCCAGGTCACAGACTGCATACTTTTTGTTGTTTTCTCCCACGGCAGTGCAAGCAAGCTCTCTAGTGACTTACAAATGTACTCACCACAATCATGAGACCTCTGTTCTCAAGACCTCATCCAATCCTAATTACTGCCCAAAGAGTCCGCCTCCTAATACTGTCACATTGTGGGAAAGAGTTGCAATATGTGTATTTTGGGGGGACACAAATATTTAGTCCCCAGGTAGACTGTTTGGACGAAGGATCTAAAGAGGGGACCCAAGAGCTCTGCTAGAGAAGACCTCATTCATATCTGGGTGTGGGATCTCAGTAGCTTGCGAAGGCTACGTGTAGTGGATTTAAAAATAAATAGATGAAGTTTGTAAGAACATGGAAAGTAAAGGGGTGAAAGATGAGAATATCTTTTTCTAATCCTCAGTGGAAATCCCTCTCTTTTAAATGCATTTTTATTGAATAAGTAGGAGTTGGTTGTTTGTCCCAAAGAGAGAGATTTTTTAATGATATATCTCTTAGATAGGGTATTCTCTTCAAAGACTTAACAATGAATTTTATTTTTTCTGTGAAAAAAAAGGTTGTCATATTATGCCTCTTTTATATCCAGCAAACAATAGCATCCTAAAAGCAGTAAATTCTCTCCAGTTCCTTTTATAAGGAGAGAGATTTCACCACCCAAGTGACCAGTACTGGGCTTTGCCCTCCACACCCCTACAGCTTCTCTGGCTATTTCATTACTTGTTGAGGTCACAGCGTAGTGTGTCTATGTTTACATGTAATTGTCACAGAATATTGACATTGGGGGGTTGTCCAAATCAAGCCATTCAAGTAGAGTTAGGCAAGTCCTGAGGTACAAGTGACAGTCCACTACTAGGAGA
This sequence comes from Mormoops blainvillei, assembly GCA_004026545.1. Lineage (NCBI taxonomy): Eukaryota > Metazoa > Chordata > Mammalia > Chiroptera > Mormoopidae > Mormoops > Mormoops blainvillei. The sequence goes on from PVJD01000244.1 coordinate 18,891, forward strand.
CATCCACGGGTGCTGTGCTGACAATTGTCAATGGAAGTTCACTAACCATAGTGAGAGATGAGCAACTAATATAGCTCTTCTATCTGGAAAATAGACTGTGATAGCATGAGATGGTGGCTTGGCTGAGCTCTCAGTGCTGGGCACTAGCAGGGTATGGCTCATTCCCAATGCCAACTCCAAGCAACCCTCACAGTTCCCTTGGGTCAGAGCTCTGACAGCACGACACCCACCCCAGGCCAAGTTCTCCTGGCTTGGCTTTTCCTAAGTTTTTGATTATTCAAAACTTAAAGCTCATCTCTCCCTCACAAATTCCAGCATATAATAATAAATTCAGTGTTTATAATTCCCATTAAAACTTTTAAATATTTATAAAAATTATATGTAGATTGTGAAACCAAGGAAAATAGACATATTTCAGAAGTCACATTACCAATCAGTGAGTAGATAAATATATATAACAAATCAATGTTGTAAATTTTGTTGTTTAAATTATATATATTCACATATTTGTCAGCTTAATTTATCCATTTTTGATGGCTTTGTTAAAATCTCCAGTGTTTCTGTGTTTGTAAATTTCTCCTTACAATTCCGCAAGTTCGACTTCATTAGCTTGAAGTTTATGGTGTTGATTGCCAGCAAGTCCATGACTGGCACGACGCCCATTGGCTGGGTGAGTTTTTTTTCATAATTATATGATGATTTTTTTGTCATAGTCATGTCTTAAATTTTATCTTGACAGTTATTACTTTTGTTACACTTCTTTTTTGTTTACTTGATATTTGTTTTGTTTTTCATGCCTTTATTTTGACTCTGTGGTGGTATTTTAGGTGTATTTTTTTTTGTCTTATGGAAGCAATCTATTTCTAATTCAATTATACACACTATGATTTTTAATAGGAAAATTTATCTATATTTTCTGCGAATTTAGTGGTGTTTATTTTTTATTTCTAATTTTTTCTTTTACAGTTGACATACAATACTATATTATTTTCAAGTGTACAATATAATGATTAGATATTTATATAACTTAAGAAGTGATCACCCCAATAAGTCTAATACCCATCTGACACCATAGTGGGGTTTATTTATATCACCTTATTTTTGGTTTGTGATAACCCTGCTTTTTCTTTATCTCTTTAATACTTTCTCTGTCTTCTGTTGGTTTGGTAAAATGTTCTATTTTCCCTTTCTTATTTTTATTTTTTGCAATAATTTTTTTTTTGCTTGTCTTGTTTGTTTTTGGTTTCATAGTTGCCTCATCTGGTCCTCCGTGGCCTCAATCTGGAGCTAGGTTCTATTATGAGCAGCCAAATTGGGCATGCAGCAGGTCATGCTCGGAGGAGTGGCCCAGTTGCCACAGCTCCTGACCAGCACATGTGTCTATGTCCCCACTGTTCTCAGGCTTCAGCTCATTAGGAACTCTATCCCCAAGAAAGGATTGGCAGAAGAACTTCACCTTCCCATCATAAGTGGGGGTGTCTACCCAAGCATCTGGCATCTCCTATAAGAACACTTTTAATCCTCTTTACCTGAAAGTTTGGTTTTTACCAAAACCTCTTGCAACTACTGCCTACTTAACATTCAAAGGGTAACAAAACCTTACCTTCCGCTTTGCTCAACATTTTGATTTTCTGTTCTGTTCCTTGAACGGGGCAGTGCTTGTCTTTTGCTGAGCTCAGCTTTGTCTCTCTATGTATTTTATTTTTCCCCTCTTGCTATATGCTTGGTTAAAGATGCCATCTTGACCTGAAGACTCTCTATTCTCTTTCTAATTCTATGATTATGGCCTAAACATTGCCCTCTCTCTCAAATCATCCCTTCTGATTCTCAAAAAACTGTTTTGGAAGTCAGAAAGCTGAACATTAGTTCTTTTTTTTTCATTTCTTCCCTAATGATCTACTTATCCTCAAGGTAATGTAGATGTTACTTACTGAGAAGGGGAAAAGTCATGATAAAAAGGAAATGCTAAAAACTACAATCTCAAAAATTGCTATTTTGAGATGTTTTCTATATCTGTCCCTAATGAGGTATGTTCTTCAAAGCCCAGCTTAAGCTACTCATGTGTGTATGGAATTAAGCATATGTCATTCTAGCAACAACTGCTAAGACTGAATTAATGTGGCTGATTGACTTCTCCCAGCATCTTCTATTCCATCTGCTGTATCAACTACAGAAACTTGAGAAAGACAAGGAGAAGAAAGCCACATCCTTTAGGCCCTGCATCCTCTGGGGAGACAGGAGCAGGGAGGAAGGGACTTTGACATAATGGGAGGAGGAAGACATGGTAAAAGTGAATTTATCCCATGGGGACTGTGAACATAGGACCAACTCTTGGCTTTTGTGGATAAAGAGATAATACCTGAGTAAAAGATAGGGAACACTCAAATAGGTAAGGGAAGTAAATAACTTTTTTAAAAAATGCCCTGACACTAAAATATACATTTTCTGTGCTGGCCACTCTGCTCACAGCCAAGATCTGTTAATTTTCCATTGTTTTCTGCCTAACCTTTGATGAAACTCTTTTTCTTCCAGGACATACTGAATGCTCAGGTGAACCAGATTCTATGTGGATTTTAATGCTAGTGAAACAAGATGCACACAACATGGTATGCAAGGCCAATTGGGGCACACAGACCACCCGATAACTGTGGACTCAATTTTAAAAATTTTACCTTGATATGTATTTTAAAAAGTAAGTATGTTGGGAGTAGGGACAAAACTTAAAGCATGGACAAAATTTCACCTTTTAAAATCGCCTTTAGCAGATGGTGTGATGGTCAGTTTTATGTGTAGCTGACTAGGCCATAGTCCCCGTCATTCAGTCAAACATTAAATGTGTTGCTATGAAGGTATATTACGGATGCAACTACAATCCATAGTCAGTAGACTGTAAGTAACAGAAATTACCCTAAAAAACCTGGGTGGGCCAATCAGTTGAAGGGCCTTAAGAGCAGAACTGTTGTTTCCGTGAGAAAAAAAGAAATTCTGCCCATGGGCTTCAGGCTGGGTTTGTGCCCAAGAATTTCCAGCCTTCTCTTTCTGATGACCCACTCTATGGATTTCAGAATTGCCTAGCCATCCCCCCAACAATTACATAGACCAATTTCTTGCAATAAATCTCTTGATATATAAGTGTATGTTTGTGTGTGTGCATATGTGTGAGCCCATGTGTGTGTGTCCTATTGATTCTGGGCCTCTTGTGGAACCCTGACTGCAACAGATTTTTATGTTAGAAGTGTTTGGAGAAGGACGGAACCCTAAGAACACATTTTCTTAATTGATTCTGAGTTTTCTGGAAAGGTTCTCTAGTTTGATTAGATTAAAATGCAGTAATGACTATTTTCTGTCTTAAAGGGTACACTGATGATCCACAGTATGGTGTGGCAGTAGAGATGGGTGAAATACCACCATTGGATACTCCTTATCAAATACATGGACCATCATGTATTTGCTACTATGTAACATTTTAGTCAGACTAAGCAATATAATGAGATTGGTTGCTCCTACTTACACAGGAGAAAGTAGTGAAAGAAAATGATGAGCTCAGAGCTCACGTTCTACATAAGTGACTTGACAGTTTCTATGTCTGCCCTGAAAGAAAGTTTTCTGTCCTATAGCTGCAGGGCTGATATTTCTAAACCATATACTGACTCTTGTCCTGAGAATGGCTAAATTAGAATGCAAGTTGAATTCTCAGCCTAAGGATGTCCTCTATTAAGGTGAGGTCATTATTTGAGAAGGAAAGGATCCTGAAAACTGGAACAGAGACATATGGGAGGTTCCAGTGAAGCGGAACACATTGAACCCCTAAATTCTGCCAGTAGAAAAGGACGTTCCACTCCTTGTGAGGAGGTTAGACCTGCTCGGCCTCAAGAAGCCAATAATGGCTTCTCCTTGAGGCAGTTACCATGAAAGACACTCTTGATTCCCCTGAGGATCTACCCCCACCATCCCTCTTTGTTTCCAGACCTGTAACTCAATTCCTAATAGGCCTCAGAGACGAGATGCGAAGTGTGACCTGCAATGAAGTGCAGTACAAACCAAAAGACCACCATGATTTCTCCAAATTACAGGTAGAAATTCATTTTTCCAAATTATACAGACAGAAATTTGGGTAATGTAGGGGAATAAATATTAAGGATGCAGTATAATGGTGTGAAGAATATAAAGTTGGATCAGGCCAGACTTATTGATATAGGCCCTCTTAGCAGAGATTCTGCATGTAATGTTGAGGCTTGAGGGGCTAAAAAAGGGCTCTACCAGTTTGCTTGGTTGATTTGCAGACACATGGACCAAAAGGTGACTAAAATAAGTTTAATTTTCAGATCTGCTTTTATACACAAAGTCTTAGGGAGATTGTAATATTATAGATTTGATTTATCATTTAAAACCTGCTCACCCGTGCTGGAGCAGTCCAGGGAACACTTCTTTCACCAGGAATTTGAGAAATATATAAATTTGCAAGGGAACCCTGGCATCCTTAAGGAGCTCTGTGGTTCCTCTTCTCTGTAGGTCAGAAATTACAGTTGGATCTGCTGATTGCCACCAAACTCTGATCCCTAAATGCAATGGGAATAATTAGATCCCAGGGTGGCAAGTTCTGAGTGGCACAACTTAATTGCCAAAGGTAAGGAAGGTGTGGTTACCGTCATGGACAGTGGAATCACACCAATAATAACAGTCTGGCTTCCAGCCCCCTATGTGTTGACTAATTGATCACAGTGTCCCTAGAAAAGAAATAGATGGGAAATCTATTAACCTCTTACTTGATGTGAATCAAAAGTGGAAAGGCTCTAGGTGAAGTGAAAAGAAGTCTGACTTAAATTACCAAAACAGATAGTCACGTCTCCTAAACCAGTTCCCAGGTTTGGGTCAATTTACAGATCCAGAACTCCTTGAATGAAGAGGAGGCCCTTACCCCTTGAGGAAACACCCTACTACACTGCCAAAAATGTGTACATTTTTAACCAGAATAAATGCACCAATATGGATTTGCTTTTCCTGCACACAGTACTTCTGCCAAAACTGTGGACTTATAAAATGACTTATTCACTGTCATTGCTTCTGATCAAGGAACTCACCTCCCTGCAAATGAAGTACAGCAATTGAGCCAGGCTCACAAAATTCACCATGTTCCCCATCATCCTCTAAAACAGTTACTTGAAAGAATAGTGGAATGGTCTTTTAAAGCAATCTCAGCTAGGTGGAAATACTTTGCAGAGCTGTGCAATGTCTAAATCAGCATGTAACATATGGTGCTGGTTCTCTCATAGCCAGGGTTACCAGAAAGGTCCACAGAGCAAGACATGAAAATAGGAGTCCCTAACTATTCCCCTCAGTGACCGGTAGAAAAAATGTTATTTCTATCTCTATGACCTTATGCCATGCTGTTGTAGAAGTCTGAGTTCCAAAGGGAGAAATTCTTCTATCAAAAGATAAAACAATAGGGCTTGCTCAGTTTGTTGGATTGTCTCCTTGTACACCAAAAAGGTTGTGGGTTCAATTCCTGGTTAGGGCACATACTTAGGATGTGGGTTCAATACATGCCCGGCTGAGGCATGTATAGGAGGCAGCCAATCAATGTTTCACTCTCACATCAATGTCTCTCTCTCTCTCTCTCTCTCTCTCTCTCTCTCTCTCTCTTCCCTTGTCTCTAAAACCAATAAACATATCATTGGGTGAAAATTGAGGGAGATAGAGAGAGAGAGAGAGAGAGTGAGAGAGAGAGAGAGAGAGAAAGAGAAAGAGAGAGACACAACAATAATTCAATTGAAGCAAAAGCTAAGGCTGCCACCTGACCACTTTAGACTCCTTGTGCCTCTGAATTAACAAAGAAATATGTCACTATACTTCTGGAGTGCTTGAACTTGATTAGCAAGTAGAAATTGGACTGCAATACCACAATGGAAGTTTAAAAAAAAATATGTCTATAATACATGAGATCCCTTATGATATCTCCTAGTGTTACTATGCTCTGTGATTAAAGTCAATGGAAAACTACAACCACCCAATTATGGCAGGACTACTAATAGCCAAGGCCCTTCAGGAACTAAGGTTTGGATCACCCCACCAGGAAAAGAACCATGACTAGCTGAAGTGCATGTTGAGGACAGAGGGAATATGGAATACGGAAAGGAGAGTAGAAGAAGGTACTTATAAATACTAACTATATGGTTAAAACCATGTGATTGACTATAGAAACTAAGGCTTTAATAGTTATAAATATGTTCCTTATTTTGTTATGTATATATTTGTATGTATAGCAGATATTTTCCTTTCCTTTTTTATCACCTTATCATATAAAATGATATATTAGTAGTAGGTAACTTTACATCACTGTATTTAATTTACAGAATATTAAGAAAAAGAGTGGCCCTGATCTGTGTGACTCAGTTGGCTGGGCATTGTTCTTCAAGGGGAAAGGTCATTGGTTCAATTCCCAGTCAGGCACATGCCCGGGTTGTGGGCACAGTCCCCAGTCAGGGCACATACGAGAGGCAATGAATCAGTGTTTCTCTTAAACATCTGAGTTTCTCTCCCTCTCCTTCTTTTTCCCTTCCGCTCTCTCTAAAAATAAATAAATAAAATCTTTCTAAAAAAGAAAAGAGTGAATATCACTCAAGTACTTTGTACTGTCTTCTGAGGAAAGGGTTAGAACATTTTCAGCTGTACAAAGAATAGTTACATTATTTTAGATGAAAGTATATCTTTATCTGAATGTTAAATATAGTTTAAGGAGATATGTATGGGCACCAAGTTGACAAGGGGTGGTCTGATGTTCATCTTTATAGGCCAGTTTAGCTAAGCTGTAGTCTTTAATCAATCAAACACTAACCTATGTGCATATGATTGATATAGAGGGACAAAAAAAAAAAAAAAACAACGACCCCAAAACTTTTCGTTTTCCCTTCCATGAAAGCATTCGTTGTTCAAAATAGGGGTTATATATAATTCTGATTAATAGCTAGGTGCTGTATATGTAGTGTTTTAGTTCATCTTCACCATGACCCATGATATGCATGATGGGAATACAGAGTGTGAATAACAAGTTTGAAGTCTTTCAGCTAGTAAGTTCGAGATCAGAATTTAAACTCAGATTGTTTGACTCAAAAACCCTGAGACACATGGACTCCAGCATTATATTTTTGAATTTTTTAAGTGTTTAGAAATAGCTTCTATGCAAGTTGCTCAGCCTTTTCTTTCTCAAACTCTTACCTTATTTACAACAAACAAGGTTGTTTTCTAAACCAAATGATTTTTTAATAGCCTTAGGACTTTAGAAATATGTTTGTTAATTTTGTATTTGCATTCTTGCTGAAGGGAGACTGCATAATTTAAAGAAAACAGGGTTGAAATCCCCCAGCAATTCTTCCATTCTTAGGTTGTATACTTGAGCGAGTCACTTAAATCTATGGGGCCCCAGTTTTATTCATCAATTATTAAGAAATAATAATAATAATGAAGAAATCTTAACATTCTTCACAAGATTTTTGTGAGGGTTCTTCAAGATACCATAAGTGAAACTACTACATAAATATAAGAATTGAGTTCAATTTTTTCTATTGACTTGGACTATAAACTACTTGATGGTAAATATGTATCTTGTTCTCCTTTGTAAAACCTGTAGCACATGACCTTACCCAAAATAGTTACCATAATAAATATGCATTAATTTGGGTAAATAGTAGGTACTAAATTTTAAAAAGGTGATATATTCATAAAGGTGGTGGCTATGTCTATTGTTTTCACTGGTGTATTTCCAGTATCCAATATTAACCTGGCATACAATGAAAATAATTGAATAACAATTAAAAATGACTTGATGATCAATAGATTAATTTCCAGGTCTTCCACTGATGGACACTAAGAAAGTAATTTTCCAAATCTGCCTTCTTCCCATGATCTCACTGTCCCTTTCAAATCTCTATATTTATGTTCATCCATAAAAAATCAAACTTCTCAAATACCTGGCCTAGATGGCAGCAACCCTTGCCTTACACCCATTTGTTCTGCTCCTTCCTCCTGGAAGTATGCCCTTGGAAGTCATCGATAGTCACTGACCAATGGGTCATGATGAAACTTTGGAGTCCTCTTTGACTCTACTTGAAATATTTTAATTTTTTTAAAAATTTTTGCTCTCCTTTCCATCTCAAATCATTTACATATAATATTAAGACCTATCAGTTTTCTTCATCTTGGGGATGTGATAATGACTTACTAAGAGATAAACATTTGAAATTATCATTTTGACAATTAAGTATCGATAAAAAAGTCCATTAAATATTTGCAAATGTGTTCATTTCTAAGGTGCAATTTTCTTGCCTAAAATTAAGCTTTAGTGAGGAATTTTCAAAAAACTCTAAAGCAGCAAATTTAAATTATATACTCAGACATTTTGTTGATAACATTCTTGTAGAAAAGAGGTATAAAAGGACTTAGGCATTTTGCCTCCAATAATTTACGGTCTCGGCTTTCCCTCTGGTCTTTTTCACTGCCTTCCACATTACAAATGCTCTCAGCCAGCAGGGGTTTGAGATAGTGTTACTCAGTACATGGTCGTGGTATCCACATTATCTTCCCCAGAGCTTTTGGTAGCCAACTCATCTACTGTAGTCAAAATGGAGTTAGAATTCTAGTTAACCGAGTATCCCTGACTAAAAGAAAGATGAAAGAAAATGGGATGGAGGAATGGAGGGGGAAAGACAGGAAAAGAGGGAAGAAAGAAAAGAAAGAAGAGAGAGAAAGAAATATTTAATTTCTGTGAAGATGTTCACCCAATATTTAGGAAAGAGCAGATTTCCACAAAATTCTAAAATACTAAGGCATGAATTACTCATCCTAATATTTGAGTTATGCTTCCATGTTAAATTAATAATTTTGAAGGTGAAGAAACAAGAAACAGGGAAGACTTTCTTTTCTTTATACTTTAATATGAACACCCTCTGGGATCCTAGAATAGTTGGATAAGGTCCCTCTTCCCAACAACAGTTGCCTAATGAGACAAAGGCTCTTGGAGGAAAATGTGTGGTGGAGAACCAGTGGTCTAGGCCCAGACAACTCAGCTTCTGGGACATGAACTCAGGCTGTTGAGGCATCCCTGAAGAGGGCAAAATGTCAGTCTGAGAAAGTCAGCCTTGACTTTGGAGACAACCCAAGAGGCTATAGGACATGTTCTCCACTCTCAGCCTCCAAGTATGTGGTTCTCTTCTCTTGTGTTAATAAACTAGATCGCATATGAAACTGCTTCTGTGGCACAAAAGAAATCTCCAAATCTAATCTTTAAAAACTCTGATGGTTGGAGGAGCTAAAGCCAGAAGCAGTATCTTCTGGCTTAAACTTTAAGCTTTTGTTCTGGGAAGTTTTAACACCTTCAGCAATGCTGCCTGCCTACTTGCAGGGTTAATGGCAAGCAGGTCCACTGTTTCAATCTGAGTTTCCTCATCCATGAAAAGGTGAGTGGGAACAAAAAATGACTTGTAAGAGCATTACTAGGTGAAGTCTCTATTTTGCGGCAAAAAGAAGCCTGCTGAGTTATTATTTTCCAGCACAATTACTTATTTTATGAGGGAGTAGAGTGATTTGGGATGCAGGGTAGGAGTACGTGTATATTCCTTTGTCTGACTCCAGGGGACAGTAGCTTCCTGAGTAAAGAGAGGTCAATGAGGAATAAACAGCATATAGGGGATATCTTAAATAGCAAATCTTCCAACTCTTAAACCCTGAGGTAAGGAAACAGCTCCACCAAAATGTACTTTTATAAAGAAGTATAAAATTTTAAGAAATCATACACCCATTCTAAAGAAACTTTGGCTCCAAGGAGATCCTTAGAACACAAAAATCATTGGTGAAATGACAATATTTCTCCTGAAGGGTTTTCCTTAGATTTTCCTGGATGGGTTTTTGGTGAGAGCAGATTTATTTTTTAACAAGTGCACACATGGTATCCTCTTTCTTGATGAAAAGGGCTTTTTCCCCCCGAATTGTGCCTGGCAAACCCCAGAGCCAGAGAAACGAAACTGAGAGGCTTGATGTTACACAGTGAGTTACAAGTGATACCCGAAGCTGTTCTGCTTTTCTGGTGCTTCCTGATTCCACAAAGATGTGTTGCATTAACACTTGACGTTTCTTACCCAGCAGCAATTCTGTAGCTTTACTCTATTTTTCCATTTTTATTGGGAAGGAAGGAAGGAGGGAAGGAGGGAAGGAGGGAAGGAGGGAAGGAAGGAAGGAAGGAAGGAAGGAAGGAAGGAAGGAAGGAAGGAAGGAAGGAAGGAAGGAAGGAAAAGAGGGAGGGAGAGAGGCACGGAGGGTGAGAGGGAGGAAGACAAACAATAGCAGAAGTCTCAGATTATTCTTAATAGAATTGCCAACTTTAAATTACCACCCCCCTACCCCCCCACCCCCGCCATATGGTTTTAAGCCCAATGTTTGTAGCAGAAGGCTTTGAAATTCTTAAAGCCAGAATGTTGAGGTTTCTGAAGGAATGAATATGCATGGGACACATAATCTACAATTCATTAGCCTGCTTTACTGGTCATTATTGAGATTTCATTGTAATACTTACTGGCATTAACATCCTCTCCACATCTCCCTAACAACATTTATGATCAGTAATAATATTAGTTCAGTCTGTGAGCTGTGCTCTGCGGAATGACTCTGCTAGGGCTCATCTTGCCTCATTACTCCTAACAGAGCTCCCGTAGTCATGTCACACTCCAGTGACATGCCAGACACAAACGACATCTTTCAAATATTTTCTCTGACATATTTCATTTGAAACGCTAGCCTTTTCATTAGTGCTATGCACCAGGAATTGACAGGTTGTGAAGGAACAGTTGCTTCTTCAGGTGAGTAGGATAATAGGGAGGTGTCACAGCAATACTGGGGTGGGGGAGTGCAGAGGACTTCCATGAATATATGTCCAGGGAAGCCGCTTTGAAGTTGTTTTTGCAGCCTGAATGGACAATGTTGGTGCTGCATCCAGAAGCCCTCGTAGCACTTTTACTGGCATTGTGTATCCCCATTCCCCCAGCTGTTGCACCCTCTGCTGTTAATACTGCCCCTGCCACAATGAGCATTGCAGCTGCCCAGACCCTGCTCCAAAAAGGAGCCCATAGCTAATGACTGACTGGCATGGACGTACAAATGCTCAACTCCTTCACCTTGAGGCTGGACAAACCCAGAGGTTTAATTTATGCTCCAGAGCCCATTGCAGGATCAAGCTGTGGCTGGTGCTTCACTTCCTCCTTCTCCCTTTCCTGCTTCCCACCATTGCTTTCTGGCCTCTCCAGGAAGCCCTTCCTTCATAAATAACTTGCACAGGAATGTTTGGACCAGGGTTTGCTTCTGGGAGAATTTGATGTCAGATGATTTAGGCGGGCTCTTGACTCTCCAGCTGTGTGCAAGCCTCATGAATTTGCTGCTGAATTTGCTCCTCTACAGCAGAAAAATCTCCTAGCGGCCCAACGTATATATCCTCCCAACCTTCTCACCTCCACTCAAGGCCCAGGGTCTCCCAGCATCTTGGGCCTTCAGTTCAAAATGGCTTAAAGGAAATCAACATTTTTTGATTGCTTATTATTATCATCTATGTACATAATTCCATTTTATCTTCTTGACCATTTCAAGAGCATGTTAGTAGATCCATTTTATAGGAGAGGGAACCAAAGCTCAGAATGGTTATAAAAACTGAACAAATTTCCACACCCCCAAAATATGAGGCCTTTAACCCAAGCTTTCACCTCTAAGTCCAATGAAGTTTTCACATACTTTACTTCAGTGGTTCCATGGGTAAAGAAGACATGATGTTCCCAACTGAATATAAGTAATGCTCATGTGAGGCCACATTGTGGTCACATCTGCAGCAGGACAGAAGCCTGTCCGTAACCAAGATAAAGACTAAACATCCTCCCTCTCACTAACATGAGCGACTGCCATTCTTTATCAACAACAAGCCTCGCCTCACTGGGGTCTTCCTGCCTCCTGGGTAAAATAGACTCTAATTTCTTGACAGCATCTAATCTAGAACCAGTCTCTGCTCCTTTAACTCCTCCTTAGAGTCATCCAAAGTCCAAATCCTATCAGGAACTTTGCTCCTATTCCCCCTAATGGAGACACTCTCAGGCTCCTGTTCTCCTTTGCTGCAGCACCTAAATCAGCCTGACCTCATTCACTTCAGATATGTTCCTATGATTTCATCAGCCAGGTTTTGTCGCCCAGATTTCGTCACCCGTCGTTATTTTTCAAAATAACTTCTAAGAATAATTATGCCATTGCCTAGCACCATGTTTCATGAAAATGTTAGGCTCTATTAATTATAAAATGCACATGTACCAATAAAAAGAAGAAAACATGCTGTTCGTGCAGGGGTTCCAGGGATCCAGGGACCTGAGGGTCTGTGACCTATTGTGGGTCCTCGGCTTCACACAGGAAAGAATTCAAAACCGAGCTAGCATAGAGTTTAAAGTGAAAGAGAGTTTATTAGTGAAGCAATGAGACAAAGACACAGAGAATGGGCTACTCCACAGAGCAACCCCCCTTTAGTGGAATTTGCTTCCTTTATTGAGGTTCATTTAATAGGGGTAGAGTATTCAATATGGGGGGGGGCATTCAGGATCTTCCTGGGAAAAGGGTGGAGATTTCTCCGAGGAGCTCTGTCTGGCCATGCTGTGTCCTTACGTGGGCTTTTCGTTTCTGATCATGGGGCATGGGGCAAGTCACTTAGCATACTAAGGTATTACAATGAGCATATAATGAGGCTAGGGATTGCCATTAGGTGAAGTTAGTCATCATGTTGGATCAAGCTGGTCTTTGCTGGTTTTTAGCCATAAACCCTATGAGAGTGACCTTCTTTCCTGACAGTTCCTGTAGTTTTATCAATTGCAGCTGTTTCACCACATACCCTATCTGCCAATTAAACAATGACATGCCTTTATGATAGTCCTGTGCAATGTACATATCAGTAACTTCATCTTTCTGTGACTTTGTTTATTTATTTATTTTCACATATTCCAAGAAATGTGATCATTTCCCCTGACTTCATTTGCACTGGTTGATGTTTTCCTTGGCTCTCAGTAACAAAAGTTTGCTACTTCACTTGTAAGTTTCTTCCTTTCTTTATTCACTTACAGCAGCTGTTGTGACTTTGCAAGAAAATATGGAAATGTATTCATTCCTCTAATATCAAATACTTGCTTCGTTAATAGAGCTCTATTCTTCTGTGTTTCTGCCTTCAAAATATTTTATTTATTTATTTATTTATTTATTTATTTATTTATTTATTTATTTATTGAGAGAGGGGAGAGAAGGGAGAAAGAGAGGGAGAAAAATGTCAATGTGTGGTTGCCTCTTATATGCCCCAGCTGGAGACCTGGCCCACCACCCAGGCATGTGTCCTGACTGGGAATCGAACCAGCAACTCTTTGGTTTTCAGGCCAGCACTCAATCCACTGAGACACACCAGCCAGGGCAATATATTTCATTTTGGTATCATGATATTGAGGATAAATAAACAGAATTATGTACCAACATGATATATAAACTAGGTGACCATATTTTCACAGGCACAGCCAATGCTGCTAGGTCCCAACTCTCACCTGACCCACAGGGGTCATAAGAAACAAGATGCATCACGATTTTGGCAATATTAAGATGTGGAAATATATGCTTTCTTAGTATCAAAAATATATGAGTGTAGTTGCAATTAGTTTTTATTTGAATAGCATTTTTCATTGTACTACTTTACAATTAGGTATAAAATAGACAAAAAGAAACTTTCAGAAAGAGCAGAAGTAAAAGAACAGTGTTAACTTTTATTTCAACAAAAGGAAATATGTGAAGGTCTATAGTTTAACTTCTTTTAGAAAAACATATTCATTTACTTTTTAGAAACAAAAGTATTCCTAGGACCTACCCCTAAGTAGTAATGTTTGTAACACTATTTTCAATGCATATTCAGTTTTGTCATCTGAAAAAGAAAATAACAATGTACTACAGGTAAATAATGTAATACAGTTATTCTATGTACATAGATAGGTGAGAAAGGGAGATGCTTGGGTTAAATGGAAGAGAATGTTCCTAGACCCCATTCTGTGCCAGAAGTCAAATGCCCACCCTCATCTAAGCCCTAGTGATCCCCTCCATTGCACCAAATACTGGGTGACCTACTCATTTCTTTAAGTAGTCAAACTATTACTGCAAAGCTAGATAAAGGAAGGAGAGCGAAGGGCATCAGACACTGATCCTGTTTGCCTCACCAGGAAGTGATAGGTTCATTCACACACTCCAGGGGACTGCTGCCAAGGAGACTTAATCCCTCCAAGCAGACAGGAAATCTGCCCAGGAGAACTGCCCACCCTCAGGTACTAAACTGGGGTGGTCCCAGGAGGTAAGCACATGCACAACCAAAGCCAAAATGGCACAGGGGAAGGTGTTTGACCATAGAGGCCTGTCAGTCTAACCCAGGAAAGGGATGATTGGTCAGGAGATGGACACATCAGAAGCCTGTGAAAGTATGGGAACTTGATTAGTTATTATTGAAAAACCTCATGGTTATAAGTCCAGGGGAACAAAAAAGTGCGCGCTCTCTCTCTCTCTCTCTCTCTCTCTCACCCACATTTGCCCCATTCATTCATGTATTTTCTCTTTCTCACCTGGGAAAGATGCAACCCTGTTGGTCTAGCAGACCAAGTAGGCTCCGAAGGACTAAACTTTAACATGAAACAGAAACTCTGAACACTGGCCTTTGTTTTGGCCGTGTGAAGACACAGTTGGACTTTTTCCATGGAAGGATAGACAGAGGTGAAACATGGAACCCCAGGGGCAGATTTTCACCTGGATAAACTTTGCCACTCCACAGTTTCCATTGCGTGGGTCCATGAAACACTTTCTCATGATTCTGTGGAAGAGCACAATTTCTATTAGCAACAAAACCTTAGCATATGTTGTAGGTACTATCAGTGTCTCTCCCAAATCTCCTTTAATGGGCTGTTCTACTCATCCCCCTAGCCACTGTGAGTTGGCCGATAATTGCTCAGAGAAGCCCTCTATTATAATTGACTACAGACAATTGAAGTTTCTTCACCTGTAGGTAGGTAGACAGTGAGATAAGTAGGTAGGTAGGTTATACCCCCACTCCCTGGGAAAGGCCTATGGCCAATGATTTCAGCCTATGACATTAGGGGCAGGTAAAAATTGGCTGTTTCTTTACTCAAGGTGGGAATTACTCTGGTGCAATTTATGCTCCAGAGCTCATGGTGAGATGAGGCTTAAAACTAGATCCATACCCTATGTGACCCTTGCCTCTGACTAAACTTGCTACCTTCACCTTCCCTGACCATGTATCTCTTGAGAGTCCCTCTCAATAAATCACCTTCACCACAAAAAAAAAAAAATCTCCACCTCTAGCTCCAGACCCAAGGCAACCTGAGATGAAGGTAAACCCGATGCTAAGAGTTTTTGTATTTTCGTGTTAACCTATTCTTTCTCCCTCTCCATGTGCAGTAGTTCTCACAGAACCTAAAGTCAGCTAGACAATCCTGACTTCACTTTATCTAAATTAACTCTGTATCTGCTCTGAACCCTGTCTCATAGAAAGAGGAAGAGAAACTTCAGCCTGTATCCTCCATCCATCCATTGACCTGAGAGTAAGGAAATGAGAAGATGAAGACTTCTCAGCCACTGCCTAGAGAGTACTTTAGAGCTTATAGAGAAAGTCTTAAGGAAAAGCCACTTTTGAAACCCTGGGCTTTCCTGGCATTCATCCATCTTTTTACTATGTATCATACTCGTATATGATTTTAGAGGACAGCCCCTCGGGTGCCCGGATCACTATGCAGTGTCCCTTCCCTGGGCCAGCTGTGCTGTGACTGACAGACTTAACCTGCCGACAGCTTGACTGCCTCTGTCTTCTTTCCTTCTTACAATGCTAATTTTCCTGAGTCCCTACTTTTTCCACATTCAGTGATGATATGTAGGCTCCTGTTTCTCCAGGCAGCTCTGTAAACAAAGCTCCCAAAGGATTTTAATCAAAATATCTCCATGTTGGAGAAAGAAGAAATATCCTTTTGAATCAGAGACCTAGGAATTTCTCTGAGGTAATGTTTGCTAAAGTTAGTTTATTTATCTTGCTCCCCCAGTACTTTCTTTTCATCACAAAATAACACCCTCTTTTTTCGCTGGTGATTTAATTATCATTACATCACAGTCATTTAATAGATGTTCAGCTCAAATTACTCTATATATAATTATTTAAGATTTTTTCACTCCCTAAAATTCCATTCTGTCCCTTCCACATCTTTATGTTGGCATGTTTATCTTTTTCTTATATTCAGTCCCTGATTTATAGTTTTCAAACTCTTTTAGGAGATTTATATAAAAAAATAAAAGATTAGGAGAAATAAATTCTCTGAAAGCCACTACTTTCAGAGTTTTTTCTGACTAGTTTCTCTTCTTCATTTTATAAAATGTAGAGATTTGGGTAAGATCTTGAAGTTGTACATAAGCACAAGGGTGCCAGATTGGTCAGCCATGATGAAATAATTGATCTTGGGCTCCGATTTGCTCAAATAGAAGGTCACAGCCTCCACCCAGCCTCTCTGCCATGTCTCAGAAATATTTGAATGGTCTTGCCTTCTCCCAAATCCTGAAAGTGTGAAGAGAAGACTAGATGTGGGTTTAAATCTGAAGTCAATGATTTTCTTTAAAGGGCTGCATGGCAAAAATTTAGGCTTTGCAAGCCATGATGTCTCTATCTCAACTCCTGAAACCTGCAATTTGAGGCCAAGCAGCTATAGACAATGTGTAAACAAATGGATGTGTCTGTGCTCTAATAAAACTTCATTTACAAAAGAGGCCATAGGCTGGTTTTGGTCCATGGGCCATAATTTGCTGACCCCTAAGTCAAAAGAGAAGGGGATTCTGATTTCTAAAAATAAAAAATCTTTGAGCTGCTGTAGTGTGAGTAGAGATTTTAGAGATGCAGGAAGACATACATATGCAAAAGAGGTGTCCTAGGCTTTATCATTACTTTAATACTGTTGTTAGTTAAAGGAAAATGTCTAATAATAAAATGTATAATAATTTCACCTTCTTATATTTTCTCTTCTGTGGTCAGATGATACCTGATGCAAAAATTCTGCTTTAAAGAAACAATTTGATGTGTTCATACTAAGGTGAGAATGGCTAATGAAGCTTGACATATTGTTCCCAAAGTCATTTGCAATTTAACAGAGGCCAAGCCCACTTAATACTGAATAAAAGAGGAAGGGCATCAAGGAAAGACTTCTGTCGTTAAGAAGTTAGATCAGCTGAGGGGAAAATAACTAACATTTGTTTGCAACTTACTGAGTTCCAGTTCCTAGGTATCAATTGTGGCATTCTTTTATTCCTCTCAGTAACCATGTAAGATACAATATGTTATTATCCCCATCTTAAAGATATGGAACTGAAGTTTAAAGAGATTGAATAACTTCATCAAAAATAATTAGTTGATAATTATTTTTATAATTAGTGTTGAGGCTAAAACTCAGTCCTACGCCTCTCTTTTTCCCAAGTTTGTTTCATGCCCTCCAACGGCCATTCCTTCTTTTGCAGTGGTTCCAAAGGGTTCTGCGATCCCAGCCCCCTTTGAGATTCTGTTGCAAGCTACAGATCCCAGAAAAAAAAAAAAAAAAAAAAAACACCTCCTATGTGCGTTTGTACACAACTTCACACTATTTTGCATGACATGTCAAGGGCTTAACAAATCCCTCCAGGTTCTATTCTCCAGAGATATATTCCTTCAGAGGGATTTTTTTAGAAGCTTGAGATTGTCAAGTACCAGCTGCCTATTGGCCCTTAGACCCAGTATATTGATATTAATTCTGAATGGCCCTAAAGATACCAAGCCAGCCCTGCAGTTGTATAAGATGGAGAAAAGGAAAATGAGAAAGGTAAATCTTTTCTGAAAATGTGCTTTTTTGAATGTTTTGAGTTTATTATACATTTCCCATGTGCCAGACAGAGGGCTTCATATTTTAGACACTATGTCACTTAATATTCATAACAACTCCAGGAGGTAGATTTATTATTGGAACAGTGTGTGAAGGAGGATACTATGGTCAATTAGAAAGGCAAAATAACTTTCCTTAATCACTCTTCCACACCCTACAGGAAAGAAGGCACTCAAAACCAAGGAAGTTATTCTCCAGGGCATCTGTTCTTAACTGCATACACATCCAGAAAACCTTTCCATAGACCTGTAGGTGGAGACAGGCAGAGTTCTCTGTGTCCTACATAAAAATAACTGGCAAACTCTGTGATGAATATTTATAATTTAAAGCACCAGTATTTCTGCTGTATGCATTGTTGTCATTAAAAATGTGAAGATAAATATTTATAAACAGCTTTTAAGGAAACGACTTCTGGGGAAGAATTTTGAGCTCAGATTACCACTTGGAGGTGTTCTTTTTAATGTGGAAATATTCAGACAGACTCTAAACAGTAACAACCTTCCTTCTGTTGCAATTCCTGCCTTTCCGTGCCCAGCACATCCTCTCAGAACCTAGCAGTAGGTCCCAGGAAAATGACTGCTTTGAAAATGTTTAGCTACAAGGAGATACTTCTCACCCACTACAATAGCTAAAACAATCAAGCCTAGCAAATACCAAGGACTGGAAAGAATGTGGAGCAACTGGAACTCTCAAATACTGTTGCAGGGAATGAAAAATGGTACAACTCCTTTGCAAAATTGTTTGGCGATTCCTAGTCATGGCAAATTCACTCACCTAAACTATGATTTGGAAATTGCACTCCTATGTTTTTATCCAAGAGAAATAATAACATATATCCATCCAAAGAAATGTATAAGAATTTTCATTGCAGCTTTATTTATAAAGGCTACAAACTGGACACAACCCAAATGTCTATCAACAGATGAATGTATAAGTAAATTGTGGTACAGCCATACAGTAGAATGTTGCTCAAGAAAGTGCAACAAGCTACGGATACATGCTACTAATATTGGCTGCTACATACAAGACGAACATCAAACACATTGTTCTGAGCAAGTGAAGCCAGGCAAAAAAGACTATATATTGTTTCATTTATAGGACACTTAACATACAAATTATAGTAGCAGAAGATAGGTCAGTAGATTCCTTTGATGGCTCAAGTGCTGAAGCAAAAGTGCAGGCAGGAATTTGTTGAAGTTGAAGGGAACTAAAGTTTTGCCATCCTGAAGCTCCCTTTTTAGGATATGGTTTTTAAGCTGTTTATCAAGAAATAAGACTCAGAAAGAATCTTTGGCCTCCCCCTTTCCTGCTCAAGATATTCGGACAGGAAAACCTGCTTCTGGAAAGAAATCTTAGGATGTTTACCTTCTCCTAATTTGAAATAAGCCTCATAAATAGAGGGGCTTCAATAAGCCTCATAAATAGCAGGGGCTTATTAGCTAGATAACCCTTGTGTCTCACTGTTTCTGAGTTGCTTAGCAAGAACTCTTCCTCACCTACCTGTAAATTGCCTACTCAGTCCTAAAATCTAATACCCTATCCCCTTCTTTTCTACTTTGCCCAAAACATTATATGCACCCAATGTTGCTTGTCTTTGGAATTTTCATGCTTCTATGAATTCCTCATGCACATGTATGCAAATTATTAAAATTTGATTTTGTCCTGTTAATCTGTCTTTGTCAATTTGATTATATGCCTAGCTAGAAGAACTTAAAGTGGGAGGAATAGTTTTCATTTTTTTGAGCCCTGACAAAGTGATGGTTATATCTGCACCTTGTTCTCTATCTTGATGGGTTGTAGGTACTAAGGGTGTTATGGGTGCATCTGTATCTTGGTGGGTGGTGGGTACTTCTCAAAACTCATTGATCAGTACTTAAAAATTTGTGTGCTTATAGTATGTAAATTATACCTTAATACATTCGGGTTCTGGGGAAAAAAAGAAAACAGTTGAAATGATGAATGTATATCCTCGGCAGGCTCAGCTGGTGACTCCACTTCCTAAGGCACAGGTCTCTGCAGTTGTTCACTGACCCTTGGAGGCTCTTTGGCTGGCCCCCTCCAGCACAAGGAGGGGCCAGGGAGGGAACAGGCCTTTGAAGACCTACTGCCCCACTTTTCCAACTCTCTGTATGAAACTACAAAAAGCTTTCCAATTCTGAAAAGCAGCAACAATGAAAACAATCTGTCTTGCCCCTTCCCGTGTTTAGTTTCTGGGGTCCCAGACCTGAGAAATGACTGAAACTCCCCACTGAACATTATTTTGGTGGTTTAAATTTCCTTCCAGGTTGATCTCCTACTAGTTTGGACTCCATCTGGGGATTCAGCTTGGGGCTTGGAGGAGTTGAAAAGGGCATGCTATTACAAGAAGGTACATGTCAAAATGTAGATATTTTCCATGGGAGCTCTCCCTCTGCCATTCTGATAAGTCTTAGCCTGCTTGACGGCCCCTCCCAAGGGAAATGCATGGGGCATATGATCAGGGACAGCAGTTAAGGTCATTACCACAGCAAGTATCAGGAAAATGTCTCTGCCAATTTCCATGAGGCCTTCTGGGGTGACCAACCCTCCAACACACTTAATGAATTTAGAGACACATTAGCTTGATTTACAAAATAATACTTTTTAAATACATGATTGCTTTAGAAAATTAATTGTCTTCTTTCTTTCGTTCATCAAACTGAACTGTGGTATAATAGATACCCTCCCAGAGAGCCCCAGAGGCAAATTTGGCAGAGGAGAGAGAGACTATAGAACAATCCATGCCTTTCAAATGCCAAGAGGAAAGGCAATCTGGAATTAGCTGGCAAGTCAATCCCTAACTGCAGGATTGGGGGATAGAGCAAGGATACTAAAAATCATTTTGTGTGGGGGAAAAATGCATTCCCCTCTCCTGGAAAACAACACTGCCTGTCAGTTTATCTCAGCCTCCTGGGGGCCCTCTAGTCATTCAAAGAGCAGAGCCGTGAGGGGACAGAATGCTTCACTGCGGTGCTTAGGGGCTGCCAACAGTCAGGCGTGTGCTGGGCTCTGCAGCATGGCATGCTGCCAGGCCCCAGGAGCAGCAGCAGCCTTCCTTGGAGCACCTGTTCTTCTCCTGCTTGCATCGGGAATGTGCCATCTTCCCCCACCCCGTGCTGCTTTTCCCTGCGTGGCTCCATTTTGTCTATTCCAATGGCAGATGCCCGCTGCCTTCCTCCCAGTACCTGCAGGGCACCGGAGGACAGGATGGCCTTGTCAGAAGCATCCCTCTCCCAGGCATGCTCCTGCCTGTGTCCCAGGTATCAGTCAGCAGCAGGTGCTGTGACATTATGACAAACACTCAGGCCCTCAATGATGGGATGCATCACACACTGTGTCGCAGAGTCTCTGACATCTCATCAATCACAGCCTTGATTGTGCTTCTCAGGGACTCCAGGCTCAACCTTGGGCTTCGAACAGAATTTATTGCTAGCTGAACATCCTTATTTCCAACGTGGGCAGGACAGTCTTGTTTAAAATAGCACAGTGCGGCTAGAAGATCACACTTGCACACTCAAATTGACCAATGTTTTTTCTTGTCAATATTTCTTAGGTGCATATCAGTCACAAGAAGTTGCTGGGGAATTTCACCACCACCCTCCCACTCTACTAAGCAGTTAGATAGACATGAATAGAACAGGAACAATGGGGAGATGCAGAGGGTCACTTGGGCAGAGAACCCTGGGTGCTTAGCCATAGGCAAAACTACCCATCCTTATACAACCACTACCTTAAGCATTGGCCCCCGGAGATGATATGTAGGCCTCAGCTGTTTTAGCTCCAGGCCCAGAGGGGCGGCAAAAGCAGATAAAGCGACTCCATGGCTGACATCAGGACCAACAGCAATGACTAATGAACTGCCGCCCTGGCACCAACCAATCACGGGAGACCATGACCCTGAGGAGATACACCAAGAAAACTGATGAATATTCTATTGAGATCTTCCCCTGAGACTTCATAACTTCAGATAAAAGCTCTTGTACTCAGTGCAGCTCCCCCCCGCACCCTTCATTCCCCAGGACCCTCTCTCTTCCTCTTTCTCCCCCACACCCAGAACTTTAGAACCTCTCCTCCCTCCTTGTCTCTGAAGACATGCATCTCTCTCTCTCTCTCCCCCCACCTCTTCTCCCCCTCCTTCTCCTAAGCTTCAAGAGCCCTTCTTTTGCTGTAACTTGCTTCCTGGGTCCCCATTTCTTCTACGGGTCACTTCTACTTCTGTGACTTTCTAAATAAACTTTCTCTTATAATTTGAGTCTTGGCTCTAAATTCTGTTCTCAGTCAGAAAACAAGAACTGAGGCTGCTGAACTGAGTTAACACTTAGTGCCATTTTTCCACTGCTGATGCCAATTAGCTACAATTGAAGAATGCATGCTGTCCTTCAGGGTTCTGTATGTAAGAGAAGGTTGTGACTATGAGCACACTGCGTATAACTGATGGACAGTAGATCCTCTCCTGGAAAGCAAAGAGAGGAAAGGATCCTGGTGATGATAAGAAGCTTGGTCCTAACAGGTGGCCCACATGGCATGCGGCTGTTCATGAATTAGCATTGATTAAGTTGGGAGCCATGGCCAATCATGTGTAAGACCCTGAGGGCAGACAGATTAAGAAAAATATGATTGATGCTCAGAAGAATGAATCTATTTGGAGAGAGAATTATACAAATATTTATGTAGCAAAATATTAACCAAATTTCCTTGCCAGGTAATGGATGCCTCTTAGAGTTTGATCAGAGAAGATGAGTCCTCACACGGCTTACCAGTTTGTTCACTCTCATTTCCCAGAATATCCCCCCTTTTTATTCCTCTAGATTTGGGCTCATGCATTGCTTCACCTGCAGGCCATTCTTCACATATTTCTCTAAACCAGAGGCCAGCAAGCTTTTCCTATAAAAAGCCAAATACAACATATTTTATTTAAATATTTATTTATTAAATTGTGAACCAAGAGGCAAAATCCAGCAACAATTCTTGCTGAATAGCCTTGTTTACTTTCAATTTATTTACATTTTACATTTAAGGATGTAAAAACAATTGTTAGCTCATAAATACAGAAATAGGTGGTTGGCTAGGTTTGGCCTGGGGACTGTGGTTTACTGACCCCAATCTAAATCCTGTTTGTCTTTCAATACCCAGCTCAAACCCCAGTCACTGTGTAAAATATACTTGACAATGCTCATCCGAAATTCGTCTCTCTCTTAGAAATGTCTGATATATACAATGTGTCTAGCAGCTATTCTTATATTTATGAATGTATTTATCAGTCAGTGTGGTTGGAAATTTTTAAATTAGAATAATGTTTAAATCTTGACTTTTCAACTTATGGTTGAGTGGTACTGTGAAAACCACTTAAATTTTCTGAAAACATTATTAAAAAGAAATACATCAAGATGTGTTTATATCAGTGTAGGGGGTGATTCTCTTTTTTTCTCACCTAGATTCTTTAAAATTATTTACATTACGTACCCCTTTTATTATACAAATATGTTAATTACCATATCCACAAGGTTATTTGTATTAAACAAAATGATATGCCTGAAAGGTTGCAAAGGTTCAGTAAATGTTTTCTTTCACTTCTTCATGAATTCTTTCTATACCCTTCATGTCCAAAACTAAATTTCATTTTTCTTGAGGACAAAGATACTACCTTACACTTAAGGCCTCCATAATGCTTATTGAGGCCAGTTGTCAGAATTATTTGCTAGTAATCTAAATGCTACTAAACTTTTCAAAGGGATTCTATTTATTGCAATGTGCTTAGCCTACTCCTCAATCTAATTCAGTCTGTCTTCTCTCACCATCACTTAATCAACCTCCATGTCTCTAAATCCAGTAAACACATTTTAGGGCTCACCTTATTTGACTTTTCATCAGCATTGGACTAAAACACTTCCTTCTTTTTGACACCTCAGTCCTTTTGAATCCCATACCAGGATTTCCTGGGCTTCTTCCTTGTTCCCTTATCTCTCCATTTCTGTCTCATTGGTAGGAGCCTCCTTATTCTGAGACCCTTAATCATAGGCATTTCTAAAGACATTGTCCTTGCTATTATCTCCCTGTACATTTCTATCCGTGCCCCTAGTTTCCGATAATGTATATACACAGATGTGTCACAACATGTAATCTCTCTCCAAGATCTCTTCTCTAGCTCAGCAGCCTCACTCAGAGACCCCTTAAAATTAACATGACAAAGGCTAAAATCCATGATCCATGCTGACTGCTCATGCCTGCCACCCAAAGCTAGTCTTCCTTCAGTGTTTTCTATCTCAGGAAAAGGTGTCACCATCCTCCCTGTCAAACAAACCAGAAACCTAGGAATCACGAACTCCTACCTCTCTTGTCCTGATAGCTAATTCATCACCAAGCTCTGGAGATTCTTATCTCTTTAATAACTCCTCAATCCTCTTTTTTCGTGGTGAATGACACCACTATAGACCAACAAGAGCCACCTGACTCTGTGCTAATTACCTGCCTTTTCTGTTCCTCCCCATCTGTCCCCTACACAACCCAGTGACATACTCTAAATCCAAATTTATAACTTCCTATATACCCTTCATATCAACTCAAGTGTCAATTTCTAAGGGTCAGCTTCTAGAGCATAACCTCAAAATGACTCCTTCTGCTTCAGAGTTCTTGTTTCAGCATGTAATTAATCTCTGAGTTGGATTATTATCTGATAGTTTATCTCCCTACCTAGACTAGAGGGTCCGAGAGCCTCTAATATGTCTACGTTTCATGATTTCTAAAACCTAAGCATGTAGTACAATGCCTAGCAACTGTGCTCTATTAACATCTTTGCCATAAATAAATGGATGGACACATTGGAAATGATAATTTTAAAAATGTGGCTACCAAATCTCTGGATTACCTGAATATCCAACCATGAATCAGTGTCTGAAGCTAAAGTACTAATGTTTTTATTTAAATAAATGGATTATTTGGGGAGTTCTAACTTTCAACATCCATTTACACTGTGTCCAAATGCTTTTATTTCTGATTATTTGGCCTGTTAATTTACATTGTTAGTCTCTTTAAATCTGAGATACAGAGACCCTTTCAGATGAGCTCAAGGGATGGGAGTTAATTGTAAGAATAACATGGAAACAAAGGAAGTAAAACTTTCGAGACTTTCCCCCAAACCAGATTATAAGAGGACTGGACCTAGTGGGGACCAGGAGCAAAGGGCTATTTGAGGTGAGATCACCTTGTCTGCCTTTCGGTGGCAGCAGGCATTGGGACTTTATTCTCACACTCATCCATTAATGTAAGGTAGGTGCCATCTGACACCTGACTCTCTGAATCCAACTTGTTCTCCTTTAGATGCCAACTGATGGCTGAGACACAATCTAATTGAACCAGGTAGAAAACACCTACCCTGTTCACACAGATTTTTTGCCCCTGCCATCACCCAGTCTGTGGACTGGTGACCCAACAGCTCTATATAAATAACAGGGAATGAGGTGCAGAATATGGGCCTAAAACTGACTTGTTGTGCCCTAGAAACAATGTGGAATCACTTCTCCCAGCAGAGCACGGTAGCAAATGCTTCTGAGACCCCACTCAGATCTCTTTGAAGATTTCTTTGGAGGCCAGAACACCAACTCCCAGATATGCTTGGCATTGGCTGCTGGGGTCCACAGGTGTACCCTACTCCAGAGAATTAACGTTGGCTGTTAGAAATGACTGCCAGTGACCCACTAAAGGACTTGGTATAACAGTACAGCCCCATTAATTCTGGGTGAAAACAACTCTAGTGTCTCAAGAGAAGAAAAGCCACACACTGGGAAAAAATATTTTCAAATGACACGTCTGATAAAGGACTATTATCCAAAATATGCAAAGAACTCTTAAAACTCAACAATAACAAAGTAAATAATGTGATTAAAATATAGACAAAAGATCTGAACAGTCATTTCACCAAAAGAAAATATACAGATGGCAAATAAGCATATGAAATAATGTTTGGCACTATATGTCATTAAAGAATTGCAAATTAAAACAGCAATGATATGCCACCACACACCTATTACAATGGTAAGGATCTAAAACACTGATATACCAAATGCTGGCCGGGATGTAGTACAACAGAATCTGTCATTCATTGCTAGTGAGAATGAAAAAAGGCACAGCCACTTTCCAAGACAGGCAGCTTCTTACAAATCTAAATATGCTCTTACCATATGATCCAGCAATCACTCTCCTTGGTACTTACCCAAATGAGTTAAAAACTTATGTTTACACAAAAACCTGCATATGGATGTTTATAGCACCTTTATTCGTAATTGCTAAAACTTGAAAGCAGTCATGATGCCCTTCAGTAGGTGAATGGGTAAATAAACTGTGTACATTCAGGTAATGGAATAGTATTCAGCTCTAAAAAGAAAGGAGCTATCAAGCCATGAAAACAGGTGCAGGAAACATAAATGGATATTACGAAGTGAAAGAAGTCAATCTGAAAAGTCTACGGAATGAATGATTCTGACTACATGGAATTCTGGAAAAGTCAAAATTATGGAGACAGTAAAAAAAGTTAGTGTTTGCCAAGGGTTGATGGAGGGTGGGGATAAATAAGCACAACATAGAGGATTTCTAAAGCAGTGACATTATTCTGTACAACAGTACAATGGTGGATACCTTTCATTATACACTTCTCAAAACCCATAGAATGTACAGCTCTAAGAGGGAACCTTAATGTAAACTATGGACTTTGAGTGATAATGATGTATCAAAATGTAGGTAGGTAGATAGATTTTTAAAAAAGGATTGTTATGATGCAGGATGTCAATGGGGGAAGGTTATTGTGTTTGAGGGTGAGGGTTATATGGGAATTCTCTGTACTTCATGTTCAATTTTGCTGTGAACCTGAAACTGTTCTAGAAAACAGCATATATTAATTTTTTAAAAAGGTCTGGTATACTATATTCTGCATGGGATCGGGCTGAAGTTAGACTTTGTGTAAATGCACAACTTTTGCTTTATTACCCTGCCTTATTCTACCTGCCCATCCTCTTTCTCCTGAGATCATTCCCTTAATGCATCACTTAGGCAAAAATTCCCATCACAGGCTCTGCTTCTATGGAACCAACCTAAGTCAGAGCTGTAGGCAGGACATATATTATTGCTGACCTTTTCACAACTTTTCTCCTACTTGAAAGAGTGGGACATGGCAGAGTGACTTTTGTTGGAAGAGGAAGATAATTAACAGAAATCTGGATAGAAAAATGGGGTGTGGAAAGGTTTGAAAAGAAATCTCATCCACATCACCATCACCACTCCTAGGGAGATGGAAATGTGCCAAGGACAAATTGTGCCTATTTTACTGGGTGCCAGCTCCTAATTCTTTGTGAAGGAAACAAAAGCTCTCAATTCCTTTAACTCACTGTATTTGTTTCCTGTGGCTATGCTAACAAATTACCACAAACTGGATGACTTCTAACAACAGGAATTTATTCTCTCATAGCTCTGGAGACCTGAAGTCAAAAATCAAAGAGCTGACAAAGCTGTACTTCCTCTGGGTGCCCGGAAAGAGAATCCTTCCTTGTTTCTTGCAGCTGTCGGCAGTCCTTGGTTTCTTTGGCTTGTGGCCGTATCACTCTGTCTCTGCCTCTGCATTCATGTGATCTTCTCCTCTGTGTCTGTTTTCTCCTCTGTGTATGTAAATCCACCTTCAACTGGCTTTAGGGTTCACCCACATACTCTAGGATGATCTTAAAATTCTTAACAAAATTATGCCTGCAAAGATCCTTATTCCAAATAAGGAAATATTCACAAGTTCCAGGGATTAGGGCACATCTGTTGGGTGGCCACCATTGAGTCCACTATACTCATTAAATCCTTTTATTCCTAATTCTATATAGTAATATTTCTTATGTTTATATATCAATTTCTATTCTGCCTAGTTCTTTCAACTAAACAGCCTATTAATTACCATGATGAATAACATAAGAATAAGAATGTGAACTATTAATGCATTTTTCTTGTGTCCCAGAAGAATGTATTGGAGCCTAGCCCACCAGCTGCAGAGGCATCACCTGGGAACTGGAGAGGCATCCATACCTACAGCAAGCCCCAGAATCAGAGCCTCTACAGTGAGGTCCACGAGTGTGTGCATAACAAATTCTCCAGGTGATTCTAAAGCATGCTGAGGTTTGAGAAGTGCTTTGCTACAACAGTGGTTGTTAAACTTCAGCATACATCAGAATCACCTGGAGGCTTGTTAAAGTAGATCTTTAGACTCCATTCCCAGAGTTTGTAAAGTTTGTGATTCATGGGTTTGGGGCTTGACCAGAGGATCTGCACTTCTCATAAACTTCCAGGTGATGCTGGTGATGCTGGTCCAGGGACCACAATTTGAGAACTGCTGAACTGCTGCACATCCAGAGGTAAATTCTTCAGTTTGTTTTTTCTCTCTGGATAGAAAAACTTGAGTTGGGAGCATTGGCAGAAGAAAATGAAAACAATCCATGTCTGGCTTCCCCATTACATGTAGGGTTTTTTGTACGCTACTTTGATACTTGTTAAGGACCAGTTCTTCCATTCTCTATTGACAGGACATCAACAAATCTCTTTACAGCTCCATCAAAACCTCTCTCAGACCTGCCCTTTGCCTGCTGAGTTTGATTATTGCTCTAAGATGGTCATTTTTGCCTCCAAATCCATTCCATTTTGCTGCTTTCTTCATATTATCATGAGATACACCTTTCCTGAGCCACATTTTGGTTACAAAGTGTAAAACTTGTAAAGTTTTCAAGGAGTCTTTAGTTCTTACAATATCAAATCTAACTCATTCTACTGATTTTCAAGAACATCCATCATCTAATTTCTCTTTACAACTATTCATCTAATGCATCAGCTCCCTCTGCTTTGCCCAAATCAGTCCCTTTACTGTGCCATACACAGATCAATTCATTGTCCTTCCTTGTTACTGTCTTTATTTGGAATACTCTTCTTCCCCATCTAAAACATACATGTCCTTCAAGGCTCAGAGGAAGTACCATTTCCACCCACAGTTGGCACATCAGTTAGCACTTCTCCCTGTCCACAGCATATATTACTAATCAGTCATGTAACTCAAGCTGAGATACCATATATCACCTCTGGATCTTACTTATCAAAACACTTGAGGCCACTGCTGCCAATCAAAGTGTGCATAGAAGATGAAATCTCAGTATTCAATTCTTTTGTGGCTGTTGTTAATCAAACTACCCAGGTTCCATGATCTGGTATCTATTCATTGTTATTCACTGCATTGTAGGCTCACTTAGGAGAGAGATAAGGCTTAAAATACTGCCGTACTCTTCCAGAATCTCACACAGTCCTAAGTATATGGTAAGGCCTGAGGAATACCAGTTTGTTTTCTAATTAAACAGAAAGTATTGTTACAGATGCCAGGACTCATACACTTGATCTGGATGACTTCACTCTGTGGAGAGACAAGTCCCCCGAGTTCCTCATGTACCATCTCAAAGGATAATACTAGAAATATTTCCTCAATTAACTCCTTAGGTTTCCACAAAATAAAATGGGATTTTTCCTCATCTCTTCAGTAGAGAAGGAAGCAGAAAGACATAAAATTTCTAACAGATCAGAAGCAAACTAACACCAGATAAGTTTATGAACCAAGCATTTTGTCTAACATAAGAGCAATGGTATAAGATACTGACAGTTTTTGACAGTAGCACCATATAAATACTGACCCTCATCTTGGTTTGAATTAACACTTACAGGAGCTATTTCTTAAATCTAAAATAAAATCTTGACCCCAATTCTGTTTTTTGCTGTTTATTATCTTGACATACAAAATACTAAGGGAGATGTGGGGGAGGCACAGAGGTGGTAATTAAATCTGCTTCTTGAATCCATTATTGTCTCACTTTCCATGAGCTCTAATTTAAACATCTTATTTATAGTAAAATGTTCTTAAGATTTTTATGGGTATATTTAAATGGGGATAGTTAATTGGTATGGTCTAGCAGAAATTGGGTCCAATCTCATCTTCTGGGCAACAGCTCCTTCCTACTCCTAACAAAATAATGTAATTTCCTTTTTCAGTCTGATTTCCATGTTCATCGTTACTGCTCTGAATATTTTGGTATTTTAATAATGTTTTTAGTTTTAATATTATTACTAATATTTGCAACCCTCATATCACATCATAACTTTGGTATCTTCCTATACCTCTTGATACAGACACACACACACACACACACACACACAGTAAAGTCTAAAGCAGGAAATAATTAAAAACTAGTGTAAATTAGGAATTGGGAAAAAAATAAAAACCTATATACCGTGTTTTAAGTATATATTTATTAAATGAGCTTAGAAAATGAACAAAAGCAATTTTCCAGCTGCACATAAAGTTGCTTTCCCATCTACTCTTATGCCCAGATAATAAATGACTTAGGTAATAAGCAAGTACAATTTGATCATTTATGGCTTAATGGAATAATTTGAGGCCAGTATATAGGGCCACAAGCAAAGTTAGATTAATTATATACCAGCTTCTCTTGTTCTCCCAAATTACTATTTTAGGTTGAGTTCTCCAGTAGCTGATTCTGATACCAGTGTAAGTTGTTTTTGAGGGACAAGGTCCAAGAGAAACTGGTAGGAGATGGGAGAAAGCACAGGGGAGAGGACAAGACCATGAAGAGGGTGATTTCAGGTCTCAACTTCTGCATGACCTGTGGAGGAGGTCCAAGTATAAATGAAACTTCAGAGTTTATTCCTCATTGAGACAAATGAGCTGGGCTTTCATACTTAAACAATTGCTGGCTGCTGGTGACTCCTAGGGAACATAGCCTCCCAGGGACTTTTGCCTCTCAGTATGTCTTGGCAAATCATCTCCAGCAGTCTAAGAGCACATCTATAAAGAAGTTTGTCACTGGCAGGTGTTTTCATTGATCGTCTTGTCCAGCAGGTCAGCTACAAGGATGCATCATTGTTTCTCCTAAGGGATTTTTGTTTGTTTGTTTTTTTGGTTTTTGTTTTTTGGTTTGTTTTTTCCAGAGAACAGCCTCCAGCCATACTCTTTCCAGCCCATCAGAACTTCTCCACAAAGAGTTGTGTCACAGACCTTCACAATTACTATTTACCTATACTTTCAAATGCAGAAACACTCTATTAGGTTTCCTCTCTCTTCAACACTGCTACAGTTACCTAACACACCATAAATGAAATTTAAGTGTCTTAAAACAATAAACATTTATTTAGTGTATAAGTCTATGGGTTGGCAAATTGGCCTGGGCCCACCGGGTGGTTCTTCTGGTTCTTCTGGTCTTTCTGGGGGTTCCTCATGTGTCTAAGGTCAGCTGTAAGTCAGGTAGGAGGCTTTCCTGATTCTGGATGAACTCTACCTTATCCCTCAGTTGGAACAAGTGGAATGATTCATGTCTCCTCCATGTGGAATGTGTTCTTTCACCCTTCCACAAGCAATCCCAACCTTATTCGTATAACTGGGACAGGGACACCTACAGAACAAATAGCGTTGTATAATGTCTCCTGAGTTCTAGGCCCAGTACTAGCTCACTATCACTACTATCACATTTTATTAATCAAAGCAACTCACACAGCCAGGCCAAGAGATAGAAATTAGATGCATAGTCATATTGCAAAAGGAATGGATTCAGACGTAAACAATTGTGCATATGTTTTGCAACATACCACAGCCTGTCAATTCACAACCCTCTTACTCCCATAAACATTAACTTAATTGAAGGATAAATCTAATCTTCCCAACATAGTTCCATGTGGGAGTTTTCTCCCTCTTGTCTCTTGACAACCAAAGATGCTATCACCCCCTCCAATGTAAGGTCTTCTCTGTCATTGGGCAGTGTACTAGTCCAGATTCTCCAGAGAGAGACAATCGATAGGATATTTAGAGACATGTAGAAAGAGGTTTATTGTGAGGAGCTGGCTCTTTTAGAAACACCCACACGGGAGCATTCAGAAATAATGTTTACCAGTTATCTGGGCATCCCTTAGTCCATCAAGATGACACATAAATTAAACCATCACAGGCATGTAGACTAGGGAGAGGAGTTAGGTTCATTTCCTCTTTCCCCAAGCAGCATGGATAAGACAAATATTACTCTCAGACATTATCCCTCTAGATATAGTCAATGGTGCTTATTTTCTGTTCATTTTGTGTGGGGGTGAGTGTGTCATGTATCTTGTTTATCTCCATGTGACATCTGATGATTGGGAATCATGAAAGGGAGCAAAGAACATAATTCTATTTTTACCCCCTGGGCACATTTAGCTATTTTGCCAGGAGATCATTCCAAGTAATTCTATCTTGTGAATTGGGTAATGACAAAGGTTCTTTGTATGACCACATTCAGGCATTCATTTTAAATAAGATAATTCATAACTGAAGGCTCTCCATAGAATGAGAGGCTGAGGAAAGATCTCTACAAGCTTCAAATGATCAAATGCTATCCCCAAATGATTTCTACACAAGGTAGAAAAGACATTACATAGTTCATCAGTTCTAAGATGCTCCCTTTTCATATTTTAACATCTCTGAAATTGAGATGCATCTTAAAATTGATAGTCTCTTAAGACTATTTGGCAGCATTTTCTTAATGGCCTATAAAATGGTGAATTTTACAACCGATGTCTTAGACTCAATGATATATGATAACGAGAAGAAGCAGTTGTTTCCTCATATAAAACACTGGCCTGTAAAACACGCATGATTATTACAGGGTAACAGGCAAGACTTTTGACATGACTGCTCGGTAATTTAACCTGCTTCACTTCTGAAACGATGAGTAAATTAAAGTCCTGCTTCAGCCAAGTCGTGTATATCACGGGTGGGATGACCATGCTAGCAAGCATCTGAGGACTCCTTCAGAATCATCCTCAAATACTCTGGAGTTAGAAGGGGAAAAAATTTCTGGCTGCCTTAATTGCCAGTTTAAATTTAAAATTAGCTGCACTGTGTAAAAAAGAGTGACTGGCTTACTGGCAAAAAAGTAGCCTTAGAATGAACAAGCACAACAGTGACAAACTTTGAAATAGAGAGCAGGCTGATAGCTGTGGGGCGGGGAATAGACTAAACAAAAAAGAGAAGAAACCCATGGACACAGACAGCACCGCGGTGACTGCCAGAGAGAGGCGCAGCGGGGGAGGTGGAGGAGGGTATATGGGGTATAAATGGTGATGAACAGAGATTTGACTTTGGGTGGTGAACACGCAATATAGTGTACAGATGATGTGTTGTAGAATTGTGCACCTGAAACCTGTACGTTTTTGTTATCCAGTGTCACCCGAGTAAATTTAATAAAAAGGAAAAAAAAATTTTTTTCAATTGACCTAAATGTTTCAGTAACCTTGTTCAAATGAATAATGCAAATAACTTAAAGATGGAGGGAGAAAAACAAAAGCAGCCTTAGATGCACAAAATTATGACAATTCTCTTGGCTTACAAATCTGAGTAAAGGAAATTTCATAGAAATTAATTGAGATTGGACATTTTTTAACTTTACCCTTCAAGTTCATGCATCGTATACTCTGTTTGAAATGATTTTTTTTTCTCATTAACCTGTGAAAAGGGTTCCCAAACCCAATTTCAACATGTGGAAGGTGAGGGTTCCCTCCATACCAACTAACAATTCTTGGACACCAGCAGAATGACTGAGAATCCAACTTAATTCTGACACTATCCAGGCAGCATCAGGTTCTGCAGGCTAAGGGCTCAGTCCTATGAGTACCCTCTCCCACAACACACACACATTTCAGATGCCAGCCACAAGCCCAGGCTCTTACCTTTGCTTCTGACCAACCAGCTGTGGACTGGAGGTGCCAATGACCTCCTCCAATTCAAAAGGCCAATTGCAACTCCAGATTTTCACCTGTTCTTCTGATGGATTGGCTATAAGTCAGAGGTTCCCATAACCCCCTCCTTCGGTTCAATTAATTTTCTAAAACAGCTCACACAACTCAGAAAAACAGTTTACTTTCTAGTTTTACCTGTTTAATGTAAAAGGCTGTGTAAAACTCTGGAACAACCAGATGGAGGAGGTGCAGAGGACAAGGAATACGGAAAGGGGCTCAAAGCTTCCTTGCCCTTTCTGAGGTAGTCACTTTCTCCAACCTCCACATGTTCACCAACCTGGAAGCTCCCCAAACTCCATCCTCTGGGGTTTTATGGAGTCATTAGATAGGTACTATTGATTAAATCACTGGTCGTTGGTAATTGATTTCCAGACCCTCTCACTTCCCGGGAGATAGTAGAGGTAGAACTGAAAGTTCCAATCCTTGCTTCACATAGTGGGCTCTCCTGGCCCCTCCCTCACCACAAAAGTTACCTTATTAACATAACAAAAAACATTGTTTTCACTCTCAACACTTAGAAAATTCTAAGGGTTTTGGGAGCACTAGGCAAGGAATTGTGGATGAAGACCATATACATATTATATATAGATAGATAGATGATGATAGATAGATAGACAGATAGAAAGAAAGAAAGTACTTGATCACTCAGATGACCAAAAATGTATTTCTATAAAACTCACAATATTGCACTATTACTGATATCCAGTCTACAGCCCCTCCAAATGTGCTCATCAATTTAGATAAAAGTGTAAGTATTAGAGAGTTAAGGGTATTTTAAAAATCTCTCTTCTACAGTTTTCCACATCTTTCCAGTTTTTCCCAGTACATCTGTATTCCCTTGATAATCAGAAAATTTGTTTAAATGAAGGAAAAGTTACCTGATGAATAGCAAAAAAAAAGATCACTACAAACACAGGAAGTAAATAAGATAATAATAAAAATAACTCAATTGTTACACTCACTGTATCATACCAGGCCACTGACCAATGGAATCTTCACACTTTCATATGGCTACTACTACTGTCACCTCCACTTTACAGATGAGGGAACAATGACACGGAAGGATTACATAGCTTGCTTAAGACCACAGGTCTGTTCATGGGGAGGAAGAATTTGAACATGATCAATCAAGCTCCAGAGTCCATGCTACCTACATTTTGATGAAAAAATAGGAAATGAACATGAATGAACAGATCAGAGCCTCAGAAGTGTATTTTATCACCTCTTTGTACCTGCACTGTGAATGGATAATTTTTTTCTCTCTAAACCCCAATTTCTTATTTTAATATGGGCATACAGGCATTCATCTAAGACCCCTTATGAGGATCAAATGAAATAATGAATATAAATGCCTTTAAACCATCAAGTGATGTGTACATATGTTATTATTAATATCGTCCACTCTTCTCCCTTGGGACTTGTATAAGAACACAGAAAGTGATTACCTCCCCAGATCCTGCTCCCCCGTCATACCATAACTTTCTCCTATTCTGATAATAAACTTCTGAACTATTTTCTCATATCCTGGAACTATCTCCAGTAGCTGTAATACTCACTGTGTCACCAGTGTCTTGCTCAGAATTTCACAGACAAGACAGTAAATGCAGGACATGGGTGTCACAACTAACCCCTCCTTTGTCCACAAGCAGACACTGATAATCAAGTGTAGCCCTCACGCTGGCTTAGCTGAAGCTCAAAGGCCACCTCAGAATTCTTCTTAACAAGTAATCTAAGCAGCCACTTGCTACTACCACCCAAACATAACAAACAGCTGACATAAAATCTATTTGCCATTCCCATAGCAAAGCCGTCAAAACACAGGAATTAGAATTAAAAAGTAGAGGAACTTCTTGAAATACGAAGTTGGTAACAGAAGTAGGGCTACTTCAGTTCTGACACAAATCGCAGGTCACTTGGCCTTTCGCGTCTCCATTTCCTCATTGGTCTAAAGAGAGTTGGGTTCTAGTCTCCAGCAAAACCAGTTTTAATTCTGGCCTATTAATTTCTTTTCTAACTGGTAACATCTTCAAAATTATTTCCTGCCTTTCCTCTTATGCACCTGAATGGCTGCTCCTAATTCTTATTTTGGACACCTTTAAACTCCATGTCTACTACAAAGCTATTTTTTGGCCTCACTCTCCACTGGCTGATTTTAACACTAATCATCCATTCAGTTAGCACCTTGTGTTCTGGTGAGCTAGAGTGCGAGCTCCCGGGCAGGTCCAGGAGTCACGTTTCTTTAATTCTCAGTGCCTTTCACAAAGCGTTATGCATAATAAGATGCTTAATGATAAATACCGGAGTTTGCTTGGGGTATTATAATTTTCAAAGATCTTTCAAGTTTGTTTGTTCTCAAATGACCACCTCAATTTCCCTGATAATTTTAACCTTAGAAATGTTTTTTAATGCTAATATTTAGGGAAAAACTAAAACTGGTCTTCCAAGTTATACTTTAAAAACACCTATTTTTCTCCATAAAGACTATAGTCCATCTCATAATACCAGGGCTATAAACTGGGAAAAAAGAAGAGGTGAAAAAAAAGTCCCAAATAATAACCTCAGGATCATTTCTTAGGACTCAACCTTAATGTGCATCATTCTAAGGCTGATTTTAAATGTTTCTTTTAGTTATTTTATTTCATGTTATTGTATACACTTAAGCATATTTTGACTGATATATAATTGAATTATAATAGGATGATATAAAATATAATCAAATAATACCATTAGTTTATAATGTAAACATGTTTATAATTTGAATATAGATATATAAAACAAATAGATTTTATAATTATATTTAATACTTTGTACAATAATTATTATTATTTATACCTTGCTTATTTCTCCTAAAATTCTTTGAGATAGATTTTTAGAGTATAGTTGAAGTAATGAGATGTACAT
Source organism: Mormoops blainvillei (assembly GCA_004026545.1). NCBI lineage: Eukaryota > Metazoa > Chordata > Mammalia > Chiroptera > Mormoopidae > Mormoops > Mormoops blainvillei. Next base: position 55,637 of record PVJD01000244.1, read on the forward strand.
TAAAAAAGCTTATATATTAAAAACTGTATGTTTTTACTCAAAACCCACCTTTACTCCATATCCTTTTGTTTGTTTTTATTTTGTTTTTATTAATTTTTTTATTGTTGTTCAAGTACAGTTTTGCCCATTTTCCCTCCACCATTCCCTCCTCCCCCACCCTCATCCCCACCCCCCCTTAACTTTGTCCATGAGTCCCCCATACATGGTCCTTGACACCCCCTTCCCCTGTTTCCCCCGTCTTCCCCTCCACCCCTCCTCTCTTCACTGTCAGTTTGTTCTTCACTTCAGTGACTCTGGTTACATTTAACTTGCTTGTTTGTTCTGTTGATTAATCTCCACTTATAGGTGAAATCTGTTTGTTTTTTGATGTGAAACATTTTGCTTTGCTTTTCTCTTTTTATGCTGGCTTCCCCAGTGTGGACCCCTATAGTTAGGGCTTCAGGCCTATAGCAAAAGATATAAAGAAAGTGGAAAGGATTAAGACAGTTGGATTATATGATAAAGAATGTGACTGGAAAAGAAATTTCATTATCACCACCCTGGAGTTTGAGCTTCTTTCTTTACATTAAGGGTGGGGAAGAAGGACAGGGGAAATCTTCAAAACGCATTTCCTTTCATTTCCACTTCAGTTCACTGTGGTTGGCTGTTCAGTACATTCCACGGTCTCGGACCCTGAAAGAATTTGAATTTGACTTTAATACACTGGAAATTTTAATTCATGCAGATCTGACAGAAGAGGACAGATGCCTAAACAGATGCATCTTGAGAGAGATATTTTTTTAACCAAAAGTTGCTAAGTTTTCTTCTATAAAAACCTTTTCCCTGTTAAATTTTAAAGTGTGAAAATTCTGACATTTTTCTTTGCACATCACAGGTTTACTGTGTTTATCTCTGTGTGTGTGTCTAATCTAATCGTCCCATAGTGTGTGTGTTGGGGGTGGTGAGTCTGTCTAATGTAATCCTCCTATAGTGGGTTGAAAAGGCATTATTCAGATTCTGTTAAAACCCCTGGGACGTTGGCATGTTTTTGAAACTTCTAGCACTCCACTGAGCTTACCAGGGGCCTGGTTTCCCTGATGTGTGAATTGTTACAAAAATTTAAACATGGCCAATACTGGAATCTCTGTTGATAAACTGATGAGGTGCATATCCCTGAAGTTCCTCTCAAGTCTCACTGATACTGTCAGAAAAATCACTACACCTGCTCCTAATTGCTACCTGAGGAGAAGACTAGGGCTTTATAGGCACCTGAGAAGGTTGTGAAAAAAAGGTGAGAATTCCGGGCAAAGAAAGAGGAATTTCATATAGCTGAGGGTGAATTGAGCTGGTGTAAAATGCATAAATGACCTCATGTTCTGTATCTACATGAACAAACATCTGAAAAGAACAAATACAGACATAAAGACAAGGGAGGAAAATGAAATGAGTAGTCTTCCTACCAGCCCCACAGTTTCTGTAACCATGCTACAAAACGTGCCACTTAGGTTGTATAGTTGACCAACATTGACCCTCAATACATCTGCAATAGCAAATCCAAGAAAGAATAATCTACTCATCTGCATCCAAGCCCTCTCTTCTTCTCAATGACATTATTCCCTCCTTTCTCTGGAGCAGTAGCCCTCAGAGTGTGGTCACTGGGCCGCCTGCATCAGCATCACCTGGGAACCTGTTAGAAATACAAACTCTAGGGCTTCATCCTAGACCTACTGAGCCAGAACTCTGGGGCAGACCTGCGCAGTGTGTCCTCATGAACTTACAGTGTGTTCCTAATGCACAGAAACATTTGAAAACTACTGCTGTTGTGGAGAACATCATCAGTCTCTCAGTCTCAGATGACTTACTCTCATCTGTGTGCAGTATGTTCTAATTCTTGCTACATTAAAAAAAATCCTCGAGTCTTCATAACTCTCAGCCATCTTCCCTCTCTCTCCTCCATCATAGCATTCTTTCTTTTGAAATATCATCTATAGAGCAACATGACAAAATAGGAATCCCCAGACCTTGTTTTCCCAAAGACACTGACCGAAAAGCCTTTGTGAGAACTCCAAAGAGACTGCAGTACCCAGGCATACTTAAAGCTGAGAACAGCTGCAATGAAACCAGTTAGAAAACCCATTTCTTCCCACCCATGTAGCACCTTTCCCAAGCCAGTACAGCTTCACATGATTAGAAGCAAATGCCCTATCCATGGCTTTTCTATTAGTCTAGGAGAGGAAGGAGAAGAATGAAACATATGTCCGACTTTCCCACATTTCAGGAGGCTGCCTGAAGGACTAGTTCCCATCTTGCCTGACTCTGAGTACTGGCAGAAATCTGGCACAATTTAGATATCTGGGGATTGTTGAGAAAAAAATTTAAAAAGAACGTCTTGACCTGTTGTAGCACCAGAGAACCTGCAGAACTGAAGACAGATACCAGAGGGAAAAAGAGATTTCAAGATCATGAAAAAGAAACCAACAAAGAGGCCCACACCAAAACATATTATAATTAGAATGTCAAAAGTTAAAGATAAGATAATCTTAAAAGCAGCAAGAGAAAATCAAAGTATTACATACAAGAGAGCCCCTATAAGATTATCATCAGATTTTCAGCAGAAACTTTGCAGGTCAGAAGGGTGTAGCATTACATATTCAAAGTGTTGAAAAAAAAAGAGAAAAAAAACTTCTAACCAAAAATACTCTACCCAGGAAAGTAATTATTTGGAATTAAATATCAATTTTTCCATACAAGCCAAAGATAAAGGAGTTCATCACCATTAAACTGGTCTTACAAGAAATGTTAAAGGAAGCCCTTTGGCTGAAAAAAACACTAATTAGTATCAAGAAATTATATGAAAGAATAAATTTCATTGGAAAGATAACTATATAGTAAAGGTAGTGGATTAATGAAGGTTTAGAAGTTGAAAAACAAGTGGTAAAACTAATTGTAACTAATGTTAAGGGATATACAAGATACAAAGAAGTAAAATGTAATATCAAAACATAACATCAGTAGTAGGGAGAGTAAAAATGTTGAACTTTAAATTGGGAAATTGGGGTCTAACTTAAGCTGTTATATGTAAGCCTCATGATAACCACAAAGCAATACCTGTAATAAATATACAAACGATAAAGATAAAGGACTATAAGTCACCAAACCACAAAAAGAATAGAGCTCGAAAAGAAGAGAGAAAATATACAAACAACCAGAAAACAATTAACAAAATGGAAATAATAATTTACCTATTAATAATTACTTTAAATGTAAATGGACTAAATTCTCCAAACAAAGTAGCTGAATGGATGAAAAACCAAGACCCATCAATATGCTGCCTGCAAGAGACTCACGTTAGAAGTAATGACACACAGACACTGAAAGTGAATGAATGGAAAAAGATATTGCATTGCAAATGGAAACCAAAAGAGAGTGGGAATAGCTATGTAAGATAAAATACTTTAAAACAAATCAGTAATGATACAAAGATGAACACTACTTAATGATAAAAGGGTCGATCCAACAAGAGAATATAACATTTGTAAATATTTATGCCCCTAATATAGAAGGACCTATATGTATAAAGCAAATATTAACAGACCTAAAGACATAAATAGACAAAAATACAGCAATAGTACGGGACTTTAATACTCCATTTACATCAGTGGAAAAATGATTCAGACAGAAAATCAATAAAGAAACATTGACCTTAAATGACATATTAGGCCAGAAGAACTTAACAAATATTTATAGAAAATTCTACTCAAATGTAGAAGAATACATATTTTTCTCAAATGCATATGAAACATTCTCCAGGAGAGACCATATGTTAGGCCACAATACATTTCTTAATAAAGTTAAGAGGATTGAAATGATATAAAGCATCCTTTCCAACCACAATAGTAAGAAACATGAAGCAAATTAGAATATTCAGTAACATGTAGAGATTAAACAACATGCTACCAATGGTTCAAATATGATATCAAAAAAGAAATTAAAAAATAGCTTGAGACAAACAAAAATGAAAATGTAACATACTAAAAAATATCAAATGTAGCAAAAGCATTTCTAAGAGGGAAGTTCAGAGTGATCAATGCCTACCTGAAGAAACAAAAAAAAATCTGAAATAAAAAACCTAACTTTACACCTCAAGGAACCACACAAAGAAGACTAAACAAAGCCCAAAGTTAGAAGAAGAAAGGAAATAACAAAGATTAGGACAGAAATAAATGGAGACTAAAAAGGATAGAAAAGATCAATGAAACAAAACACTGTTTTTTTAAAACAATAAACAAAATTAGCAAACCTTTAGCAAGAATCACCAAGAAAAAGAGTGAGAAATTAAATAAAATCAGAAATGAAAGAGGAGATGTTAAAACTGATATCACAGAAATGCAAAGGATCATAAGAAACTACTATAAACAATTATAGGCTAACAAACTGGACAACCAAGGAGAAATAAATTCCTAGAAACAGAAAACCTACCAACATTGAATTAGGATAAAAGAGAAAATATGAATAGACCAATTATTAAGGAAATTGGATCAGTAATCAAAACATCCCAACAAACAAATTTGAAGACCAAGCAGCTTTATTGGTGTATTTTACCAAATAATCAAAGAAGAATAAATACCAATCACTCTCAAATTTTTCCAATAAATACAAGAAGAGGGAATGCTTCCAAACTTATTTTACAAGGTCAGTATTTACCCTCATACCAAAACCAGACAAAGATGCCACAAGTAAACAAAATGAAAGGTCAATATTCCTGATAAACATAGATACAAAAATCCTCAACAAAATATTGGCAAAACAAGTTCAACAATGCGCTAAAGGTAGCATACACTATGATCAAATTTATGAAATTTATTCAGTGGATGCAAAATCGTTCAACATCTAGGTTAGTTAATATGAAACACCACATTAACAATGAAGGATCAAAACCATATGATTATCTCAATAGATGCAGAAAAAGCATTTGACAAATGCAACGACCTTTTATAATAAAAACTCTCAACAAAGTAGATATAGAGGGAACATACCTCAACACAATAAAGACCATACATAACAAGTTCACTGCTAACATCATACTCAACAATAAAAAACTGAAAGTTTTTTCCTCTAAAATTAAGAACAAGACAAGGATGCCCACTGTCACCATTTTTTTATTGTTGTTCAAGTACAGTTTTGTCCATTTTCCTTCCACCACTCCCCCTACCCTTGGCCCCACTCCCCCCTTGACTTTTTCCATGAGTCCCCCATACATGTTCCTTGACCACCCTTCCCCTGCTTCCCCCCATCTTCCCCTCTCCCCTCTCCTCTGTTCACTGTCAGTTTGTTCTTCACTTCAATGTCTCTAGTTATATTTTGCTTGCTTGTTTGTTCTGTTGATTAGTCTCCACTTATAGGTGAAATCACTTGGTATTTGCCTTTTACCGCCTGGCTTATGTCACTTAGCATAGTGCTCTCCAGATCTCCATCCATGCTGTTGCAAATGGTAGGAGCTCCTTCCTTTCTGCTGTGTAGTATTCCATTGTGTAAAGGTACCACAGTTTTTGATCCACTCATTTACTGATGGGCACCTAGGATGCTTCCAACCCTTGGCTATTGTAAATTGTGCTGCTATGAACACTGGGGTACATAGGTTCTTTTGCATTGGTGTTTCAGATGTTTAGGGTATAATCCCAGTAGTGGAATTGCTGGGTCAAAAAGCAGTTCCATTTTTAGTTTTCTGGGGTAATTCCATACTGTTTTCCATAGTGGCTGTACTTTTATTCAACACGGTATTGCAAGTCCTAGCCAGATCAATTGTGCAAGAAAAAAAAGGCATCCATATTAGAAAAAAAGAAGTAAACTGTCATTATTTGCATATTATATAATATTATATATAGAAAATTTTAATGACTATCAAAAAAACTATTAGAACTAATAAAAAATTCAGTAAAGTTGCAGGACACAAAATCAATACCTAAAAATCTGTTGTGTTTCTATACATTAATAACAATCTATGAGAAAGAGAAATAAGAAAATAACCCCATTTATAATTACACAAACATACCCAGGAATAAATTTAATCAGGGAGGTGAAAGACCTGTATATTGAAAACCATAAGATGCTTAATGAAGGAAACCAAAGATAAAAATAAGTGGAAAGATTTCTGTGCTTATGGATTGGAAGAATTAATATTGTTAAAATGTCCATATTACCCACAGCAATATACAGATTCAGTGCAATCCCTATGAAAATTACAATGGCATTTTTCACAGAAATAGAACAATTAATCCTAAAATTTGGTTGTAACCACAAAAAACCCCAAGTAGCCAAAGTAAACTTGAGACAAAAAAACACAGCTGGGAAAGAAAAACAAAAAAGAAGAAGAACACAGCTGGAGGAGGCATCACACTCACTTATTTCAAACTGTATTACAAACCTATAATAATTAATACAGTGTAATGAGCAAACCGAACTAACAAGCAAAATAAAGACTGACTCATAGACTCATACATAGAGAGCAAGCTGACAGCTCACAGGGAGGAGAGGTTTTGGAGAGTGGCAGGATTGATCAAAAAAGAAAAACAATTCAGACACAGGCAACATTGTGGTTGTTTCACGGGAGGGGTGGGAGAAGGTAGAAGAGGGTATAAGAGGGATAAATGGTAATGAAAAAAAAACAATAAAAATAAGCTCTTAAAAACAAAAATACAAATGAGCAAAAGAGAATCCGAGATGTGGAAATAAGGAACAAACTGACAGTGACCTGAGTAGAGGGGGGGAGAGGGATCATGGGAAAAGAAGGGAAGGCTCCAGTCAAGGAGCATGCATAAAGGACCCATGGTAATGGACAACAGGGTGGGACCTGACTGAGGGAATGGGTTGGGGCAGGGGAGAGCAATGGGGGAAAAATGGGGACAACTGTAAGTGAACAACAATAAAAAAATTTAAATAAAATAAAAATAAAAAATAAAACAGTATGTTATTGACATAAAAACAGACACATAGACTGGTGCAACAGACTAGAAAGCCCAGAAATAAACCCACACATACATGGTCAACTGATTTTCTAAAAAGGTGTCAAAAATATACAATGAGGAAAGGATATCTCTTCAATAAATGATGCTGGGAAAATTGGACAGCCACATGCAAAAGAATGAAACTAGACCACTTTCTTACACTATACACAAAAATTAGTTCTAAATGGATTAAAGACTTCAACCTAAGACCTGAAACCATAAATCTTCTAAATAAAAAAAGGCAGTAAACTTTTTAATATAGGTCTTGGCGATGAGTTTTTGAAACCTGACACTACAAACAAAAATAAACAAGTAGGACTTTATCAAACTAAAAAGCTTATGCACAGCAAAGGAAACCATAACAAAATAAAAAAGCAACTTACCGAATGGGTGAAAATACTTACAAATCATATATCTAATGAGGCGCTAATATTTAAAATACATACAAAATTCATGTAACTCAATAGCTTGGAAATAAATAATCTTATTTTAAAATGGGTAGAAGAGCCCTGGCTGGTGTGGCTCAGTGGATTGAGTGTCAGCCTGCAAACCAAAGGGTCACTGGTTTGATTTCCAGTCAGGGCACATGCCTGTGTTGTGGGCCAGGTCCACAGGAGGGGGTGTGCAAGAGGCAACCACACACTGATGTTCCTCTCCCTCTCTTTCTCCCTCCCCCATCTCTAAAAATAAATAAATAAAATCTTTCTTTAAAAAATGGGCAGAAGATATGACTAGACATTTTTCCAAAGAAGACATTCAGATGGCAAACAAGAAGATGTTGCTTAACATCATTAACCACTAAGAGAAATTCACCTCAAAACTACAATGAAACATCACCTCACACCTGTTAGAATGGCTGTTATCAAGAAGACAAGAAAGAAACAAGTGTTGGCAAAAATATGGAGTAAAGGGAACCCTTGAGCACTGTTGGTGGGAATGCAGATTGGTACAGCCACTGTAAATAACAGTGTGGAGTTTCCTCAACAAAATTAAAGTAGAACTACCATAGGAGCCAACAATTCCACTTCTGGGTATTTATCTGAAGAAAAAAGAAAACACTAATATGAAAAGACATAAGCCTACAAGTTTCATCTATATTGTCACAAGTAGCCAGATTTCATTTTTTTTTATTGCTATTTATCACAGTTTCTTTATCCAGTAATCCATTGTTAGACTCAAGGGGAGAAGCTATGTAAACCCTTCATGTCCCAAAACTTTCTAGTGAGATCAAACCCAAGCTGGATTCCAATGGAGCCTGTACTCATACCTGACTTCTTTCCTGTTTATTCTGCTTCCTTCACTCCTATGCAGGCTTCTCCTGAGAACCCTCTGTGAATCTATCACTTGTACCAAAATCCCTAGCACAGGTTGTTTCCAAGGACCCAACCTAAGATAGTTGTCATTTAAAAAGTATAAAAAATATGAATAGAAATATACAATTTTTAAATTACAATAATATATCTCTTTGACCAATTGTTTTGTCCTTTTACATAGGTTCTAAGAGAGGTGCAAAATCTGACTTATAAATCCTGAACAAGGGAAAAGCTAAATTGCTTTTTGAACCAAGACTCAGGAAAACAGGTGTGCCAGCCATCTGTTGGTGGGTTGAGGATGATCTTCCCCCAAATGTGTCAGTCCAGACATCAATTCATGTAAGACTCAAGACCTACCATGCGTTGAGGAAATGAGATAGAAGAACAGCTTTGTTCCCCTCTGTAAACCCAAGCAGGTGAATGTTGTTAAATGTCATGACCACTTTAGAAAATGTCACTTGGAACCAACCATGCTTTTTTATTGAAAAGTCCTTTCACTTTATCCCCAGACAGGAGACAGTACAGAGGGTCAGCACAGATACTCAAGCTCCCTAAGTCATCAGGGCCCCCAACTGGGACCCTGTGGGGTGCCCAGCTCTGCCACCTAATGCTGTTCATTGTTTGACAAATGCCAAGGCTTCTGTGAGGACACATCTCTCCCGTGGTTCATGAAACAGAGTCCAAACTAGAGAAAACACACCATAGTCTCCAAGCAAGAATAAAGAGATGATTTCTGTACCAGGTGAATACAGACCCTGGGAAACATAAACCAGAAAACAAACACACTTTAGCTAAACAATGGAGCTCTTTCACTTGGGATTATTTATTCATTTATGGAGAACTCACCTTGGGGAGGCATTTCAGAGGGTTTGTTTTGGGGTTTTTTTTTTTGTTTGTTTTTGTTTTTGTTTGTGTTTGAGGAAAGAGCAAAGGAATGGGAAGAGGCAGTGATGGAAGCAAATATAGAATTTCCAGAAACAAAAAAAAGATTCCTCAAGTACCAATGAGTAATTAATCTGGTATTCTGCACAGAACAAGAACCCCTCATTCCCTGGCACTCTCCCTCACTGATTAGAACCAGTTGTCAGGGTTTATTAAATAAATCCTGGTTCATTTAGGTAATGGGATAAGATATAGTCATTTATGAAAAAAGGAGACTTTATATGTTTTGATACAAATGCCCTCCAAGATAAAATGTTTAATGAAAAAAAACAAAGCTGCGAAACAATGTGCAAAATATTTGTGGCAAAACAATGAAGATTTGTTTTATACATGTGAATGTACATAAATGCATATATGTAAAATATTACATATTCAAACACCCACACATGTACATTTGGAAGAAGGTTGGGAAAGGGCTACAGGAGGAGGAAGGTTTTCACTGTTTATACTTCTCCTAGAATTTTTTTTCCATGTGCATCTACAACCTCCTTAAAAACATTTAAACAGACTATGACCCAAAACCAAAACAGATGATAATGTGCTAAACAACATGGTTTTTTTGTGAGAGTGGGTAGTTAAATACTGCTATTCTTGCTTGCTAAGTCAAATTTTTATTATGTATACATTATTCTTTGGAATTCCCACAGATGCTCTGAAAATATTGCAATGATTGTTGCTTCCTTGAGTGCCACGTTATACTCTTAAACCATAATCTCTATGTCCTAACACAGTGGTCTTAAATACACATCTGTGTTTACTGATTTCAGATTTGAGTCCTTAGGAAAAATGTATGCACTGGGAAATCCCGGGCTTCCCCACTCCCAATATAATTCTCAAGTCTTCCTTAGAGAGAGATTGTCTGGAACAATGGGTCCATGTCCCTACTAACTCACCGGAGGAAGGCTAAATATCTTTGAACAAATACGATATTTATCCAGGAGTAAGAGATTCTGAGGTAGGTAAAGACTTCAAAGTCCAGCCTAGTTCTTTGGCACCTGTAATTGGGAGTGGCATCCTTAATATTTTCTAAAAGACATTCAGAATGAAAACACAAATCTCAAAATGTTTACTTGAGAGCAAAGTGCAGCATCCTCCTAGTAATTCTCCAGTATTTGGCTGTTAAGAGCTAAAAATATCTCCTGGGGGAGGGCTGTGCAGATGGGGCTTTGAGAGCAGGGGGTGCACAGAGAACCCAGAAGAGCAGCCATCTGAGCAGATTTCACAGGATTAATAGGGAGTTTGTTGGCTGGTGGACTTTAAAAATAGAACCTCATTTCTGAGGGGTGGGTGCCCTGCTCCAGAGCCCTAGGAGCCTGCTAAGAGGGACGATTAAAATGAAAGATTGTGCAGCTTTAAGGAAATGTTGGCATAAAGAAATGGCAACAATTACTGATGCTCCAGCCACCTTCTAAAAGGTTTCTGCAAATTGCTTTCCTTGGATGAAATACCAAATATCTGTTCCCAAATGTTATGAAGCAAAATAAATCACATTCCATTGACACATCCAATATGTCGTATCAGAGACCCTGAATCCAAACAAAGAAAAGCTGCTGTTACGCCAGTGCTATTACATTTCTCCCTTTTGCTCCTGTATTAAGGCTGCAACATGAAAACTTGTTCCTTGTAAACAAAAAATTATCTCTGCCTCCTCCCTGCAGGAAATGAGAAATCAAATCAGCCACTGACAAGATTTTACAGAGTTCAAAACTCAGAAATCATTTACCCTGACCCCTGATTATTTAATAAAGGAAGAAGGTGAAGCCGAGAAAGAGTAAAGCCCTTTCCAACGTCACGTTGCTGGAGATGTACACAGGCCAAACTAGAACCCGGCTCTCTCAACTCTCAGCTTATCTGTAAACATCCCTTCTGCTAAATACTATATACTAAAGAGTTCAAGGTTGTATTTCATTGCGAGACCTTGCATTTTCACTGGAATCAAAGTTCTAAGGGAAAGGTGATTTCTCAAGCAGTAGCTGGTACATGAGGAAGGCATTTTCTTGAGTTATTGCAAAGAAAGGAATAGGGTTTAATTTCTTGATCTGCAAAATAATTCAGTGTTAAAGTTATATGCACGACATAAAGCTACATGACTCTGTTTCATTTCACAGATGTAAATACCAAGTCACAGTACAACCGGTAATATTCACCGAGGTGCAGTGACTGTTATTGGATCACCTTCACCAGCAAGTGCACCCCCCATCCCGGGTACTGGGTACGTTGGCTGCTAAGGACTCAGGGCTGCCCCCTTAGCCAGAGAATTTGTAATGTGGGGAACTCCCCACCCAGGAAATGGGGAGGGGTGGAGAGCACCGAGGCTGGCATATGCGTACGTTGCCCTAGCAACCAGGATGACAAGTGCATGACACAGAAAAAAGGAAGAGTGCCAAGGCTGGCACCAAAAGCTAGGAAGATGATTGGATGGAAGGGACATAACCTTCCATCTACTTCATCTGAGTAAAGGACTAGGTGGGGGTCTTTAAAAGGCAGAACAAATGCAAACACCTCACTTCTACTTCCCCATCCCCTGGCTGGCGGGTCCAGGGCTGGGGGTGAGTTTCCTGAGCCAGGGACCTAGTCAGAGTGATTCTGAGTGTCCCCTGCCATAGTGCTCCAGGATCTGCCTGTCTGGGGACGCAGCAGGCTTCTGGTAGGAAGGCAGAGGGGAGGCTCAGGCTAGCAGGCTCAGGGAGGCTAAGGCCAACAAGCCCCATGCCCCTTCTCAGACAGGAAGCCATGATGGCTGCCACCCACCCATGACCTATGCCAGCGCAGGCCCCAGTGCTGCCAGGAAGGGCCAAGGCCCTCACCCCTCCCTGAGTGCCCCAGGCCAGACCAGGAACACTTTCAGTGCTGGGAGCAAGACTGGTGAGAAGGGGGTGGTGAGGGGCAGAGAGGAGATTTGGCCTGGCAGGTACCGGAAGGCAGCGTGGCCCATCAATAATCCCCACACTCGTCCCCAGTGTGTGAAGTCAGGGAAAACCATTGTGATGGTCACCCACCAGCAGCCTACTTACTTCTCCAGTGGCAGGGGGGAGGTTGGGCATTAAGAAACCTACTGTCTATATCTATAAATAAGTAGAAATTCCATTTTCCTTTCCACTAGGCTCTATCACCAGAGTCACTGCCTATGGGCAGCAGGCAGTGGGACTCCACTAGTTCAGTTACAGTTGTGGTGCCCAGTGGGGCCCTAGCCCCCTCAAGGAGTGAGACTGTGGGGCTTCCAAGTTGCTGGGCATTCCTCCGAACACCCACTAGGGTTGTCAGTCCCTTAAACACACCTGGCAGGTGGAAAGGAGATGGGTCTTGGAAAGGAATAGACTCTGAGAAGGAGGAAGAAAGGATCAACTTAAGTTTAGGGCTGTGAACCGGGGTCTGGGTGAGAACCCATTTTGGGGGAGGCCATTGCTTGGGTTCACTGTTTGTGAGACTGGTTGACAGAAAGTCTTGCTTGTGAGCATTTGTTAAAATCATGGAGTCATGGATGCCATTTTTCTCTGCATGTTCCCAAGTTTCGTGGTTTCTTTTGGTCATTGGGTTGGGCCTGTTGTGTATCTGGGCCAGCAGGGGCCATTCTGGGTTGGTTCCTGGAGGGAGCCCACTGGGTAGAATTGTAACCGACTGGGGTATGTAGAGCCATTATCCCATGTCCAAGGAAGTATTGGTTTATTGTTATAATATTATGCGGCTTATGTATGTTTTGGATTGTGGGGAAAGGTAGTCCATGGGTGGTTCCCTAAATTACTGTACTACTATGCAACTGGGATAGTATTGAGAACAGTTGCATAAATGGGATGAAATTCATTATATCAAGGCATTTATGTCATTGCATAATAGGATTTTACCAGAAACGGAGGTCCATTTAATGGTGCAGAGAAGGCAAGGGGCCTTGAAAAACCTCTTCCTGACAGTACACAGGAAGGAAAGGAGAATGAGGAGATAGGCCCCATTAATACCCTGAACTCAAAGGACACAGGTTCATAGCAGGAGTACTACCTCCATTCTCATCCTCACCACAAGCTACCCCTGAAATAGAGCCCAAAGAGGCAACAGCCCCACCCCTGTATGACGAAGTATGGGTCTCCCCTTGGAAGACCCATCAGGGCACCTGATTTGCCCAAGGAGCCTCCCTTTCTGAAGCCAGGCAGTTTCCTTTGAGGCAAAATCCCATAGGCAGAGTAAATCAGGAAGGCCGGCCCACTGGCTCCTATTGGACTCATACTCTGTTCTCCACTTCAGACTTACTGAATTGGAAGAATTCCAACCCCTCATGTAGGGGTGATCCTCAGACAATGGCAGATCTTATCACCTCCATTTTTGCCACTCATCATCCAATGGGGGCAGATGTACAGGCTCTCCTCAATATCTTGCTAACAGCAGATAAGAGATGACTGGTTATAAATAAGGCTAATGAAGAAACCTAACATCTGCAACGAGAGACCCCCGACCTAGCTGTGCAGTTCCCCTGACAGGGGCTTATTGGAACACAAATGATGGGGGCCTAGCCCTTCTGGGCCTTTCTGGAATATTATAGAAAATGTATAATGGAAGGGCTTAAGAAAGGGGTGCCTAAGCAAAAGAGCCTGAATATGATATAGGCCCTTCAGCAAAAGCCAGATGAGAAAGCTTCTGAATTTTTAGAGAGGATCTATCAGGCCTATAGAAAGCACACTGATGCTGATCTGCAAACACCAGAGAGTATATGATGGTGAACATGACTTTCCTTGGGCAAAGTATCCAGATATCAGAAAGAAACTCCAGAGTTTAGATGGGGCATTGGGAATGAATCTCTCTCAACTGGTAGACATAACCTTTAAAGTCTACAATGTCCAGGAAGCAAGGAAGATAAAGCAGGCTATGGTGTTCTTAGAAACAGGTTGGCAAGACCAGAAGAAGAGGCAGGACCCTAAAGAGAAAAAGAGAAACCCACTAGCGCCAATCAATGTGCCTATTGTAAGGAGGAGGGCCATTAGAGAAAGGAGTGCCCAAAATTCAAAAGGGAAAGTAGGGATACGAACCCTCACGAGGAACTGCTAAAAAGACAGGGGAGTCTGATGATGAATGAGGAGGCCCAGGGGCTCCCTGGGATATCTCCCAACCTATTAGTGTATGTCCACAGGAGCCCCAGGTACAGTCGACGGTGGGGAACAAGCCAATTGATTTTCTTGTAAATATGGGAGCTATGGACTCAGTGCTGAATACAAGAGTAACCAAGAAAAGTTCAGGTACAGTAACGGTTACTGGAGTGACTGGACATTTTACAAAAACAATTGTTCGTTCAACCCCTAAATGTCAGCTTAGGGATAAAAAGATTGTACATGCCACACTGCTCTATTTCATTGCTGGGCCAACATTTACTTTGCAAATTGCATGCCCAAATAACTTTTCCTGAAAAGCAGTGATTATGTGTAGAGGTCCCACTGGAACATGCTCTCCAGCTACAGGTACTTCTGACTTGCCTGGAAGGCCCCAGGGGTGAACACTTCCCACCTGAGATCTATAAAGAGGTTAACCAAACTGTTTGGGCTGATGGAACCCTAGGTAAAGTGGTTAACGTCCAACCCATAAAAGTTAACCTAAAGAGGGGATGCAGATCTCACAGAAGAAATAGTACCCTCTCAAAAAAGAGGCTTTAGAGAGCATTCAGCTAGTATTGCAGAAATTCTTAAAATTGGGACTAATTCAGTCATGCCAGGCTCCCTATAACACTCCCATTTTGCCAGTCAAGAAGCCTCACTTGGATGAATATCTATTGATACAGAATCTTAGAGCTGTAAATGACATTGTTGAGGACATTCATCCTATGGTACCCAACTCCTATACTCTGTTGACCATGGTGCCTGGAGATAGCAAATGTTTCTTAGTCCTAGACTTAAATGATGTCTTTTTCTGCATCTCAATAGACAAACAGGCTCAACTATTGTTCAGCTTTGAATGGCAAGACCCAGAAACAAAAGCCACGCTCCAATACTGCTAGACTGTGCTGCCACAGAGATTTAAGAACTCCCCAACTGTATTTAGAGAAGTATTGGCCAAGGACTTAAAGGATATTTAATTGAAATCAAGAGCTCTTCTGCAGTATGTAGATGACATATTGATAACTAGCAGTTCCTATAAGGACTCTTTGCTCAACATCATCACAATCCTAACTCATTTGGCAAAAAGAAGATATGAGGTATCACCTCACAAGGCCCAGATTTGCAAACAGGAGGTGGCACACCTAGGATTTCAACTGAAACAGGGTACTAGGAGCTTGATGGTGGATAGAAAACAAGCCATCGATACGCTAAGAATCCCAGAAAACTGAAGGCAGCTTCCTGGGTTCTTAAAGATTACAGGGTTCTGCTGAATTTGGATTCCAAACTTTAGACTTATAGCAAAACCACTGTACAATTCCTTGAAAGGACTGGGCCTTTCAAATGGACAAAGGATTATCAGGTAGCATTTGATACCTTGAAGGAAAAGCTGGTTTCAGCTCCTGCACTATTATTGCTCAATTTACAGAAGCCTTTCAAATTGTACATTCATAAAAGCAGGGCATTGGACTAGGGTTACTAACCCAGGCTCTAGGAAACATTCCCAGGCCCATAGCCTATCTCTCAAAAGTAGATCACACGACATAGGGATGGCCACCTTCTCTTCAAGCAGTGGCAACTACTTGTGCCATCTTACAGGAAGCTGAGAATTTCACTTTGGGGCATACTACTAGGGCGTTGGTACCACACTAGGTTCTAACTCTACTGGAACAGAAAGAAAGGTGTTGTCTGATGTCAGGGCACATGGGGAAATACCAGACCATTCTTTTGGAGAACCCAAATGTTACCTTGCAGACCACCACAACTCTGAATCCAGCCACTCTCTTTCCAGACGTGGAGGGAAACCCAACCCTCCAGTATGACTGCTTGGAAATTATTGACCAAGTTTATTCTAGCAAGCTGGATCTACTGGACCAACCATTGGTGGCACCAGACTGGGAGCTGTGCACAGACAGGAGCAGCTTCATGGACAAAGGCCAACGATGAGCCAGGTATGCAGTAGCCACTATAGACAAGGTAACAGAAGCCCAAGCCCTTGCATTGGGAACCTCAGCACAGACAGCTAAACTGATAGCCCTCAGGAGAGCATTAGTACTGTCCCAGGGAATGAAGGTTAACATCTACACTCCAAATATGTCTTCATGATCGTCCATGCCTATGGAGCAATATGGAAGGAGAGAGAACTCTTAACCTTGGGGAACAAGGATGTTAAACATGCAAAGGAGATTTTACAATTGCTAGAGCCAGTGAATCTACTGAACCAGGTTTTCATAATGCACTGCCCAGGACACCAGAGGGTTGGTTCCCAAATGAGCCAGGGAAACCCCACTGCTGATAAAGCAGCAAGGCAAGCAGCCAGAGGGCTGCCATGCTTAGGGGTTTGATCCCCTGCTTGGACTTGTCAGAATTTAAACCTCGTCATACAGAATGAGATGAGGAGTGGACCTGTGACTGGGGATTCGCTAACACTGACCCGAAGTCCATGTGGAAGTTCAACACCCATGGAATGATCTTACTTCCCAAGGCTCTAGTGTATCTCGTCCTCAAACACCTACATGAAGGCCCCATTATGGAAGGGATGCTCTGATGGACTTCATTAGGTCACATTTGAAGGGCCCCCATTTGCAAAGGACTGTCCAGAGGATTACTCAAGCCTTTCAAATATGTGTCAAAAACAGTCCTAAGACAGAATGCACCTCAATGAAAAAGGGAGTACCGTATAAAAGTTTACGCCCATTTGAGGACTGGCAAATAGACTTTATACAAATTTCTAAAACCAGAGGAAATTTTAAATTTTTATTAGTTTTTGCAGCCACCTTTTTCAAATGGGAAGAGGCATACCCCACTAGAACTGAGAAGGCAACTGAGGCAGTGAAACTTCTACTTACTGAAATAATTTCTGGGTTTGGACTTCCTCCAGTATTCAGACTGGCAATGGACCATCTTTCATCTCCCAGGAGCTTGGACAGGCACTGCAAATAAGATGGAAACTACATGAATCTTGGAGACCTCAATCTATGGGAAAGATTGAGAAAGCATATCACATAATAAAGAAGACCCTGGCAAAAACATGCCAAGAAATGCATTTAAAATGGGACCAGGCATTTCCCATTGCTTTGCTCTGGATTAAGGTAGCACCCAGAAGAGGGCTTAAGTTAAGCTATTTTTAAGTTGCTTATAGGATACCCTTCCAAATCTCAGTTCTGGGAGTGTCCCCCCCAGAACTGGTCACCAACTGGTGGAGCATGAGTGGAAAATTAAAGCAATATGTGCAACATTTAAGAAAAAAAACTAACCATTTTGCATAAGTTTGCTCATTACAGGTCTGCCTACCCACCTGATGAGCCCTTACACCCATTCCAGCCAGGGGACCGAGTCTGATTAAAGGCTTAGAAGACTCAAGGACTTAAGCAGCAGTTAGCCCAGCAATGGACTGGTCCCTATAATATCCAGCTGATAACATATTCATCTTTAAAGCTTGCAGGAGTTAAGCCTTGGATCCACCACACACGAATATAATGGGCATCATCTAAGGAGAATTCAAACCCTGCTCTTGTGGTCGATGCTGAAAAGGAAAGCTGGACCTGCACTCCAGAAGGTGATTTGAAATTTCTCTTTCAGAAGATAGCAAGACCCAATGCAAAGTGACAATGTTCCTTTATTTACGTGTTCACAAATTTAGGGATTTTTAACTGCTAGATACTGAGTTTGAGTGTCGTCTGTTCCATTGTTAAAAAGGACAAGGATTGAAAGTAAGTTATGATTATTCCTGAGTCAGTAAGAAGGTTTGTGAAGGTTGTAGAGGCCATAGAAGGCCGTGAATTTTTTTTTAAAGGAATGAAACTTCAGTGCTTGGGTTGAATTATTCTTTGCTTTAGGTTTGATTTTGTCTTTTTGCTTTCTAATTTTTGGAGGACTTGGGGAACTTAGGTGTTTTGTTTACACTGGGAATCCTCTGTCTCTGCCATTTGAGGCTTCCTGCCATTTGGACCTCATAAAGGTCATTTGTGGTACTTGTGGAATTTGTCTCTGCTATTTGGGGCTTTGTGCCTTTTGGAACTAAAAAGAATCATCTGTTGCCAGTTAGAGCCAGCTGAGATGAGAGAATGTCTCTACCATCGGGGCTTCATGCCATCTGGAACCTGAGAAAGGTCTTCCCTGGGACCAGTTAGAGTGACCAGTTGGTGGGAGATAAGATTCTAAGGCTGGTTTTAGTCCCCTCTTATCTTTTTTTGGAACTATGTCTTTGCTTGGGACTTTTGTTTCTGTTTTAAAAAGAAATTAATGTTCCTAAGGGTTAAAACTACACGTTAGTTTAGGAAGTAAAGTAATGAAAGATATAAGGCATGGAAATGCAACTTTGGTGGATATTGGAAGGACAAGGTTTTCCTTTTTACTTTGTATTTTTCTCCCTACTTGATCCTTCTAGATTTTGGCATTCTTAATGAATAATGATATAAAATTGATTTTGCATGAAACCAATAAGATCATTTTCAAATTATTGTTTTAATAAACAAGACTTTGACTGGAATGTCATGCTTGAAGGAGGTATGCCTGGGCTCTGATTGTTACCAGAAGGCCTTGAAGAGCTGAGTTTGACTTTGGAACTAATGAACACCCACTGGAGAAATGGCCTGGTACCTTGTTTGGTTGTGTGGTAAATGGCAGTCTTTCCAGGAAAGGAACAAAGTTTGCTTTCCTGATAGATGGCAAGAAGGAATCTTAAGACACAATGGGAACCTCAAGGTCTTAAGGAGTACTGGTACTACAGGCAAAGCTAGATGGCAGACGTGGGGCTTGACCTCTATACCCTGAAAGCCTGGCTGTCCAACGGTCAATCTGAAGGTTCCTTGTGGAAGTTCCAGGAAAGCAAACTTAGAAAAGCCCATGTATTCAGTGCTATTCTTGTTTTTATGCAAGCAATGAGGTAAGATTGAAAACCAGAAGTCTTTTTGAAGCCAGTGAGGGTGACCTTGGGGAAAGGAATCAAATTTCAAGAAAAACCACAATGCTCAGTTGTGAACATCACACTCTAGTGAAGCTGTCTTCAAAGTTTGTTTTCACTTGAGAGTTGAATTAGTTTCACCTAATGATATTAAATTGTCACTGCTTAGTATCATTCAAGCAAAAGCCTTGCAACTGAACATCTCGAAAGATGGTCTTGTGGACTCAGAAATGGTATAGGCTTCACTTTTTTAAGGCAAATTTATATTGCTTTATTGAGTAATGTATATTATAATTTTTAAAGTTTTTCAAATGTTTTAAGTATATTTTATTGATTATGTTATTACAGTTGTCCTATTTTTTTTCTTCTCTTTATTCCCCTCTGGCCCCCCTCCCACCAGCATCTGCCACCCCCCTTAGTTCATGTCCATGGATTGTACATATAAGTTCTTTGGCTTCTCCACTTCCTATACTATTCTTAACCTCCCCCTGTCTATTTTGTACCTACAATTTATGCTTCTTATTCCCTGTAATTTTCCCCCATTCTCCTCCTCCCCCTCCCCATTGATAACCCTTCATGTGATCTGCATTTCTGTGATTCTTTTCCTGTTCTAGTTGTTTGCTTAGTTTGTTTTTGTTTTTGTTTTTAGGTTCAGTTGTTGATAGCTGTGAATTTGTTGTAATTTTACTGTTCATACTTTTGATCTTCTTTTTCTTAGATAAATCCCTTTAACATTTCATATAATAAGGGCTTGGTGATGATGAATTCCTTTAACTTGAACTTATCTGGGAAGCACTTTATCTGTTCTTCCATTCTAAATAATAACTGCTGGGTAGAGTAATCTTGGATGTAGATCCTTGCCTTTCATGACTTTCAATACTTCTTTCCAGCCCCTTCTTGCCTGCAAGTTTCCTTTTGAGAAATCAGCTGATAATTTTATAGGAAAAGGTAAATGTTTCCTTTTCTCTTGCTGCTTTTAAGATTCTCTCCTTATCTCTAATCTTGGGTAATGTAATTATGATGTGTCTTGATGTGTTCCTCCTTGGGTCCAACTTCTTTGGAACTCTCTGAGCTTTCTGGACTTCCTGGAAGTCTATTTCCTTTACCATATTGGGGAAATTCTCCTTCATTATTTTTCCAAATAAGTTTTCAATGTCTTGCTCTTCCTATTCTCCTTCTGGCACCCCATGATTTGGATGTTGGAACATTTAAAGTTGTACCAGAGGTTTCTAAGCCTCTCCTCATGTTTTTGAATTCTTGTTTCTTCATTCTGTTCTGGTTGAATGTTTATTTCTTCTTTCTGCTCCAAATCATTGATTTGAGTCCTGGTTTCCTTCCCTTCACTATTAGTTCCCTGTGTGTTTTTCTTTATTTCCCTTTGCACGGCCTTCATTTTTTCCTCTATTTTGTGATCATACTCAACCATTTCTGTGAGCATCCTGATTACCAGCAGTTTGAACTCTGTATCTGATGGGTTGGCTACCTGTTTGTCACTTAGTTCTTTTTTTTGGGGGGTGGGTTTTGATCTGTCCTTTCATTTGGGCCATATTTCTTTGTCTCAGTGCACCTGTTATGTTGTAAGGGGCAGGCCCTTAGGTATTTGCAGGGTTGGGAAACTCATGTCTCTGTGTTGTTACGCTGTATGTGGGGGAGAAGTCAGAGAGGGAACAATGCCACTTGATCGGCTCTCAGCTGGCTTTCAGTCACTTCCTTGCTACCCACATGCAAATTGGGCCCTTCCGGTGGTGATTCCTGGGTCAGTAGGTTTGTGTACATTCTAGGACCCTATGGGTTTCTCTAACAAACACTCCTGTGAGGCTGGGATTTTCTCCCACTGCCACAACATTCACAGATTTGTATAGCCAGAGGTTTTGTGATTTTCCTTTCCTGTGCTGGAACCCTCGGTTGCACAGTCTGTCTTGCTCCCCTGTTCTTCCTCCCAGTTTATCCACACACAAATGTGGGACCCCCAACAGCCATCTTGCCTGCCCAGTTCTCCAGCTACTGTCATGCCACAAGTCCCCAGCTGCCCATCTCCGCCCTTCCTACCAGTCTGGATGAATGTTTCTTCTTTAACTCCTTCGTTGTCAGACTTCCATACAGTTCGATTTCCTGGCAGTTGTGGTTGTTTTTTCTTTTTAAATTTGTTGTTGTCCTTCTTTTGGTTGTGCAAGGAGGCAAAGTGCATCTACCTATGCCTCCATCTTGTCCAGATTGGTATAGGTCTCACTGAAGAAACCCATCTGCATTGCTACCTTTTGGGACTCAACAGTTTAGCTGGACTAAATGGTTGAGTAGGTAAAGCATGGGGTTGCTTATGGACTTTATTTTGAAAATTTTTTTTTCTGTCATACAGTTTGAACAGAAAGGGTCTAGAAGTTTTAAAGCGGGGAATCGCAGGATATTCCCCTCAGCCTAATTTAAGTTGAATATAGTAGTCAGTAAGGCTTCAGACAGGTGTGACACAACTTGCATATCTTCTTCCAAGGAAGTCACTTTTTATTAATGAGGGCACAGTAGAATTAATCCCTACCTTTGTCATTTAGTTGTTATAGTTCTGATTATATCTTTTTTAAAATATGTAATATTTATTATATTTTTTCCATTACCATTCAGTCCCCTTACATCCCCCTCTCCCTAGCCATCAACACCTTGTTGCTCATGTCCATGAGTCCTTTTTTCCCCCCTCAGTCCTTCTACTGCTAACCTCCCCCCTACTAGCTGTCATCTATTCTCTACCTATGAATCTGTCTCTGTTTTGCTTTTTAGTTCAGTTTGTTCAATATTCCCCATATGAGTGAAATCTCATGGTACTTGTCTTTCTCTGAGTGGTTTATTTCACCTATAATAATGTCTCCAGATCCATCCATATTGTTACAAAGAGTAGAATTTTCTTCTTTTTTATGGCTGAGTAGAATTCCATTGTGTAAATATCCCATTCGTGCCAAATTTGTTGCCTCCAGAATACTTTGCAAGGACATTCTTCATGTGAAGGCTCCCCTCCACTCCAGACAACCTTTGTTAGGGACCTCTGGACCAGGGATTAGGTAGGACTATGCGCCTTGGCCAGCAGGAAGTAGTTACAGAAGAATGAGATCTTCATTCATCTGCCCTTGTTAGATTACAAATGTCCAGAGTATTAAAGGGGGAAACTGTACTAGGGGGAACTACCCACCAGATGTGGGGAGGGGTAAAGAAGTACTGAAGACAGTGCATGCATGCATTGCCTCAGCAACTGGAATATTGCATGCCTCATACAGAAAAAATAGACAAGCAAAGCGGGCACCAAAATCTAGGAAGGTGGTTGGGTGGGAGGGACATATCCTCTCATCTACTTCTGCTGTGTGGGAGGTTACAGGGGTTGGTCTTTAAAAGGGGTAGCATGAACAAATTCCATGATTCCACTCCCCCATACCCTGGTTGGTAGGTCTATGGCTGGGGGCTGAGTTTCCTGAGTCAGAGCCCTAGCCAGAGTGATTCTGAGTGCCCCCTGCCATAGCTCCCCAGGACCTGCCTGTCTGGGAACACAGCAGGTTTTGGGTAGGAGGGCAGAGGGTGACTCAGGAGAAAGGTAGGGGGGAGGCTTAGACAGGTGGACTTGGGGACATTCAGGTCAAAAAGCCCTGTGCCCCTTCCCTAGGCAGGAAGCTTTGGTGGCTGCTGCCCATCCTCAGCCCGTGACTCCACCATGTGGTTTTATTCACTCCAGAGCTCTCTGTGAGATCAGGCTGAGGACAAAATCCAACTGTAACTATGTCATTCAGCTCTTTCCCCTGTGTTCTTCCTTTACTACCTTAAGGTTGTCTTGGGAGCCCATCTTCAATAAATAAAGTGCTTTCAGGGAACCTGACCTAAAATACCAAATGAGTGTATAGGAAAGATAGTAAATGCCCAATAGCAACTTGCAATATCCTATGACTTTTTCATCCATTCTCACTCTGGTCTCCATGCAAATGTGTGTTTGAGACAGAATTCTGCATGTTTCTGCTGCAACCAGATGACTGTGTTCTCCTTGTCTGGTAATGTGAAATGTTTCCCATTCTAAACAGCTTTGCTGTTTAGTGGCATGCTTTCTGACATGTCCATCTGATTACAGAGCAGCCTTTCTGTTATCTTTATGTTTTTCCTAAACACAAATAAACAAAACGAAAAGATTTTTAGGTGTAGTAATGACTAAGCGAAGAAGCAAACCTAAAGTTACAGATGTGAATTGTGAATCACTAACTCCTTCAACAGGAGCTTGGATGGCTTTTCTGCCTTCTGTCCCCAGAGTTTTACTCATGTGTAGTAAGGGGCATGATACCTGAGACTATGATCAACATAGCAGATCGAAGGACCTCCGTCAACAGAGTGATGAAAAGCTCATGGATTATCTCTACTGAGATTCTTTGGCCATCAGCAGCAGAAAATGATCTTTCTCTGCTTAAGCAAATAGGGCATTTATTGGAAGGTCCAAGGAAGATCAAAGGATTAGAATGACGGACACAGAGCACAGAGTAGAGAATGCTGCATGGTCTTGTTGGGCACTGCTGCAGAATTGTTCTTCCGCCTGCTATCAAGATTCAGTGTTCTGGGATGGAGTCTAGCTGGCCAAGCTGAGGTCACAGTCCCACTACTTGATTGTACTGGGTTAATGTCAGTAGATATCTATGGAAGGATCTGCACATTAAAATCATCGGTGGGATGTTTCCTAAAAACCTGACACTGTACTTAGGCCATGCCACAGACCAATCATGGAGGGTGAAAGCCCTTTGCTTTCCCCTGCCTGTATATTTACCCTACTCATTATGTTTAAAGCTGAATAAAGAAAGAAAACACATCCATAGGTATATCATGGAAAAAATCCTGATCTCTAAGGGGAAAATATAGACATCTAAGACTGTTTAAGGAAGAAAAAAAATCACTCGTAAAAGAATGTTTTATCACAAATATTGGATAAAAGAGAATGGTGGGGCATCATATTATACCCAGCTAAAATATTAATCTCTCAAAGTGAATAAAAGTTTTGTGAGGAGAAGAAAGAATTGGGGATAATATCAGTTAAGAACCCCATCTAAGAAAAGTAGTTAGAAGACTCTATTCCAACAAAGAATGAGAAAATTCAGAAACCTGAAAAAATAAAAAAGAGTGAACAGTGGTATATAAATAATGTGCATGTTGCAATATGCACACATCTCTATATAATACATATACAAATTTATATACAGTTATTAAGCTATACAGACACATATAAACAAGATTCAAAAATGAATAAGGGTAAGTTACATAGCAATGTATATTGTCAGAAATTAGTGACACTAAATACAGAAGGATATATTTAAGGAAAAGTTAATCTTTAAAAAGTCCTGAAGTATCATACTATCTGTTGAGCACAAGAAAAATGGTTACCAAGAAGGCAGTAAAAAGACTTCAACAACTTCTTAGGAAAAGGTAAAAAGGAGGGGAGGAGAATGAAAGTAGATTTTTAAAACATTAATTTATTGGAATGGAGAAAAGTAGGAAGAAAAAAGTGTTTTGTTTTGTTTTATTTTCCTGAGAGGGAGGGTGAATATCTTTTTTAAAGAATAGTAGGCATAGTTTTCTGAACTGTTGGGTCAAGAGAATAAAAATTAACCATAAATGACAAAAATAATACATTAGAATTTCAAAATTAGTAAAGGGGAATGGAGAATAAACAGGAAAAGTAAAACAAAAAGAAGAAGAAACAATGATATATCCACTAGTAAACATAAACTAAGATAAATGTAACACACCAAGTATATCAGTCACTGCATACAATGTAAAAGAATAGGAGAATTCTATCAAAAAGGCAGGGACAATACAACATATCTCTTTATAATACAAAGCACAGCCAGATTTATGTACAAGGAATACTTGAAAAAAATTTTAAATAGCATAAAGATAAATGGAGTGAGAAAAGAAATACCAGGAAAATTGAAAGTAAGGGAAGAAAAAGTGGAAATATTAATATCAGCGAAGTGTAATTTAAGGGTAAAAGAACTAAATAAGATGAAAAGGCACATCATATAGTGATAAATGGCACAATTATAAAAGAAGCAGTAGTCATAACTGGTATCAGCCAATCACGATAGCAACTCAATACTTAAATTTATTTTAAAAGCAAGAACTTGCTAGAAATATAATTATGGTGGAAACATCAATATACTTCTCTCAGAACTGAAAATCCAGTTCAAAAAATAAAGGACACAAACTGAACAATACAGTTAATAAATGAACTGATGTGTTTGTCCCCTTATCTTTGAATGCATTTTTTCAAATAATCATGAAATTATAAAGGTTGGTCATATATGTGGCCACTGAAGAAAAATAACTAAGAAAAATGTGAAAGTGGACAGTTTTTATAAACTACATTCTCTAATTAGAAGCTAATAAAAATAGAAATACATAATTAAATGGCAACAAAATATATATTAATGACTTGACAATGAAGTGGCTTTTACGTCTAGATAATTTTTGATCAAAAACAAAATTAAAACCTGCCTAGAGCGTAAGGAAAAACCAACATAACAAAACTTCAGGACCCATCAAAAGCTATGTTCAGAGGAAAATACATAGACACAATTGCCTCCATTATTAAAAAAGAAATGTGGTGAATAAAGTAATTTTTCATGAAAAGCTAAATTAAACACAGTTAAGAAAAGAATATTTTAAAGTATTTTTAAATGGGTAAAAAATAGGAGGAAATAAAAAATGATTCCAAAGCTTCTTCTTTGAAAGAACTGATAAAGGACATAAAATATCTTATGATTCTGATAAAAGAAAAGGGCAAAAACAAAAGTAAATGGGACAAAGAATGGGCACGAGACACTGCCTTGACATAAGAGATTCACGTCATGAAAAATCATGACATGCGTGAAACACTGTGGCTTCATATGAAAATGAATAGGTTTTTTTTTTTTTAGCAAAGATATCTCTAGTTCACCAACTTTTCATAATTACTATTCCATTTCATCATTTTACTCTACTTTTTATATATCTCATTTTGATCAACCACCTTCTCTTTCATGTCCAGTTCCACTTTGATGGACATTTTTCCCTTCCGTCGAGGGTTATTGTAGTTTAACTGGCCTAGTGTGGGTCTGGGAGGAAACTTTGTTTATTCCACCTCAAAGTCAATAAGAGTGGACTCTGTATTTTCATTTTAATACCTTCTTTCCACATTCTTGGAACATCTCTCTCACACACACCATTTAGCCCATACATGGTAGCTTTCTTATTTCATTTCATATTTCAAAGCACTTTCACATTCCTCACAGTAGTAATATCTTTTTAAATTTTAGAATATAGAGAAACTGCTACCACTCCAGGCAATAGTTTTATATGAAGAGCAAAACAAATTGTTCTTGCAAGCTGAGAGAGTTTTCCACTAGTTTTTAATTATCGAATGTATTTCACACACACACACATACACATACCTGCTCACACACACATACACAATATAGTTATAGTATCTCAACAGGAAATAGATCAGCCATGATTCTCAGCCTCCAGAGACTTGCAAACAAGTAAAACTGCTTACAACTCTGTAAGACTGTAAAAATTTCATAACAGTTTATATAAGTAGTAGGGACACAACTGAAGGGGTGAGAGTCTTAGCTCTGAGGTACCCTTTTTCCCAAACTTGGACACTCTCTTAAATCACATACTTTTCAGCTCACTTTCAGAGAGTTAAATAGTCTCATTTTCCAGATAGAAAAAATCCAATATAATTAATATTAAATGGTCACTCCCTGTATCAATAAGCATTTGCTGTGTGAAAAAAATCACCCCCAAATTAGTAGCTTATAACAACAGCCAATTATTTAGCCTACAGTTCTGTGGATCAGCAGTTTGGGCTGGATTTGGCTGGGTCAGGCGGTCCTGGTTCTCTTCCCTTGGCTCTGTCAATTGTCTATGGTCAGCTCTGTTGTCACACATCCAGGGATTTGGCTGAAGCAATGGAGCTAAGTAAACTCTGGTCTAGGAAGCCTCCAATTTTCCAACAGACTAACTCGCCCTTCTTCATGTGGCCCATGGAGAAGGGTCCTTAAGAGAGTCAAAGTGGTCAAAGGCCCTTGAGGCACAGACATGGAGCGGCTATAGTGTCACTCCCACTAAATCCTGGTAAACGAAGGGAGTCGCAGGCCTGCCCAGGGGTAGTGGGTGGGGAAACAGACTCTACTTCTCTATAGGAGAAGCTGTGTAGACCCACTGCAAGGGTGGCTACAAGGAGGGGAAGTTTATGGCCACTTTGCAACTGCAACTACTTAAATCGTGTTTCCTTCCCGTGGATGCGTGGCTGGTTCACGGGAAACACCATCTGTGTCTATTGCCACACGCCCCCGTTTAGCCCAGCTCCTTTCAGTTGCTCACTCTTGTTTCTCCAGCCAGGAATCACACGTCAACCCCCTGTCCCTCTCCTTTAAATGCCATGGACGCATGTGAGGTTTCCCAAGTGGCGTTCCCTAGCCTCTTCACTCAGTGTCACCCTCACCTCCCCTATGTGGAGGAGGGAGACGCACGCTTTCCAGCAAGTCTCTCCGTAGCAGTCCTCACCCCCAGCGTTTCTCAGATTCTGCATCTCCTCATCTCATCGTGAGCGATGTGCTAAGGGATGAAAAACTGGTTTCATGTTTTTCTTACTTTAGGTTCCCCTAAACGCAATGGAAAATGTAAGTGCAAAAAGGCTGATTAAGGGGGAGATCCCAAGAAACAGAATAAGGAGCAAGGAAGAGAGACAGGCAGGAGAAGGAAGCCAGTACAGGTATGTTTTTCGGTCCAGTTACACTATGGGCAAAAATTCTGGGAGTCAGTGTATGGCATGGACCTCGGAGTTGTCCCACCCAGGGTGAGGGAGCTAGGGCATTTATGCACCAATCTATCTCTGTGCAGGTGCACCATTTATATAGTCACCACATCACAGATTGAAGCTGCGAGGTGAGCAGTGAACTCCCTGGCACTTCCAGCCTTCTCTGAATATGTGCAAACAGAGAAGGCACCAGCAGCCAGAGAAAACCATCCAGCAAGAAAGGCAGGTGCTGGTGGTTATGAGGTCTGGTCCTTTCATCCTGAAGTGGGGAGGCCGAGGGTCACAGTGACAGCTCCTGTGTAGATGATATAGCAATTCCATCAGACTCCATAATAGGAGGAAATGTTGATTTAGTATTCCATTGCACAGGCAAATATTCTCAAAATGTCATTCTCTTAGTCTCATCTCTTCTCAAAAGTATTTTTTTTTTCTTACAGCCAGTCTCTATCACTTTTATACATATTACCGTGCCTATTGTTCAGAAAGCCTTTAATCCTAAGGTTAAGATTCATTGTCTCATCCCTTTTTATCTACTTATCGATTCGCTATTACCATCAATGCTCTCCTGCCAATATCTTCTTAGATATATGTCCTGCATATACTACAGGGTCTGACCCGTAGGGGAGACTCAACAAGTATTTCCAGAATAAGTGAGTTAATAAATGAGATTAATTATTGTTCGCAGTCAGGCATCTACGGTATTTTCTGTGAAAATACCAGATACAAAATATTCTTGTATTTCTTCTTCTTGGCTCCCTTGAGAGGTGCAGCTTTTCATTACCTGAAAGTTTGTATTAGTTTTAACCAGTGGTTTATCATGGAAGAAACTCAATCTGACACCTCCCATTTGTCATAGTCATCCTATTTCCTGCAACTTTTAAAAACTCTTCTGAAGGTCTATGTCTATCACTTTTCATTCTGTAAGCATATATTACCATGAATTTTATGCATGGTGCTCTAAGAATAAAGAACTGCATTTCTCTTTCCCTCTCCCTTCTCCTTGTCTCTCTCCCGTTTCTGTCTCTCCCTCTCTTTGCCACACATAAAAGCATAGCCTTGAATTATGCTTTCCACATTCTTCTCTGTCAAGAATTTTTTCTCCTCTCATCATCACCGATACACATCAATTGTTTTTTAGTAAACTTGCTATTGAGGTAAAATACCCAAGGAAAAAGTGCAAAACTCATAGTACACAACTCCGCAAATTTTCACAAATGAACACACGTCTACAGTCGGGGTTTCTTCTTCAGCCCTGGGGAAGACAATGGTACACCTCTAGCCTTCAACTGGAGGCACCTCACTCTTCCACCAGGACCTGTGACAACCCCACTAAGGCTCTTTCCCACAATTGTCCATATCCAGGCTGTGGAAATCCCCAAAACCCCACCGCCTATGGAAGGTAGATAATAGATAAGGCTTTATTCTGCTTACTCCTCCAGCTATGGTATTATTTTTATTTTCAGTTTTTGAGTGCTACCTGCTTATTTTCTAGCTCCTTCTTTGGTCTTATTATCTATTGTTTGATCTCCTCTTATTATATGAATTTCTTTGCGCTCTGTAATTTCTTTGAATGAATAGAGAGTAATTCACTATGTTTCACACAGTTAAGTTTCCCGTGAGCATTCTTCACCTGTTCTTTGCATATGACATTCATTTCACCCTTTTCGAGATTATGTGTCAGGATTTCTCTGTCTGCTTGTTTCTTGTTCTGTCCCCAGTGCTTACAACAGAACTTGGCACATTGACTATGTGCAAATATTTGCTCAGTAAATGTGGAGCGAATCTCTGCCTGCTTTCTATGTTGGAGATCTTTGCCTTATTCCTAATCGTTGACTCGGAGCAACTATCTTCCAACATTGAATTTACCGAAAAACACCCAATGGGTGTATAGGGCAGGGGTGAATATGTATGATTAGAACACACAGCAAGCAGGGCCAGGCAGTGCTGTGAAAACAGCTATGTTGTACTGTGATGGTTTCCTGCTAATTTTCTAGTTTCTGCCCTAGGAATTTTCTCTCAGCTGTTAGTGCCTCCTGCCTCCCCCACACAAATACACCGCCATACACACACCCAGTAAGCATCATTCTCTACAGTCAACAGTGATGAATAGCTGCAGTTGTGTTGGCCACTTCCTCTCATGAATCTATTCTGCTTATTTCTAGACTAGTTCTCTAGAGTAACAATTCAGGTGATTAAAAAAACAACGACAACAATAAAGAGAGTATGTTCAAACTATCTTTTCTTTGGCTCCCTGCCCCCACTGCTATGCCAAGCCCAACAGCACATTTCAGGGATCTACCTTTCTGACTCCCACCATATTCCATTTCTTTATCATTCCCACAGAATCCTTCAACTTATTTGCAGAGAATACTGCATCCTGCCTTAAATCTCAATGGTTCTGTATTTGTGGCATCTCCCCTTGAATTCATCCATTTTACTAAAATTGATCCATATTTAGTTAATGTTCCTTATTGTTTGTGACCATGATCTTCAGCAATCATCAATGTATCTAGGTAGTGTCCCTTTTCTATTTTATATTGCTGGCCCCCCTCAAGTCAGCAGGTCTCAGGAGAAAAAATGGGAAGACCTTACTGCTCCACTACCTGTTTCTGGAAGTCTTATCCTGTATTTTAAAATGGCATTTTAATTACTAAAATGCTTTAATGTAAATGTTTTCGTATCACAACTGAATTCTATTTCCCTTGCTAAAAGATAAGAAGAACAAATCAGGAAACAAAAGCATTTAGTAGGCTGACTATTTTCAAAAGAAGTTGAAGTTAATATTCTGTTATCCTCAACCATGTTCTTTGGACAACTCTTAAACCAGTGTCAGAAATGGCTGAGAAGTGGCTTCTGAGATTTGAAATTCTGTGGAGCTACTTCTTTGCTTTAATTACTACCCTTATCTGTTCATATTTGTTCTTATAGTGCAAATACTCATTCACTAACAGCAACTCAGAGATTGGAGGGAGAAACTGGAGGGAGCCATCAATCCCAGACCCATTCTAAAGTTTAAAAGGGAAGCTAGAAAATCATGCTGATGAATTTTACAAGTGCGACTTCTTATGTCCCCTCCTGGAGCCAACTTGTCAATATATGGTCCAGTGTCTTGAGAAATATCCTTCGTCTGATGACAATCAAATATATGAGTGGGCCCAATATTGCATGCATGCCTCCTGGGATTGTCAATGGGCGTGGCTGCATGTAGGCGCATTTCCCCTGCCCTCTCTGCTCCCATTTCCACGTATAGTTGGATGTTCACTGCTGCCTGCTGGCCACTACAACCTTTTTAAACAACGAGTTCAGGTTAAAAGTTGTTTCTTAAACTGGGTTCCATTGAGAGTTAAGGTCCCATAGAGATGTTTCATGGGAAACAAGTAAGACTGAGGGGAAAGCAAAATGTATGAACCTCTAGACTCTTCACCACCAGGCCAGTCAATGGCACTCTGTTTTTATCTGGTCTGTGTATGAAATTCCCAACATAATTGTGATAAAAAGAAAAATTCTATTGTTAAAAAGTGTTTGAAAACTTCTGTAACCCAGATGATGCTGATGTATCAGTTTTATACACCACAAAACTCTTAACCTGCAACTCTATATTTTTATTAAGTTCTTTGTAATTAATAGTGGTTGGGATATTCAATAATGCAATTTAATTTCACATTTCCATCCATTTTCCCCATTAATACATAAGTCAAACCAATGG
Source organism: Mormoops blainvillei (assembly GCA_004026545.1). Lineage (NCBI taxonomy): Eukaryota > Metazoa > Chordata > Mammalia > Chiroptera > Mormoopidae > Mormoops > Mormoops blainvillei. Next base: position 87,368 of record PVJD01000244.1, read on the forward strand.
CTCCATTTTTTCCCCCCAGAATTTGGGTGCCCGTTCTAAACTTTCCTTCAGACATAGAATTGGATGAAAGGTAACGGAGGATTGATGGAGTATTTTCCATGTATATCATGGCTATTAAGCTTATTTTTGGTGCTCACTGAATTGTAAAATAAATGAAGAATCACACTACACTCTCAAATGCTGAAAGACTAAAGATCACCTGAGAGCTATTTGATCAGGTACACATGGAGTTTTTCTGCCACTGGGATGGATCTTCCAACAACAAAATTTTGTTCTCTACCCCAGTTCTAGCTGAAGGGACAGTATTTTTTTGAAACAACTCTAAAGTAAGTATGTTTGTCTGGGGATCAGATCTGGTGAGATGGCTGATTGAAAAGATTGACTCACATAGACACGCACCCATACAGACATATCTATAGATAAATCAGGTGTCACCTCATAGGACCTTGGTCCTGCTCCCATATTTTTAGCTGTAGAAGAAGGGAGTAAAAGAAAAGAAGCATGGTTTCTTATAATCTGCTTTCAAATAAGGCAGCAAATTCTTAACCACAGTGGAAGAGCATTTGCAAATAAAGCTTTTGAGAGAGGTTTGTGGCTTCTGTAAGTATACATACACCAAAATAGAGTGCATATTTTTGTTTTTTAAATTTTTGTGTACATACAAAAATATTTTATAATTCTAGCATGTGTATATTTTCAGCAAGAAATGAAATATTACTCTGGCTTTCAAGTTCTCCCCTGTTGTGTCGAGTTGTAGAAGACTGAAACTACAGATCTTAGTTCAACCCAGAAGAACCAGCGCAAGTCTCAGTTATAATGGGAAAACTCTAGGTCAAAGTCTTGGCTGCCTTTAGGAGCTTCTCCCACCATATTTGGGACATCCTAAGCAGAGCCAGAATTAATGGCTTATTAAAGGCACTGAAAATGGTATCTGTGTTAAATGATTTGAAGACTACCTTCCCCCAACTATTCAAAGTACCATTGCTTTTTTTCTTTAAATAGATATTTAAATCTTCTTTTGAAATGCAAATGCCCATAGGGAAACATGGTACATCATGGAACAAATTATACACTATTTCCATCCCTGAAGTCAAGATGGAAGAGTGGAATCACAGGGAGAAAATGAAGGTTTTGACAGAGAAAGATGATAAGAAAAGATCCTGGGTCAATAGCAATTATAGCTCTGCCAGTTCTGCTTAAGTCTGGTCCAAGGCTATCTGAGCTAGCTTGTTGCTCCCCAGCAACATTGCCCAGTTTTAAAATTCATCCATAAACACAGAAACTATGAAGATGCAAACCATCCAGTGAAAAGACTAAAGAGATAAATAAGAAAGTCTGTTTAATTCACCTTCTAAATGTCTCTACATCCACTTCCACCCACCTCCACCTCCACCTCCACCAGGCTCATTTAAGTCATTATAACTCTGCAGCAACCTCTCAAAAGACCTCCCCACATTTATTTCCCCCCAACTCCAACTCATTTTCACAATGCAACCACAGTAATTTTGTTCAGGTACAAATCTGACTAGGTCAACTCACTACTGGAAATTCTTCAATGGTTTTGCATTGTTCGTGGGATAGGATTTAGATTCCTAAATGGTCTACAGGCTCTACTAATTATGTCAATACCAGCTCTTAAGTAATATTCCTCCCCTTAAAAATAACTGCCATAGTTGAAATTGTCCATTGGTTTGATATGTTCTCTAATGACCATCTCTATATTATGAGGGTCAAATGAGCAGGAAGTCTGTTTTATTAACTATATGGGTGCATAGCTAGCCTACATGTCCTACTTAGTTAAGTATAGCCATACGACTGAGTTCTGGCTAAAGAAATGTGGACCAAAGAGATACGGACCATTTTAAGAACAGACCAATATAAGATTATAGTGCAATGCTCTGTATTTTTCCTTAAAATGAATTGCACAGAAAGAGAACTTAAAAGCCATAAACTAAAAAGGTTGAGAACCTGAGTCGAAAACAGGAGGAAATTTATCTGACCCCGATCCACCACGATGGGCTTTTCTTTGTGTTAAGCCATGGAGATTTGAGGGTTTATTTTTTATGATAACTAGTATTGCTCTAATAAAATGCAATTGTAATCCTCATGCATAGCGCAGTATCTAACGCATAGTCAATATTCAGTAAGTTTTTATTGACTACATGAAAAGTCTTGCTTCTTGGTATATGGAACATCTTTGGAGTTGATAGAGGGGATGGAGTATCTGCATTTGTTTGATTCACAAATTGGCCCCTATACACAGAGGGCAAGAAGAGACTGAAGAAAAAGTCATGCCACTCCAGAATGATAGGTGGTAGGTTTAATACGCAAGGGACTAATATGGGAGGTTTGCCCGGGATGGCTGCAAGATGAGTAGATTTCCACACCCAACCACCAGGATCTTAAAAGTTTATATAGAGACCTTAACTAGGTTCATCAATGTATACCATCCAGATTATCTCACAACATAGTGCTCTCTCAAGGTTGGGTCCTTGAAAAGCAGCCCCCACTGTGGACATGGTGATCAGATCCTACATCCCAAGGACAGGGGAGGGAGTAAGAAGCCTCCAGTTGCCTGGGTCCAGCTAGCAAGTCAACGGTCTATCACATCCCCTCAATTACCTTCTCCAACAATTTGATCAAGACTTTTGTGATTGTGCACCAAATGGTCATTTGCAGCATTTCAACAGCAACAGAAATCCCTAATTTGGGATGTGGTGAAGAAGAAAACTGTATTTAATGCAAAACAGCTCGATTGTAATGCAGCACAACTGTGAAAACAGCACAGCTGTGAGGCAGCTCTAGGGCCGGGCCCCTCCTTGGCTAGACAGCTCTGCTCTGCTCTGCTCTGCTCTTCATTGGTCTGCTCTGCTCTGTGCCTGTCTGCTTTGTGCTGCACTGGTCTGCTCTGTTTCGTGTCAGTCTGCTCTGGCATGCATTGATCTGTCCCAGTGAGACATCTTCAGCATTTCCGCTTAGCTAAGGAAACACAGTAATCAGTCTTTAGTGGGAAGGAAAAATTTGCTCTCCAAGGCAGAGAAGCTGGCTTATATAGACCGAAGACTGTGCCCACGATTCCTGATTGACTCATCCTCATGCAGATGAAGACTCCAAATCCTCACAGTTTGATTGTTCCAAAAGGCAGTGTTCTGACTGGTGGAAAATGAGCTGTTCTAATTGGTCAGTGACGATGTTGACAGGGTTATTGCTGTGCAGCTCCAGTTGAATTAGAAAAGCCTCAGTTCTACTGGTTAAAATAGGATTCCAGGAACTCCTTTATAAGGGCTGACTCAGCTGGCAAAAACACACTGCAGGCAGGCAGTTCAGCACAGGCTTCTTCCCCCCGGAGTGTAGTTTGTGTGAGAGGCGCCTGTGTAGAAATGGCTGCAAGCCTCTGTTTTTTTGTTTTTAGGTTTTGCGGGTTTTTTGGTTTTGGTTTGTTTTTGGTTTGTTTGGGCCCAGGTAGCCATCAGGGGCCCTCCTTAGTATGTATCTTCATTCCCAGGGTCCACGAGATCAATGCTCTTTTCCTAAGGTTATCTTAAGAGAAAAACAAAAAAACAAAAAACAAAACGATGCACACAGGTACCAAGTAGAGACTGAATTTTCACATAATAAATTATTCAGTCTTAATTTTTTGATGTACCTAAACAAAGTAATTGCATGTACATCCAAATTTAATGACCACCAACGAGGTGTTAAAATACTAGTTTTAGCCCCAAGGAGTTCCAGCTGACCCAAATAGAAACGAATATAAGGTATTATTGCAGAATAGAAGGAGTAGAGGCTATAGTGCAGGGCAAATCTGAATATGATGTTGCCTATTCCAAGTATGGGCTGAGACACCCTGGATAAGACCTATCGCCACTCCAGGCTTCAGCTCACTTTCTGTAAAATGGGAATATTGTGAAAGTGCTTAATAATATATGCACTTATTATTCATTATAATTCAATTACTTAATAATATAAGTAATATATGTAAAGCATTTGCCAGAGAGGAAAATTTTTTTTTAAATTCTCACTGGAGGATGTGTTTACTGATTTTAAAGAGAGAGGGAAGGAGGGAGGAAGGGAGGGAGAGAGAGAGAAACACTGGGTAGTTGCCTCCTGTACAGATGCCCCCAACCAGGTGTCAAACCAGCAGCTTAGGTGTGCGCCCAGAATGTGAATGGAGTCCTCAACCTTCTGGTGTAGGGTGACACGCCAACTACCGGAGCCACCTGGCCAGAGGTAGAGGGAACATTTTTGCAATTCAAATGATGGTGGCAGTACTAGTGATGATGGTGCCAGTGGACAGCAGCAGCTTCCCTAGGAGTCACTATGAAAACAAAGTGGTGCCGAGCTCGGTGGCTCGAGAGCTGAAGAATGGAATTGTACAGATTTGGTAAACTAGTCTGAACTATGCGTTCAAGAAGTTACCAAGCTGAAGTCACCTTTAAAATGTACATCTTTATCATTATATAAGTAACTGTTACTTCATACTTTTTAAAGTGTTCAGGTATAAAAAAGAAAATAAAATTATCACTGCCAAAAGAAAATTGGTATTAATATTTTAATGCATCTATGTCAAGATTTTGTCCCTCTATCTAGTAATCCTTCTAAAATATAAACATATGTGTATATGTGAATTTACAATGTAATCTTTAAGAACCTGAGCTCTGAGGAGAGATTGCCTGGATTTACATCTCTGCCTCAACATCTCTAACTTTGGGCATTTACTGTAAATTTTTAAGTAAAGTGTGACAAATGTACCAACTTCATAAAGTTATGTCAATTAGATGATGCAGTACCTGTAATGTGCTTAGAATAGTTCCCGACACAACAGAAACATAAAATGTTAGCTATAATAATAATACCAATTATGATGATAATTTATGCATGTGTTTATTTCTCTAGAGAAGATAAATGTAAAAAGGAAAACGCATGTCAACATAGTAACACTTCATTTTGAATGAGGGCTTCAATTTCATATTAAGTATATAACTAACGAGTCATTCTTAGCCTATGAAAAGTCATTTGATCTTTCACAGTTTCAATTTAGAAGTCTGTTCTAGAGTTTCTATTTTACTTATTTGGTCTACACATTCATGAAATCAGTATCCACACCACTTAAATATTTTCTTTATTTTGACTACTTCTCTAAGCATATTTATTATTCAACCTTTCCAAAATATTTTTGGAATTAGTATATTTCATTCTTGCAAGTAAATTTTAGGAGTTTTAATCGTCTTCTAACCTAATTCGGTATTATTTTGCAATTGCATTAACTTTTAGAATTTGTTTTTAATTAATTGAAACTTTACAATATTGAGTCCTTTCAAAATAAGCTATATGTCTCCATTTATTCAATTTTCATTTGTTATATATCTTAGGTTTATTGTTTTCATTTTTAAAAATAGAACTTGCTTATTTCTTATTTATATCTAGATAGTTTTTATTTTTATTGATACTGTGAATGGATCTTTTTTTCCCATTTCATTTCCTAATGAATTATTTTTGCCATAGAAGAAAGCAATTGATTTTGTACATAGGAAAATTACTGAGCTCTTTTATAAGTTTAATATTCTATTTGTCAATGTTCTTGGATTTCTGAGATCAAGAATCAAATCGTTCTACAAATAATAATAATTGGGTCTCTCCTTCATCAATGATTTATGCTTTCTAACCTAATTACACTGAAATGTCTTTTTAAAAAAATAAGTTATGGCAACAATAAAAGGAACCATGTTATTTGTCAGTTCCCTGTTTGTACAGGAGACACTCCCAGCGCTTTGCCCCCAGAAGGGATGAACACCAACACTGATGGCTTGATACTGATTTTTAAAACTCACTTTAAAGGAAATTCTTCCAATAATAGCCTAGTTTATTTTTTAAATTAAGGCATATGCTGAATTTTCTCAAGTGAATGTTGTTAAATATCAAAAGAAACACAAAATTTTATTTTCATTGTACAATTGAGAAAGATTATATTAATCAGTTTCTTTATAGTGAAATATTTCATATTCCTAGAATAAGAGGTGCATTGTCAATTTGTATTATAATTATGATCTTCTCCTGGATTGTTGACAGATATTTCAAATAGTTTTCACACCTGTAAGTATGGTAATACTATAATGTGTGTGTGTGTGTGTGATGAGGCTTTAGAATCAGCAATCTGCTTTAGTGCATAAACTGTAAAAGTTTATCGTCCCCACATTTTTCTCTGGCTGTTTCAACAGTCACACTTTATTGTTGTATTCAATCTACTCTATGCATTGCTAGATTCAGGATTCAAATCAGTATTTGTTTCTTAAGATTTATTTATTTATTTATTTTTAGAGAGAGGGGAATTAAGGAAGAGGGAGAGGGAGAGAAACATCATTATGTGGTTGCCTCTAGAGCGCCCCCTACTAGGGACCTGGCCGGCAACCCAGGCATGTGCCCTGACTGGGAACTGAACCAGTGATCCTCTGGTTCTCAGGCTGGAGCTCAATCCACTGAGCCACACCAGCCAGGGCTCAAACCAGTATTTATTAATTCAATTATATCAGTGAGTTAATTCTAATCCTCTGTATTCAGATTTACTTTTTTGTCTAATTAATCAGAGAAAAATTGACTGCTATTATAATCATTCACTATATATTTGTGTTTATTTTGTGACAGTACTAAATTATTTTGCTATATATATATATAATGAAATCTATTATATTGGACTATATCTCATCTATTATATCACTACCAGGAGCTATGTCTTTCACCACTAATTACTACTGGTTATATCTAATTTCTTTGGCCTTAATGTATATTTTTCACTTTTAATATTTTCTTTGGCATCAATATTGTTTCCATGTCTTACTTGCTTTTCATTTATTTTCCTAATATATGTTTCCATATTTTTATTTTTAGTCATTCCTTATAGCTTTTTGCTTTCCAAATTGGATCTCCTATAAATAAGACACGGTTATAATCCCAAGCTATTAAAGGGAAGAGTCTCTTTAGTCTAGAGTAAATAAAAACAAGCAGTATGTGAAGGGTTCCTTAGAGACTCAAGCTACGGAAGTATATGCATCAAAGATTAAATGCAGAATATCTCTTATAAACCTAAAAACACATCAATGTTCCATTTTAGCTTCTGAATTTTAATATTATATATTGATAATTTTTATCCTAAAATATTTTATATTTCTATTTCTTATTCTTCCCATCAACCAATAATATTCATATGACCTGATTAGTTAAGCTTTGAAATGTTCTGGATGGCAGGGCAGTAAATTTTAAGTTCTTTCTGCTGTTCCATTAGCAGCCGAGTCTCTGAGCTCTCTTACCCATCTCTCAGGAAAGCCAGGGACGCTCTTCCCCTCCGACTTTGGCCAAAAGGAAAATGGTATTATCTGAACTAATCAGATTCCAGATTGGCAGAACTCTTTCTTGGCATTGCCTTCCTTCCTTGGAAGAGAGAATTGATATCTGAGCACAGGAAGAAAAGTTGGAAGAGATGGTTATCAAGTACCCTTAGAAAGGAACATAAGGCTAGTGTGTATATCCAGAATCTTTCTAGAAATTTGACCTTGGGTAAGTTACTTAACATCTTTGTGTTGTCATAGGCAGTTAGACAGGAATGAGCAGAGTAGAAATGATAGATCAGGTATGAAATGTCACCAAGGCAGAAAGCCCCAGGTAACTAGCAAAACTGGGAAAACAAGGACCTTGCCCCTAGGGTGACCTTTCTTCCTCTAGCATATCACTGGTCCTGCAGTTCAGGCACCCCCCTAAACTTTCCTCCCCTCATATATTGCTAGACATATGGTTTAGACCTCCTGACCTTTCGTATCGCTGGTCACATGGTTCGAACCTTTCCCTGACCTTTCCTACCCTGTTATGTCACTAGTCGTGTGGCAGACCCCTTTAGAGGAGGAACAAGGGAGCCAGAGAATAGCCTTATATGACTCCCACACCCGCCCTTGCACAGCCACTCCCATAAGCATTAAGCCTGCAAGACAAGAAGGTTCGGATCCCTATCAAACAAGCCTAGGAACAAAGCCTCAAGCCTGTTGACCACAGAGACAGGGTTTTGGTCAAACTGGAGATAACATCTGGGCCTCAGCTGTGTTTCAGCCCCAGGCAGCTGAGAGGCCAGGCAGGGAAACACCATGGCTGACATCAGGACCAGCTTGGATGACTAATGACCCTCTCTCTTGTTGGAGGCTTAAGGATGAAAATCTACCAAATTTAACATAACGGCTAGCACTTGGTCAGTATTCCACTGATAGGTATTATTAATCATCTTTATCCGAGCTGCTTATATTTTATTCTTCTTATATATTAATGGTCTTCTGGTTTTGATTGTGGAAATATTTGTTCCCCTACTTTCACTTCCTTCCTTTTTTTTTGTCCTTTTATTCCTTTATTTCTAAATTAAACATTTGTTAATTCAAAAAAAGGAATAACATTTTAGAAAGTCAGAAAGGATTGAAAAAGAAGAGATATCTCTTTCAAACACATACCCACACACACATAACACTCATACTCAATATAACCAAAATGGCATTGCCTTTGGCTTGGAGTTCATGCAAACCTTAGTTCACCTCTCAGCTTAACCACTTCCCAAATACATAACCATTGGCTATTGTTTAATTCTATGGAAAATGTGAATGGACCCATAATCCTAGCTCTATGTTTACATCTGAACAGGTTACTGTTCTGAGCCTGAATTTCCTCACCTGGAAAACAAGGGCACTAATGATACCAATTTCACAGTGTTGATGTGAGAATTAAGTAAGGCAATAAACTGGAAATTAACTCTCATATAGGAGAAGATCAGTAAATAATGGTTGCTCTTACTTTTATAAAGTTTTAATGAAGCTCAAGTGAGCTAACATGTAAGAGGCCTTGCAAAGAGTATGAACTCTGAAATTTCTAATTTCCACTCTCCCTTTCTTTCCTCTGTGTTCAATGAGGGGAAAAAAGCCATTTAAATGGGTTGATGGGAATACTCATTGTTGATCACATATACTATTTCCTGAAGCAGAGTGAACTAGGTTACTTCTTTTAGCCAGTGCTAGTGATAACATCTAGTAGAAAAACTCTAAGAGTTGACTCAACTGAAGGGACTATGAAAGCCCCTTGGCCTCAGCCCAGCCAGCGCTCCTCCCTACCAGTCAGTGGAGGGGCCACAACTCCCCTGTCTCTCCTTCCTACAAGAGATACTTCCGAATAAGCATTCGTATCTTCTCTAGAATATGAGAGTGGGAGAGATTTATAAGCATATTTTTAAGCTTTATGTTTAAGGATTTGCATGAGGGAAGGAGGAGGAAAGGAATGTTGAATTCCAGAGGGAAATGGGAGGAGGAGTCATAAACCCAAAAGGGGAAAATATTGAAGACAAAGAAAATGTTGTTTATTTCATAAATTTGTCAATATCTGATTCTTAGTCCCAACACAGAAAGCATTTCCACTGTGTACTTGAGGTACCTGAATGGGTCTCATCCCAGGGAAATCACCCACCTTTTTTCCTATCTCCTTGCTGCTACCTCAGCCTTGGAAACTGGTAACCTGAAAATGGACTGTCCTAGCTCTTCAACTCTTTTCTCACCTGGTTTTTCTTTTTGGGGGGTATATCCTTGTGAAATTTGCTTTAGGCATTATGAGACCAAAATAAAGGTTTGGCTCAGAAGTTCTAAAATGAAAGGTGAAATACTCTCAGTTTTAACTAGCGATTTCATGGAATAGCTCCCCAGGAACTGACAAGGAAAAGAGAAAAAAGAAAGGAGAAATGTGTTTCATTTTAAACTCTTCCATTTGAAATTATCCAAAAGACAACAAAGCAACATATTTTAAGTTTTTTTTCTTTTCTCTCATTTCTTTGGATATGACCACACATTCTACCATGATGTATGTAGTATTCCAAGAGGAGCCGGGGGGGATTGTTGAAAATCTGGGGAAAGAAGTCATAATTCAAAGTAAGCAACAATAAGGTAGAAAACCCTTATGATTTCAGATGTATACATGAATTGCTGTGCTGTTTTGAAGTCTGAAATGTAAGATATTTAATTCCATGTTTATACATGATGTGTAGCACAGAAGCACATATATTTCCCCAGGCATAACGACATGTGTCACAATACTCTCAAGACCCAGCTGTGAATTCCTCTTACAATATGTCAAAGAACACAGACTCAGTGAGAGCTGGCGTTCTATGAATTTTGGCCATCTCCTCACTTTCTCCAAATTACTGAAGTCTCATTGTTACACCCAGAGTTTGTCTTCTCCTAGGGATCACTTTCAAAGCGTTACACTGCCTCTGAGATGACAGGGTAAGTAAAATTCTGATGCATTTGAATTTCTTTCCCCACCTCTCAGCTTCTCTCTCTTCTAGTTTGGCATTTCTTTCCTCTGTTACATCAGATGCTGTATTAGAAGTTCCTGCTTGATCTTGAGATATATCAGAGGTGCAGACTGACAAGGCATTAGGTGCAGCTGGAATTCAGTCTTTAATCACTACCACTTTAAAAATATTTATTGTGTAATTAGGAAAACCTTGAAAGCATTTGAAAACTTCACATAATGATAAATCCAGATTTTAGTGAGCCTGTCAGATGTTATTACCCCATTTCCAATACCTGGACTTGAAGGATAAGAAAATTTCTCAATATCAGAAATAATATTTCACACTAAAGTATGACCTGAATGTCTTATTTTGGTCTGTTCTTTCTCATTTTTGTGTGTTCCCTTCCCTTTTTCTTATTATTTAAATTTTTAAAAAGATGACAATCTTCAAAGTTCTCATAAAAAGTAATGATATAAATTTTCTTAATCTGAGGAAAAAGATATCACTTTCTGGGTCAAAAGATTAAAAGGATTTATTTTTAAACCTATTCAATCAGGGCTGATTAACACTCCATTTGATTTATTACACTGAAACAAAACCATTAGTAAGGCATCTTAACATTTGGCATTAATAAATTTACTTTAGGAAGCCCCAGATAATAGACCTATAAAGAGGAGACAAGGTAGGTACATATTTATTTTTCAATTAATAAGTTTCCAAATAAATCATCTGTATATTGAAAACTTTTCTCCAGTGGGAAAGATGCCACATTTATTTGTTTTCATTTCATTACTAAATCAGAGGATGTTCAATAAAACAAAATGATTGCATATTATAATAAATATAAATCTATCAATACTATTCACTAGAAAACTATGATGATTCTCCTGATAGGCGAGAGATTCAGAGTGACTACCCTCCAAGAAAATGATGTGTTTGTTATAACGTTTCTTATGCCTTTCACAAATCTTTAATTTTACTTTAAAATAGATGTTGGATTTTATGCTCCTGCAAAGACAGAAACATGAATTTACAGACAGAGGCACGTGACACAAGATACACTAAAAATATTTTGCAAACAGAAGAAGCCAGAGTTAGCAGAAAAGTCTGCTTTTAGGAAAACTTCTATTATGAATAAAATTCTTGTTTGTCACTTTTATTTTACCAGGAGGCAAATTAGTCATCGCATAGCCTGTTCCATTTTTTTTTTCTTGAAATCAGGTCATTTAATCCCTTCTGGGATGTATTCAGAATAAAAGCCTATATTTTCCTCTCAGATTAACCTGGAGAGAATTTCAAGTTGCAAGCCTTCATATAATAGGGCATATGGAAATGGTGTCTAAAGTATCTGACACTTTTAATGATATAACTTCATTCACAATGGCATTACTTGTGAATATAATTGAATTGAAAATGTAGGCGAACCAAATCCCCAGATGACCTCAGCAGTTCTAAAATTATACTATTCGTGTAATGCGTTTTATACCTCCTATACCCTAAATACAGCTGGTAACCTCTGAATGTCAACATCGGTGATGGAAACCTATTTGTGAGCACAAAGATCATCTGTTCCTAGGATATAACAGTTATTATTCATTCACCTTGGACAAGAGTCCATGTTTAATCATATTTATGATTTAAAGTTAGAAGTAGCTAAATGCAAGAAATTCAAAAGTTCTGTTGGACAGTATTTTGTATTCAGCACCTTTTCAGTTTTCTTCATGTTTCTAAATACAGAGGCACACCCAGCGGTGGGAAGGTGAGACTGTTTCAGTTCCTCGACTTAAAAGCTGAAGAACCACAGCATAATTATTGAACTGATATTATCTCTAAGAGAAACCTGCAAGATATAATTTTCCTTTTTTCATAAAAGAATCAAAATATGGATTTTAAAGCTAGCCTAGAGCCCTAATCACATAGGAAAGAATTCTAGAAAAAATATCAAGATAGGTAGTTAAGTTATTAAATGCTCTATAGTGAAGGATCAATGTATTCTGTTTTTAATTTCCAACCTGTCAAGGGTGCATACTTTTGTAAAAATAAAATAAAAATGAAATAAAAAATAAGCAAAGGCACACAAACTACAAGAGCTGATTTCAATGATTAAATTCAACAGTCAAAGAAATTACACTGTAATGCATATGACTAGAAAAGAATAACAGAAGAAAGTTGGTACTCAAGCTTCATAGTGCTTACTCCTAACTTTGTCATCACAGATTGGCACCAGCTCCTAGACCATATTTTGAGGAGCACTGAGGTAGAACAAATATTCTTGCCTTGTCTTTCTCCTTATTTATCTGCTATTTGCTATACATCTCAGCATTTCTGAGTGGTGCACCGGCAGCAGCATTTTAGTAAAAGCAAGAATTTTTTTTCCCCTATGTCTGCCTGTCTGTATATGGTTGCTGGGGATGATGCCAGGAGGCTGTGAAGGGGGCATAATGCAGAAAAAAAGTAAGGCGTGGTCCTTTTCCCAAAGAAATATGACCCATTAAGAAAGTGAACCATCATGAACTCCTTATTGAAGTGTTTCTCCTCTGAGGTCATGGATAAGTGGGGTGTCAAGAGACTTTTTTCGAGGTACAATTTCTATGTGTAGTAAATAGTATCAGCAGATTGAATAAATGCTTTGTGTATATGAATTCTCCCACGTTCCGGTCAGCGGGTGCAGTTGTCGTTAATAAAATGTTTGTTTATCTTAAAATGCTGCCTAAATTAATAGTAACTATATGATATCAATATACATACTCTGCCAATAAATTCTAGAGAGACAACTACATTTGTAGGGGGTGGCACTCATAATGGAGGAAATACCGGTAAACATTTTTAAAGGAGAGGTAGCAACAAGGAGAGCTAACGTGGTTGGGGAAGGCACTGGGTGTAATAGAAATCTGAGTTTGTGCTGGAAGGATGAGTGTGACTTTTTCCTCACAGAAGTTATTTTAGATGGAGGGAATAACACAGTTGAGAACATAAAGCTATTAACAAACTCTCCTGTAGAAAATAAAATAGGTTGTGGGGATAAGTTGGTTGAGGAGAAATATGTAGCTTGATTGTGAACGACTTGAAACATTAGCTAAAGGTGGACTTTTATCCATTATACCTGGGACAGCAAAATATTTTCAACATAAACGTTGAAATCTCTTCTTGACAAGCAGTAACTTCCTAAAGCTCAGTGTGGAAACTGACACTGAAGTTGTATCCACACTCAGAGAGGAAAACTATTCTAACTGATTACAGGTGTCTGCCACAGGGACATGCTGGGGAAGCAACAGCAGATACTTATTATTTTCACCCCAGAACTATGGTTCCCAAACCTTCCTGAAAGTTGAAAATAAAGAATGGGGTTTTAAAAATTCAGTTCTACAAACCCCACATCATTTAACAACTGGTCTATATGTTACCACAGAAATGAGAACTTTGGTTCTTGTCTTCCTGAAGAAAAGATTTTAGTCAAGAGACAAAGTGCAGCAAGGTGGGCAAGAATTTATTGGTAGTGCCAAAATACACTCAGAAGAGACCGGAGGGGTACCTCCAGCAAGAGTGCCTTCATCAGTTACAAAGCTCTGGTATTTTTTATTGGCTCTTCTTCTTGGACTCCATTTCTGTCTCTTCAGCTCCCTGTTTTTTCTTATCTGTCTACACACATGCTCTGTAACTGGAACGGGTGACCTATGCAGCTGAACAATGTCTCAAGAGTGATTCAGAGATTTGGTGACCGTACGTCCGGGTGTAGTGAGGCCTGGTCCAGCTTAAAGATTTACATTAGGCCCTGTGGACGTGCAGGGATGCACGAGGATAATCTATCCCCTTTCCTTCTCTTTGCCTGCCCGGGACTCAAGTCTAACTAGCTACCTATCCTAACATATATAGTGGAGGAGAATTAAAGACTTTCGAGGACACAGCAGTGAGATATAAGATGGAAAGCTCTGCACTAGATGAAGATTGGGCAAAAGCCCAGAACATGACCTGATGGAGGTTATAACGACAACAAAAACAAGTACAACAAGATAAAATAAAAATCTCATTTGAGAGACATTTGTAAAAGTCATAGAATATTAGAGTTGCAAATTAATTTTAACAAGCCAGGGCCCACTTTCATTTTAAAAATATAGAAACACAGACACCTAAATGTTAAATTCATTGCCCCAAAACATCTGTTTGCAATTTAAGAAACAGGAATTCAAATCACAGCCTCTTGTTTCCCAGCTTTCCCATTCTCCATGTCTGACATTAATCATGAAATGTGAAGATCAAGACTGAAAAATCACTGACAATTCCAAGATTTTGAGACTGAATTACTGGGAGAATAATAGATTTACTGCTAATAGGGTAGTTTTGATTTTAATTTTGGTAGCAAATTATTTATCAATGAAATAGGCCATTAAAACATAAAGCCTTAAGAACAGAGTTACCATATGACCCAGAAATCCCTCTTCTGGGTATCTACCCCAAAAATGTGAAAACATTTTATCCATGAACATGTATGTATCCCTGTATTCACTGCAGCCTCACACAGAGTTGTCAAGACATGGAAACAACATAAGTGTCCTTTGATGGATGATTAGATAAAGAAGATGTGGTATGTATACACAGTGGACTACTACTCAACCATGAGAAAGGATGCAGTACTGACATTTGCAACAACACGGATGAATCTTGAGAGTATCATGCTATGCAAAATTATTCAGACGGTAAAAGTCAAGAGCCATATGATTTCATTCATATGTAGGATATAAAACAGAAAGCAACAAACAAATGAATAAACTCATAGACACAAAAAACAATATGGTGGTTACCAGAGGGGAAGGGGGTAGGGGAGGATGAGGAGGGTAAAGGAGGCCAAATATATATATGGTAATTGAATGAGACTGGACTTTGGGTGGTGAACATTTGAAACTCATATAACCTTATTAACCAATTACACCCTAATAAATTTAACAAAAATTATATATCTCTTTTTTAACAGAAACACAGAGATTTAAAAAAAAAGTTAAGATTTTATTTATTTTTAGAGAGAGTGGAAGGGAAGGGGAAAGAGAGGGAGAGAAACATTAATGTGTGGTTGCCTCTTACGCACCCCCTACTTGGAACCTGACCCACAATCCAGGTATGTGCCTTAACTGGGACTCGAACCAGCAACCCTTTGGTTCGCAGGCTGGTACTCAGTCTACTGAACCACACCAGCCAGGGCAAAAAATATATTAGTAGATGCATTTCACTGATAAATCCACTAGATGGCATATAAGTCAGGACAGACTAAGTTAGCCTGCAGCAACAAGGATCCCTAAAATCTCAGCAATTTAACACAACAAAAGCTTATCTCCTGCTTTCAAAAAGCACACTTAAGGGTGCAGGTGACTTTCAAAGGCAGCTATCCTACACCTAAGAGTGTTAACACTGCAGGGCTCCTGATTCACTCATATTTCTTTGGTTAAAGGGAAGTCACATGGCTATGCCAACTTCAAGGGAAAGGAGTGGTATTAATCTTCCTTCAAACCTGGGAGAGGAGATTCTGGTGAACTATCATAATACTACCAACAATAACAGGTGCAATAAGATTTCAAAGGCAGTAAAACTGAATGTGCTGCAAGCGACAAATCTCTGATATACGCATATGAGTGTGTCCTGCTGATGTTTGGGGGCCAAAAGCCTGTGTGGTTTTTATGAGATCCCTAAGGGATTCCCGTCTGTAATTGGTAAATCTGTGTTTTCCTACCATTCCATATGGTGCACAGCTCAAAGGGACATTCAGGAAAGGAAAAGTAAGTTTCAAATCAAGAGTAGGATACATTTTATTACATTATGCCAAATAAACATAAAAGACATTCACTTTAGCAAAATAAAATCCTAACATACCTGTAAAGATTTACGGATTTTCCAATTTCAATATCTAGTTAAATATTTGCGTATGTCTTTTTTTATTTGTTAGAATGCTGTTGTTGGCAAGTTATCGTCCTGAATAGTTTTTAAAGGGATCCTAAAAAGAATGTCCAAAGTACTATGCTTACTTCAGCTCTATTATGTCTGAGCCATAACCTCACAGGACAATTTTGAAAAAAAAAGTAATTGGAATTTTTTTAAAAGTTGCAAAGCTTGAATTTTCAAACCCCAGAAATTGGTTGAGTAGCCACAAAAGTAAAGCAAATGATTGAAAATTGAAAAGCTCTGCCCATCAGCAAATTATTTGTTACCAAGTTATTTGTCCACACTCTGTACATTCTATAAAATTAATGGGCTGTACTTGTACACCTTTAATGTTTATTTTCACTTCTCAGTATTGCTGGAAACCACATTGACAACAGGGATAATGTAGCCTGGTTATTTACATGGACTCTATATTTGGCTGATATTTTGTGAATTTTATGCCCCGAAGTTGGTTCTTTGGAACCAATGTCAGGAGCAGTAAAAGGACCCTTCCCAGACCTCAATGTCCCTGTGAGAGTCACTCCTCTACAAGCCGAGAACGACAGCTTTTTATGTGTTGCCCCCTCAGTGACAGGGCAACGACCCCTCTAGAGTAACTGTGTGCAAATTTCTCTGGAGTGGAATTTCCTGGACGCATGTGTTATACGTGTGGATGAGCAGTGCTAACTGATTTTCCAAAGTGGTTTTGCCAATTTCTGCTCCATCCATTGACGTCTGAAAGATCCTTTGTTCCATGAAGTGCAAACAAGGGCAATTGGCCTAGCAGTCAAGCCTGGTGACCACGTTTATACTGGCGGGAAACTCAGAGATGGGATCTGTATAGGTGACTGGGCCTCTCTGAGGCAGCACACAGAACGATGACATGGCTGTAAGTCAGATTCTGGGAAAGGGACTCCCACATTCGGTCTGAGGATTTTTAAGAACCACTATTGAGAATGCTCCCTTCACATGATCAGAGACTCCAACACAGCACAGTGAGAGGTGGCAGAGTTTTGGCCCCAGTCCTATCCTGTCAGCTCAGCGTTGATAACTGGCGGTGCAGCAGCTCCCCTTAGCCTGGCATGATCTGAAGGTTGGCATCTAAGCCTTCGGTTGACCCCTGAAGCAAGAAGCCATAGCCAGTTTCCATGGAGGCTTGCAAGGAGCCAATTTCTTTTATGGAAAGCCAGTCTTCAGAGCAACTGTCTTGGACATATTAACCCTTCCCTTTCACTCCACACCCTCCCTTTTTTTTTTTGGTGTCACTTTTTAAAAAAATTATTAAGTTAAAATATATAGTGAGTGTGACTGCACACCTTTTAAAGCAAAGACTTTCTGGAGTATCATTAATTTTCATAAATCTCATCTTGCCAAGAACAATGTTTTAAATATATCTATTATTTCAAGCTTGTTAATTATGTTGTTCAAAACTTCTGTAGCCTTCATTTTGCTTGGCTAATCTATCAGTCATTTAGAGAGGTGTGTTGAAGTCTCCCAATATGCTGATGGATTTTTTTAACTACCTCTATGTAATTTTATAAATTTTTTATTTATTTCTTTTAGGTCTATTTTGCAAGATGCAAAATAGCATATCTTCCTAATGAATAAAAACTTTTTGTCACTATGTAAAAGGTCCTCCTTCACTATTATAATTTTTTTACTTTAATTCAATTTTGTGTTATATTATTCTACCCCTAATAAATTTCTTTTAATTCATATATAATATGTATCTGTTCTATACTTTTACTTTTCAACTTTTCTGTGCCCTCTGTCTTTTTAAAAGCTTTCATTTGTTTATTTTTGTCCTGAAGAGAAAAAAAAAACATTGAACTTTTTGAGGGGAGTTCAGTTCTTTACTTTATTAATTGTGAGTGTTAATACATTTATTTTTACATTTCTCAGCTTATTTTCTACACAGTTGTTCTATTTTTGTTGTTGTTGTTGTTTAAGTGTTTATTTGTCCTTTCTCTATGACATTTCAACTTAAATTTATACTCCCCATCCTATTTCTTTTAATATCTACTAGTTTGGAAGTTCTGCAATCAATTTCTATTTCTTTTAGGGATTCCTCTGGAAATTTTAACCTGCACTCTTAGGTTAAGATATTTAAAATTAGTCAGTATCTTACCTCTTCTAAATATGAGACAAACTTTAAAACATAGTTCCTGTCACTCCTCCTTTCAAATGAGACTTGGTTGTTGTCCAGAATTCAGGCCTATCTTGATTCATTTAACCTCCCAAATTAGATAGTATTATTGTTACATCTAATTATATTTACCAACATATTTATTATTATAATTTTGATTTGTTTTATTTTCATTTCAGACATATCTTCTGGAATCATTTTCTTTTTACCTGAATAAATTCCAGATACACCCCCTTTGTGAGGGTCTGCTCCTTGTAAACTCTATTTTTGTCCAAAAGTGTCTTTCTTTCACTCTTGCTCCCTCAAGGTGTGTGTGTATAGATGGGCAGGCATTTACCACAGCGCTTTATCTGTCTTACTCCCTGGCTCCTGCCTTCCACTGCTGCTGCCAGAAGCCAGTTGTCAAATATTTATTCCCTTGTAAGTGATTTTTTCCTTTTTTTTATAACTGATTGTAAAAATCTTCTGTCCTGTCTCCAGTGTGCTACAAGTTCATTACCATGTGTATAGATGAGTTTCTTTTTATTTATTTTTTTCTTGGGATTCATTGGGACTTTTTAATCTGAAGACTGTTGTTTTTGATCAGTTCTAAAACCAGGCATTATCTTTAGGAACATCCCTACCCCCTTTCTTTATTTTGTCTTTGTTTGGACCTATATAACTGTATCCTTCATGTGTCTTAATCACTCTTTCATAGTTTCCATTCCCTTGTCTTTCTGTACCGCACTCTGGGTAATTTCTTCAGATCGCTTTTCTAGTTCACTAAGTAGCACTTCAGCTGTGTCTAATCTGCTGTTAAAACCATTCGTTGCACAGCAAGTCCACATCTAAACTCTATGCCTGAGAAATACACAAGTGTAAATAGGTTTTATATATCCAATGTTCCTTGCAGACTTATTTGAAATATGAAAAAATAAAACTAAATATCTCTCAGTAGGCAAATGGTTGAATGAATTATACATATCTGTTCAATTAAATTAACACTACCTAAGAATGTAAATCAATGGTTTTGCTTCACCTTGGATG
Source organism: Mormoops blainvillei (assembly GCA_004026545.1). NCBI lineage: Eukaryota > Metazoa > Chordata > Mammalia > Chiroptera > Mormoopidae > Mormoops > Mormoops blainvillei. The sequence goes on from PVJD01000244.1 coordinate 106,753, forward strand.
AATGTCCATCTATATACAGTAAAAAAACCTAAGTTAGAGTGTGAGTGTATAGAGAGTGGTCTAAAAGTGATGACTCCAAATTGATATGCTATTAGTGTAAAACACATTCTAAATTTCAAAGACTTGTATGAAAAATGTAAATTATCTCAATAATCTCATATTAATTGAATGTTGAAATTGTCATACTTTAAATTTGTTGGGCTAAATATGTTATTAAAATTAATTTCATTTGTTTATTTGCACTTTTTCTTCTGCCCAGTAGATATTTAAAATTACATATTATTTTTAAAAGCTGTTGATTTTCTAATTTAAAATTTATTTTACATCTCTACTATTTGGATCTTTTACTAATAAATACAATATTGATGTTTCCTTCTTCTCAGTCACACTTTCAATAAACCTTTACTTTTTTTAACATACCCATCACACTTATTTCATATTCATTATCTGATAATTCCAGTATTGACTGTAACTAAAGGTGTGGTTCTGAAATATGTTGTTTCTGCTTTCTCATGGTGGCTCATTTCCTCTTGTACTTATTTATTCTCGGAACTTCTCTTGTGAAAATCCTGGGTTTAATTTACATTTCTCCAAAGGAAATTTGCATTTTCTTATGCCAAGTTTATGTAAGTCTACCAGCTCACACAAATTAAAACAAATGTCCACCTTATGAGTTTGGGGGAAAGTCCTGTAAGCAATATGATTGTTTTTTTACTTTCTTATTAGACTATAAGATAATGCCCAAAAATGAGCACTTGTCAGAAGTGAAGAGCGCAATATATTTTCACAAACTAAGCATATTTATGAGGTCAGTGCCTAATCAAGAAACAGAATGTCACAGGCACACAGTGCCAAGAAGTGGAAAACCTCCAGAGACCGTGAACTCCAGGGCTGCAATATACATAATTTGTTTTGTTTTGTCTTGTTCTGGCCCCTTGATACTCAGAACAAAGGCTTAGTTCACCAGATACCTTTAAAGTCTCCTCTAGCGGTGAATACCACATCTGAGGGGCTTGGTTCTGCTTTCTCACTCATTGGGGTCCAAGGCTTTGTCCCCTGTCCTTTTTGTGAATGGCCAATATCAACTCAGGTGCCAGGCAATTAGGGATGTGCAAATATCCCCAGGACAAACATTGTTCCTAGTACTTCCATATTTTCCAGAGTTGAACTCTTCTCTTAATTCTAACTTTATTTTCCCACAAGCTCAGAAATGTATAAAAGAGAAGAGAAGAGAGAAAAAAAGGGAAAGGAGGGAGGAAGAAAGGAAGGGAGATATGTCAATTTTAACATGTAAACCAACAAGAAAGGAATTACTTCAACAAATTATCATAAATGACAAAGATAAAAAACTACAGCAGTAAAAATCTTGTTTTTAAGGAAGTATTTAATATTATAAGAAAATGCCCATGATGTTATTAAAAAGAAAACAGTGATTTCAAACCTGTAAAATGTGATCCCAACTTTGCAAAATCACTTAATGTGTTTGTATAGGCCTAAACATACAGGAAAGAAATTAAAGTACTCAAAGCGTTTTTCTCTGAGGAAAGGACCCATGCATTCTTTTATGTTTTTCTGTATTTTGTGCAAGTTACACATCTGCATTTTATAATAGAAACGAAAACAAGGGAGAATTAAGAAGAATGAGCGGGAGCTTGAAAACATGTTTCCCACCCACCTGTACTCCTTGTTGCACACTCAGACTATGTCGGCGACATGAGAGAAAGTAAAAAATTGAATAGCCCCAATAATGCTCCACAAGAAAACTCTGCAGCGAAGCGGGCACAGCCTGCTCTGCCTGCTACACATGCTGATTACCATCAAATGGAAAATGCGCCTCCATGGAGGAAGAAGCTTTTGACTCTTTCCACCCATGGGTTTTCTTTTATGCTGGAGCATTAAGCTGCCTTCCTACCAGCAGCACAATCAGGTCCAGAAGGGATGTAACAAAACTCTTCATCTCCTCTCATTAAAGACTCTTTTGGGGGGGGGGGGGAGTTCTTCAGCTTGATTGACTTTGTGAAATACTGGAAGGCATAGGAGTTCAGGGAAGGAGGGAAAAACAATAGTAGTTTTTTACCAATTTATATTATTTGCAAATAAATTATTAGGAAGGACTGTGCCTTTTTCTCCAACCTAGCATAGGTGCTCTGCGCTCATGCTTTTTGGGCAGTAGATAGAAAGTAGGACCAGTTCTTTAAGACCAATTTTAGAGCATGGTTTTAAAAAATTTAAAGATGGAAATCATTTGCCTAAGACAATGCTTTTACGATTCTCTCTTTGGGGCTGTGAATATGGGTACCTCAGTCCCTACAGCCTTGCCACTCAAAAATGTGATGCACAGACAAGTGGCATCAGCATCACCTGGGAGTTTGCTGGTAATGCAGAATCCTAGGCCCCCACCCAGATGCATTGAATCACAGTCTCCAGGGAGCTGTGGTTTAACAGCCTCCCTAATGATTCTTATACGCACTACCAGTTCAAAACCACTTGAGAGCATGCAAAAATTATATGAAGATCACAGGTCAAATTGCAAAGAAAAGGAGACAATTTTATTCTTCTGAATATCTCAATTTCTCTCTCATCTGAGAGGAAAACTTGCTATAAGTGGTCACCCTAGTAGCCACAATTAAGCGTGGGAACTTTATACACATCAATAAACAGAGGTCAGGGCTGTGTTGAAGCAGCCAGGCCCATAACTGGCTCCCTTTCACCATCAAACCCCAGGAGTGAACTTTTTGTTCGATTTCTCCTTTTATCCTCTTTGAAGAGATGCAACTTTGAACCAACAGTGTCGCTGTTGGGAACGTTTTGTGCCTTCCATAAATTGCGTCTTTCTGTGACTCTCTCTAGTAAGCCAGTGCAAAAAATAGGGACAAAAACCAACAAAAAAATGCAAGAAAACTCTCTAAAACATAGAAATTTGCTAGCTCAATTTTTTGCTTTCTTTGTTCTTATGCATTGCCATGCTATTTGGTTTTCTACCTTTCTTTTTAGAACCATGATTTATTGAACACAGTGGGGAAAACAGGGCTTGACAACAAGCATATGAAATACTCTGGAAAATAAGTGAAATATCTAAACTATGCCTTTGGAAATGTCATTCTTAGTATCATTCACTACTAAGAATCAATACTCTTATCAATCCAATTTTTGAAAGATGCTTATTTGTTGTTTACTATATGTTAGCAAGACTTCAGGGTAACAATTTCCTCACATCAAAACTTATCTATCCTATTTCCCATTCCCTCAGAACACTGCATTATAATAATATATTAAACTCTACTACAATAGTAATATTAATAAATATATGAATGACTACCATATTTTACCATGTATAATGCCCACTTTTTTGCCCAAACTTTTGAGGGAAAAATAAGAATGTGCATTATACATGGGTAGTACTAATTCTGTACCTGTATAAGTTTTTAATTCTTTTATTTATACTTATGTGTTAAAAGTGTAACTCTAGAAAGCAATAACGATATCCATATGTAACACAATAACCTGGAATATGATAATCAGTTTTGTTTCCAAATATAAATAAATAAGAAATTAAATTAAAAAATTAAAACAAAAGATTTTTTTTCCTGAAAGTTTAGGTCAAAAACATGGGTGCTCATTATACAAGGCAAAGTATGGTATGTTCCAAATATTTTCCTCCCTTGTTCCCGTTATCAGTTATCTATGATTAAAATAATGCTATATAAAAACAACCACAAAACTTCAATTGTGTAATACAATAGCATTTATTGATCCCATGGCAGGTGTCAGCTGCCTGGGGTTCTGTGTCTTTTTGTCTGGGCTGTTCAATTGCTTGTACGCCCATTGGCTGTCCATTGATCTACACCAGTCTCAACTGGGTTGACTGGACACTTCACATCTCCTCTACATATCTGTCATATTCCAGCAGGCTACCTCAGGCATGTCCTCATGGAGATGACAGACACAAGAAAGAGCAAGGCCTCTTGAGTTGTAAACTTAGAATCACCACACTTGCACTTCTGCTTCACTCTATTACCCAAAGCCAGGCACCTGGTCAAGTCCAGACATAGAGGTAGAGGACACTTCAAAGTTACATGCCAAAAGGGGTGGATGTAGGGAAGGTAGAAAATCAGGGTTGTGTTTGCAGGCAATATGCTACACCCCCTCATCCAACCTGCCAGCAAGACCTGTCAACTCCACCTTAGAAATATGTTGCGCACCTGTCCAATAGTCTCTCTATCTTAGTGCTACCACCACTTCAGGACCCCATGACCTCTTACCTATCTCCACCTGACTGTCCAAATCTTTCTTGTCCATTGCTCCTTAGCCTGTTCTCAACACAACTATGACAATGAAATTAAAAAGAAAACCTGTTCTGACCACTCATTTACTTAAGTCCACCAAAAGATTTTCTATCGTTCTCAGGTTAAAGGTAGAAATCCTGACTAAGGAAACCCTGCCTTATATGGACACAAAGTCTACCTCTGTCTTTGACTTTATTTAGCTCCCCTATACCCTCTGCTCCAGTCTGGATTTCTTTCACTGTCTCCAATGCTACACCTCCCCATACCACAAGGCCTGTACACATATAAGTCTCCCACCTCAATTAGTCTTTGCCTATTTCAACTCATGCATCCATCAGCTTACCATTCAAACACCACTTCCTCAATTCTTCACCCAGGTTACATTGTCACCCCACTGACAACATAACATGGTGTCCTAGTTTTATGCTCTCAAAGCTGCTTGTAATTTTCTATTACTGTCTTTACCGCAGTTTATAATTAACAATTATCTGTGTTATTAATTGATTAATATCAACCTCTCTGCTAAACTATAAAATTCCATGATGTCAGAGGTCATGTTTACAAGTTCAATGTGGCTTCCTAAAATAGTTACTGAACCATTAAAAAAATAATAACATATTTTATTTAATTTTGTATATATCTCATACCTTGAACTTAAATAAAATAAATATGTGCAATGTTTCTGTATAATTAAGTTCCTTAAAAAGACATTCCAAATAAATGGAGCAAGGCATCAATCATTTTTCTGCCTTCCAAATTTATCAGCCAAATTCTTTCTTTAAATTGAGCACATATGCTTTGCTCCTGGGACCACAACCATAAAACAAATTAGCCAGATTGCTGATAAAATTATTCTTAAAGGTTTGTGGGTTTTGGGGTTTGTTTGTTTTTCTTTTTTTTTGGTCATTTCTTAAATGATTGCCTACATTCTCTGTAAGGGGAAAGCATAAATTCAAGTCTGTGTTGGAAGGTGTAAAGTGAGTGTTAGAGTTGTATTCTGACAACTGCGAAGCACTACCTAAATATTCAACATAAATACAATAGTATTCTTTCTTTTACAAAAACCTGAAATGTAATGACAACTGTTAAAACATATGCATGCAATAGTATTTAACAGTAATTTGATATAATTGAACTTTTAAGTATTTCAGAAATTTGGTTGTGTTGATTTGATGAGCCAGTGTAAATATAAGATTGTCCTAGAAGAGTCACTAATTAAACTCAGGAATCATTTTCCCCAATTCCACATTTTTTTTTCTGTGAAACTGCTCTCGGCACCAAATGGGTCAGCCCTGTAGAACACGGTGCCTCTCCCTGGTATGGGTGGTTTGAACTGGAACAGAGTCCTCTTCCTGGCAGTTTGTAATTAGGACACAAAGTATGCAACTAGGAAGTCAGGTAAATTCCAGGGCTGAATTGCCCTGGAATTTAGCCAGTAGGCTACTGAGCAGTCAGAGAAAGGCAGTCTGCAAAAACGAAGAGAGAAGGAAAAAAAAAAAAAAAAAAAGACATACAGGGGAATCAGGGCATTCTTGTGGTGGGAGAGACAAAGTGAAGAAGACATCTTTGGTTCCTGATGCCATTCATTTCCAAATCCACACTTGGTAAAGCCTGGCTGTGTTTTCTGTCCTACATTCAAAGAGAATTCTTTAAATTCATACAATAAATTTCCTTACTTGTTCAATGAGTTTCTATGTCTTATAAACACATAATTTCTGGCTACCATAATGATCTTCAAGACAAAGGAGATGGCAGCAAACATTTTCAAAGCCCAGGGATGATTGTTTTTTCAACGTTTTGCTATAGAGCCTGGGTTCCTTCATTCTTAGGATGGCCTAATGTCATTCTGACTTTACCTGGGCATTTATTTCTTATAATAGATTACAACCCCAAAAGGGAACCCTTCTATGGGAAAATCACTTTTAGTACCAAAACAAAGCTTTCAAGGAATTCTTTTCATTCTACCCATGCATCAGTGCTACTTGTAAAATTTACAAGAGCAGAGACATGGGGGCCCAGTCCCCTGCATCAATAGGTTTAGAATAGAAACAGAGCCACTAGATTAATATCCACAGGTGATAACAGAGGCAGCCTCAGTTAAAGCTATAGTGCTTCAGAAATCAACACATCAACCCTTCCTTTAAAAAAAATTGAGGCTATTATTAATTCACTATTGCCATGTGACAAACTTCAAACTCAATGATTTAAAATAATAACAAATTTTGTTAAAGACTCTAATGGGCCACCTGAGCAGCTTTCATGATCTTGGCTGGATCTGCACATTCCTGTCAGGTCACATAGGCACTCTTCCGTCATAACTGGGGTCTCTCGCATGTTTGGGGTTGACAGGATGGCTGGTCTAGAATGGCCTGAGCATGGACAGCTCCTCCCTGTGCTGCGTGGTTTCTCATGACCCAGCAGGCAGCTCGGGGCTCTAAGAAGGAAGAGCAAAAGTGTGCAAGGCCTCCTGACAGAAAATAAGGAAGTGGCACATATTATATCCACTGTATTCTACTGGTCATTGTAGGTCACAGGCCAACCTAGATCCAAGACATGGAGAAATAGACTCCATTTTGGAGCAGAGAAGCAGCCCTCTTGCAAGTGATTTGGCCACATAGAGGTGCGAATCATTATGACAAGTTTTTGTAATCGATCTACCAGAGAATTAAATAAAATTCAAGATAGCACAGAAACAGGTGATCTGATTTATGTTGAGTGATTTCCTACCATCCATACTTAAGATCTCTTTTCACAGGTTATAAGTATAGGTTCTTTCCAGCTTCTCTTGGACAAACACCTGAGAATATCAGTGGCAAAGGTTGGCTCCAGTTCCCTTTTTGTGCAAGGTGCCAAGTCAGCTTACATGAGCATGCACTGCCTGAAGAGAGTTCCTAAGAGCCAGGTGGCTTAGAAGGACTCAAGAATACAAAGCCAAAAATGCTTCTCAAATTCAGCTTGCATGACCCAGTAACCTCCATTAAGATTAATGCATCTCGAAATAGTGCAAATTATGAAGATTTCATTCTGCTTTCAAATGCAATTCTTGGGAGTAATTGCTGTGTATGTCAAACAGTCAGATAAGCTCATTTCAGCAGAGGCAGAACTGGAGGCAAATCAAGTGAAGGCTAGATACAGGTACTGGAGGAAAGTGGAAAAAGCAAGTGAGAAGAGAGCGGCAAATCCAAAGGGAATAAAGAGCTTTGTGTGATAGCTTTGTTCTAGGAAACGGTGGAGAAAGAGGAAAGGGCCATTGTTGACATTTCAAGTCTTCAGACATCAATGTTCCTATAGTACTTGCTACACCCCGCATCCCAAATCTCATATCACAAAAATGCAATTATATCTTAAACAGAACCAGCAAATATTAGGCCCTACTTCCCTCAAAGCGGTGACTCACAACTTTGGTGGCCCAATGAAATCATCTGGAAAGCTTTGAAAATACTGATGTCAGCCTCCAACCTCAGTGATTCTGATTTAATCAGCCCAGAGCATGACTTGAACGCTGGGACATTTTTTAAAAACCCCCTAGTTAGTTTTAATATATGCCTAATTTGAAGACTTAGATAGATGCCCAGGTGATTCTTGACTCATGCAACCAATATATTGTTTATGCATCTGTTGTGTGCAGAACATTTTGTCAGATGCTGTGATCAAGAGGAAGGGGGCCACTTGGTCTAAAGGAGACAAAAGATGCATATGCAGTTGGAGCCAATACAGTTGAATCATCAAAAAGATAAATCTAGCATGAAGCAATCAGTGGAAAAGATTTAGGACAACAAAGAAGAAAGCATGCCCCTCCACTGTTACCAATGCCCCAACTTGTTCAGAATTACCCACAGACTTCCACTGAGCAGTCACAGGCTAGATAAATTAATCACTCATGACTCAGACCCCAGAATCCCAGGTGTGAATCCTCATTCGACCTCCTGCCCCAAGAGTGAGCCTGAATCAGTGATTTAATTCCTCACAGCCTCAATTTCCCCAGTTGTAACATGAGAGCGGTATTTGTTTCCCATAAATGTTAATGTGTAATTGATAATTTGTCATAATTAATAATATAATAAAATAACAACAACGCTAATACTTAATCTTCAGATCCTGTCCTGAGGGCATTTCTTTGATCTGGGTATAGAAAAAAAAAGTAAATTCTCAATGATTGCAGAAGTAGAGTCAAAGTGGAAACAGGAGGCAGAAGAGAGAATTGAGCACAGCACTGAAGGATGTTTGCAGATATATTTTGCATGATTTCAGATGTGTTGCAAGAAAGCTAAGAAAACTGGTAAGTCCACCTCCCCCTGCTTCAATACCACATACAGTAGGATTTAAGGAGACACCACAGATCTTCAATGATTAACAAGTCACTCTTCATGCCCCACTAAAAACTTCCTGAGAGATCAGGACCTAAAGACATCAGAAACAATCCCATCATGCCTTGCTTTCCCCTATCCTCCAGTCACCACAGATGCCTGGGTGAACCTACATATCCTAGGCTCTCATCTTTAGCTAACCAAGTTCATCCTCATATCTAACCAACCTAACCCCTCAAACCCATCCTGTTATCTTTAACCCACACAGTGCCCTCCCAGCAAAACCTCCAATATCCTCATCTTTCTGAAATGAAACCTTTCCCATTTAGCTATAATTGCAACCAGGCTGTCCCTGAGGATGCAACTCCCTGTGGCCACACCAAGGACTAGCTGTAGTTGTTTAGTTTTTGCTCCATTTACTACTGACTCTGGGAGAAACGTACTTCTTATCACTGCTTCCAAATAACTGGCCTTCTCTCCTCCTTAAACAGGGCCACCTTTTTTTAATCTCTTCCCATTAGGCTACACCAGCTGCTCACTCTCTTCGCTGCGGCCATCAACAGCTCTGTCACAAATGTCCTCATTTATTAAAGATTTTTATCAATTTCTTTACTTTCCTAAGTTCAAATAGGACCCCAATCACCACTCTTGGTCATTTTGATGGCCATGAATCTTATTTATTCATCACCCTTACCTTCCAGAACTTTCTCCTCTTCATCCTTCAGTCTCCCCCTTGCCCTCCCCCCCATGTCAACCACGCGTTACCATGGCCATCTCTGACCCCTGTCATTTCCTTGGCATTACCAATAACTTCACCTTAACCAAATCTCAATTTAAAGCATCCCATTCTGTAACCACTACCCTCCATCTTTCTGACTCACTGCTTCTAAAGGCCTAACTCCCTCGACTTCTAATCCATTGACCATGCCCTTTTGTCACTGTCTATCTCCTATTCATAGCTTCGCTTTTCTCCTCCTCTGGCTTATATTCTATTCATTATTATAATGGCCCTCATAATATCAAACACATGATTGTACTCTCATGTGTAAATCAGAATTCTGCTGAAATAACTCTACAAATGACCCAAAATTTCTATGGCTGGTAAAAAAGAGAAAAGAAAAGAAAAAAGGCAATAGAGATATAGATTTCTGGATCATGCACTTCCAGGGTAGCTTGGGGAGCTCTGCGTCAAGCTACAGCTTGGTTCAGGTCAGTCTACATGTCTTCATTCTGGGACAGGCAGTTGCCTAGAATAGGTTTTCTCATGGTACTGGCAAAAGTTTAACAGGATCAGCTAAACCATGAAAGCATTTTCAAGTCTCTCCTTGCTTGATATCTGCTTGCATTCCATTAGCAAAGCAAGTCACATGGTGGAGCCCAAAGTCAATGAGAGAATGGTTAGTGTCAGGCACTGCAAGTCACATGGCAAGGGGTATAGATGGATAATCTTCTTTGCCGGAGAAAGTAAAAATTGAGAACAGTGATACAACTGACCCCATTTCAGCTCCATTCACTCTCTCTCTTCCTCTATTAAAATAACGAAGCAAACAAAAAACTTCCAATTCCCATTTAAACTCACTGAATCCACTCTCAAATAGCTGAACATGGTTGGAGAAAAACTCCACATCCTACTCACCTTATAATGACCTCACCTTATACTCTTGATCACTAATCTCAAGTGCTACCGAAGTGATGACCTTAATTCTACAATTCCCTGGTGAATTTGTTCTTCTTTTTGGGATATAACTATTTCATATCCCCTTAGTTCTGTCATACCCAGCACTAAACCCCATCCTCTCTATCAGTGGGTGATTTTTTATTTCACTGAAAAAAAATTTTAAAAATCAAAAAGAACTCCTGTCTTCTACAGTTCTGATTTAATAACCTTTCTGCTCAGAACATATGTGCTCTGCCTTCCCCTACTGGAAGATGCTTCCCTTCTCTATAATCCACATGGGTTCTAAATCTAATCACCACTTGCTCACCCAAGGATTTTGCTCTTCCATGTATTTTTCTCTTTCCGGCATCATCAACCTTCTCTGTTTGTATTAAATCCTTGTTAGCCGCATACAAACTCTCTGTATCGTACCATACTGAAACTGGAAAAGTCAGTGTTTGTGCTGTCTGTCACTACCAGAACCAATAAGTAGAGACAACGATTGAATCTTTATGGGCACTTTATTCAGATGTCAGTGATCTGTGAAGTTGTCAGGTTATGTACCCTCAAAAACCATCTTAACATTTCATCTCAAGTTGTCCTTTTTATAAGGAGAAGAAAGGGTAAATAAGGGCATTGGGGGAAAAAAAAGGTTAATGGGATAAGAGTTGCAGTCTGGTGGTGATTTTCCTAGTACTTCTTTATTTGTTGATCAACAATTCTTTATCTGCATCATTGGCATTCCCTCCCTGCAACACAATGGCTCAGATATCATCTCCATTGCTTGCAGACCCCTGGGGCACAGAGATTGAATTGCTTGTAGACCTCCTGGCATCATATAGGTCATGCATTCCAGTCCCTGAACTAACAGCTTTCCACATGTGTTAATCATTTAAGCCTATTAACTATAGCTACAGCTTAAATCTTTAACTCTTGAGTTCCTCTACCAATACCATCTCTCAATATCAGTGAAATCTTCTTTAACCCATATCTCTCTTCAACTACACTATCATGACTCTTTGTCCTTTCACAGTAAATGCACTCAAAAAGTTGCCTACTCTTACTCCTACTACCTCTCTTTTGTTCAGGCACTGATTTCTGACAATCTACTAAATCACTCTTTTAAACATCACCCACAGACTTCCAGGTTGCCAAAAATTGACAGTGGTCAATTTTTATTCCTATACTCACTGGGTCAATGGGCAGCACTTGAATCATTCTATGACTCAGTGCTATGTAATAATTTTCTTCACATGAATTCTGGGATATTGCATTCTCCTGGTTTTCCTCTTACTTTTTTATATCATTTGATGTCTGTTTCTCTTCTTCATGTTGGAGCATCTAAAGGCCCAATCTGAAGATGTCTTTTTTCCCTAATTATAGTTATTACTTAAATTATACCATCGAAGCATATGATTTTAAGCATCACTTATGTTTTAATGTCTCATTCAGGCAGTTTCACTTTTACCCTAAACTGCAAACACGTATAAGTATCTCCCAACACTGTCATCTTCACTGGAACACTTCAAAGTTACTATAAACTTAAAGTGCTCAAAACCTGCTTCTCCCTCCACCTTCTTCACCTCCACTATCACCCAGATGCTCAGTCCAGAATACTTAGAGTCATTTTTGTCTTGTCTAGTTCTCTTGTGCCTCTTGACTGATATATCTGCAGGTCTTGCTGGTCTCACCTTCAGGTTCAGGCTATATCCAGAATCCCACCACATCTTCTTGCTTGTACAAATAACACCCTACCCAAGCTACCATCATGTCTGTCCTGGGCAACAGTCTCCTAACTTTTTGCCCCATTCCCTATAGTCTGAACTCTATAGAACATCCAGAGTGGTCCTTTTAAATGATAAATACTATATTATTTTCCAAATCAAGATTCAATGGCTCAGAAATTCAGACAGGGAACAAATGGAATGGAGCATCTCTTTCATGGTGTCCTGAGCCTCAGTTGAAAAGACTCAAAGGCTTTAGGTGATCTAATGTTTTGTGGCTTTAATTGTCACTTAGGTGAGATGGTATGATGTAAAGACTAGGAATTCTGACCAAAGAACCTGCTTATGGTATCTCCATATAGCTTTTCTTTGTTATGTATGGTGGCCTCAGGGATACTTGCACGAGTATTCCCATAAGTACTCCCACAAATAAGGCAGAATGTATATTATCTTCTATTACTCAGCCACAAAAATCATACAGCATCACTTTTTCCATACTACATTCATTGAAGCAGTCAAAGCTAGCTCAGAACTGAGGGACTAGAAATTTAATACAACCTCTTGATGGGAGAGAGGCAAGTTCACATTCTGGAAGAACACATGGGATAGTTGATATGTTTACTGCCAGCTTTGGGAAATAAAATCTGTCATAAACTTCCCATCATGCTTAGAATATATTTCACAGTCTGTCCTAAAGGGGTCAGTCCAACAAGAGGATAAAATTTTGTAAATAGTTATACAAATAACATAGAAGCACCTAAATATATAAAGCAAATATTAATATATACAAAGGGAGAAACAGACAGCAATATAATAATAGTAGGAGACATCAATATCTCATTTTCACCAATGATTAGATCATTCCAGACAGAAAATATCAGTAAGGAATCATTAGATTTCAACTTCATGTTAGATCAAGTGCACTTAAGCATTTATGGAACACTCCATCCAAAAAGCAAAGAAATGCACATTCTTCTCAAGCTCGCATGGAACACTCTCAAGGATAGATCATGTGTTGGATTACAAAACAGGTCTGATATGATTTAAGACTGAAATCATATCAGACATCTTTTCTGATGACAGTGGTACTAAACTAGGAAACAATTTACAAAAGGAAAGCTTGTAAATTCACAAATATATGGAGATTAAATGACATCCTACCATGCAACCAATGGGTCAAAAGGAAATCAAAAGAAAAATAAAAAATATCTAGAGACAATTGAAAATGGAAATAAAACATATCAAACTTATAAGATGCAGCAAAAGCATTTCTAAGAGGAACTTTCACAGCAATAAATGCCAATATTAAGAAATGAGAAAGTCTCAAATAAACAACCTAATGCCTAGATCTTGTTTTGAATATCATTATCTAGTAAAAGCAGCCAGATCTCCTTGGAGACGTGACTGATTATACAACCAGGGAAGGAAATAAACAAGAAGAGCCCAGACATCTTGTAGCACCAAAAAATAAAATGCTAAAAACAACAACAAACCTTACAATGATGGGAGAATTTCAATTTGAAAAAGTCTTCAATGGTCAAGCCTGAAATAATTTGAGCAAAAAATAAAACACAGTGGTGTTGAATTATAACCCAAAGTGTAAAATATATATACAAGAGTCTTTATCAATATAATTTTTTTAAAAAAATAAATAATTTTGCCCTGGCTAGTGTGGCTCAGTGGATTGAGCTCAGTGGATTGAGCTCTGGCCAGTGAACCAAAGGGTCACTGGTTTGATTCCTAGTCAGGGCACATGCCTGGGTTGTGGGTCAGGTCCCCAGTAGGGGGCACACAAGAGCCAACCACACATTGACGTTTTTCTCCCTTTCTTTCTTCCTCCCTTCCTATCTGTCTAAAAATAAATAAATAAAATATTTTTTTAAAAAGTACTTCACTGTGGAAAAAGCTGAGAAACACTGCTTCAACCAAGTGATTAAAGTCAAAATCAACAGTGACAAATCACGTTAATAGTGTCCACCCTTGATATTATGTGATTATTTTTCTGTGTGATATCCCCCTCCCCCTAAGCCCATAATTCCAGGCTTATTAGAAAATTTTTAGACAAATCCCAACAGAAAGACATCTTACAAGAAAGCTGACCAGGAACTCTTCAAACTGTTAAAGTCATCAAAAACAAGGAAAGTTTGAGAAACCATAATAACCAAGAGAAGCCTGAAGAGATATGACATCCAAATGTAACATGTGGGTCCTGAATGGGATCCTGAAACACAAAAAAAATATTAGTCAAAAACAAAGGAAATCTCAATGAAATATTGAATTTACTTAATAATAACATTAATATTGGTCCAAGTATCTGGAAGGATGTAGAGAAATAAAACCTTCTTGAGCTTCTGGAAAGAATGTAAAATGGTTCAGCCACTTTGGAAAACAGTTTAACAATTCATCAAAAATTGAAACATAGAGTTACCATAAGACCTAAGAATTTCACTTTTAGGTATACACTCAAGAGAACCAAAAACAAATGTTGATTCAAGTACTTGTATAAGTATATAAATGGTAGCCTTAGTCGTAATCACCAAAAAGTAGAAACGATCCAAATGTCCATCAACAAAATAAATAACTAAAAGAAAGCTATATGTCCTTACACAGAAGAACCTTGAAAACAGTATCATAAATGAAAGAAAGCACATATCGTATGATTATATTTATATGAAATATCCAATAGGCAAATCCATAAAGAAAGAAAGCCTAGAAAGTGGGTCACCAGGGGCTGGGAGGGAATGGGAATGGGAGGTGGCTAATAGCTAAAGTGTATGGAATTTCTCTTTGGGGAGACAAAAATGTTCTGGAATTACGTAGTGGTGACGGTTATACAACCTTGTGAATATACCAAAAACCATTGAACTACTCATTTTAAATAGAGTAATTGTGTGGTATTTAAATTATATTTCAATAAAAATGCCAGAGGTGTATTTTACACTTACAACATATCTCAATTCAGTGTTTAATATCCACACGTAAACCCCATATACTGAACTAGGTAATACAACTATAGACCCCTGTTATTCTGATTGGAGTGTGTTTTGAGAACCAGCATCATCAGCATTACCTGGGAGCTAGTTAGAGATGTGAAATCTCAGGCCCCAGCCCAGACCCACTATATCAGAATCTGCCTTTTAGTAAGATTCTCAGGTGATTTCTACGTACAACCAAGTTTGAGAAGTGCTGATTATGATAATGTTGCTGGCAGCTGACCCTGCTGAGCAACTCTGTGACTGCCCAGTAAAGTAGAAATCATTCTTTAGTTAGATTTAAATTATCTAACATCACCCAATCAGCATTTCCATTCATTTTACTCACCTCTCACCTCACATGTCAGAATCCAATCTTGTTATTTGCCCTTAATTGCTCCTTAGACTTTAGTCCACCCCTGGCTGAGAGTACCAGTTTGAAATTGTTCCAAGCTCAGGGTCACTGACTAAATTTTAATGACAGTCTCTTTGTGTCTGTAAATCTACTGAGGATGGCAGTCCTGAAAACCATCCAACTTTGCTTACCAAGAGTGCTATGCAGCCAGGAGGCCGTGGAAGAACAGATTCTTTGTCCATAGCGTATCCTCAGCATTTAAAAAACTGGACAACATGTTAATAGGAGGAACGTGTGCTAACCTTATAAACAATTCCTGACATTCCATATCTCCCTTTCTCCTATTTGAAGAAGAAGAAGGAAAAGAAAAAGAAAAACAAACAGAAGTACAGAAGGTACAGAAGAAACACATTATCTTTGTTTTTTTCTTATATTTTAGTTTTGCTTGAAACAAACTGCAACACATTCCTTCAAGGGCATTCATTATTGATAGACAACCATTCTGAAAAAGTTGAGAGTACATGTTCATATTTATCAGGAAGGCATTCTGTCTCTAAAAGGACTCTGGGCTCTAGTCCTTTTCCTGTTACTATGGAGTAGGAAATTTCAAATGACCGAAACTCAATTGACATTTATAGCATTGAAGAGCTTCCTTCTTTTCTTTGTGTATCCTGAGCTTAGTTTTTCCATGTTACCATGACTTTGGTGTCTTCCTTTTAAACCTGAGAAATACAGAATATTAAGACTATATTACAGTTTCAATGAAAAACTAGCTGATGTTTAAGCTGCCCTTATTGCTGATGTATTAGTGTACAGAAAATTAAAATATATCAAGATTGTTGCAAATATGATGTCCATTTTTCATCCATATATGGAGAGGTTCCTTCATATTGGGTTGACCAAAAAGTGTGTTTAGTTTTTTCTGTATGAAGGTTCTAGTAGTGTTTAGTTGTCTTTAACTTAATTCAAAACAATTTTGTTAGATTGTATTATGACAGCTGTCATATCAGTGTGCATTTTAATAAAAGTTTATCAAAATTGGTGAATTTTTGTGTAGCCATTTTAATATTAAAGATGGACAAAAATACACATTTTTGGCATATTATTCTTTATTATTTCAAGAAAGGTAAAAACACAACAGAAATGCAAAAACATATTTGTACAGTGTATGGATCAGGTGCTGTGACTGAGCAGATGTGTCAAAAGTGATTTGCAAAGCTTCTTGGTACCATTGACATTTTGACCAAATAATTCTTTGCTGTGGGGCTGTCTCATGCATTGGAAGATGTTTGTTTAGCTGCACCCCTGGCCTCTACCCACCAAAAGCCAATAGTGAGAGACGGCCGATCTACTCAAAATATCCAAATCAATAAAGTTTTTGGTGGAAATGAAAACTGTTTCTTTCATTTTATGGAAAAAACTAAACAGACTTTTTGGCCAACCCAATACAATGAACTTTGCTGAATGAAAAGGGAAAATACAGAAATGCATGAAATCTGCTTTTTCTTCAAAAGGCATGTAATGTATTAAGAACATACACATGGTGAAATGGAGCCAAAAATTAAAGGAGAAAATTGAAGGTATACAAAAAGCAAATTCTATGTTATTATAACAATGAAGAAGAGAGAAGTCACTTTTCCATGGGGGAGTGAATGAATGGCTGAGGGTAGCTGCTGAGAAAAAGTGGCTTTTGAGCTGAAATTGAAGGATGAGAAGAATTTGGCAATATAACTTTGGGATACAGCATTCTATGAAAAGGGAATAAGTTTTTAAAGATCCATGGAAGAAGGTAAATAAAAACTTAACTTCTGTCCTAGGAACCATTTTATTAGTGTTATCCCACAGCAGCTGTGACCAAGGAAGATGAACTTGAATTCTAAGGAATAATTCTTTTCCACTAAAACAGCCAGGGAAGAGACAGAATTAGCAACTTCATTTTTAAGAAAAGAAATATCCTTCTAGCTTTGAACAACCCGCTGAACAATTAAATATAAATGGATAACTTTTCAAAACTTTAATTCTTATTTTGTCGTAGAATCCTTTATACAATCAGTATTAATTTACAATCGGTAGTTCTAATATATACTAAAAATGTTTTAATAGAATTTCAAAATTGTTTTCCTTTGTTCCTCAGTTAAGTTACAAAAAATAGAGAAGAAAGCTATTAATCAAGAAAGAATTAGAAAGCACATCTTTTTAATGTATAAACTATGTTCTTGAAAGTAAAAACAGTAATTTAGGGAAGTAGTCGTAGCTTTTAGAGAATTATCAGAGTCCTGTTAAGAATACTGACACATTCACTATAAAGAGTTTTCTAAAGACCCAAGGGTCTATATATTATACATCTTCAAGAAAAACTAATTTTTTTCTTAGGCAGAACTCAGGAACTGAGATAAGCAAACATTTTGTATTTTAATACCTGTGGTTGTGATTCACAAACATGTCTTTATTTTTTTCCTCACAAAAGTAATGTAATGGCTAAAATGAATTGATTTTTCTCAAATCTAAATGTATTTTTTTCCCTCTCATAATGTCAAACATTATGTTTGGCAGATGATACTGAAAACAGAAAGTGTTTAGTTTAACCAGTTGGACAGCTGTGAGTTTTTTCTTTTTCTTTCCAATTAATGAATAAGCACTTCCTTCCAGCAGAGAATGGAATGGAAGTTAGCAGTTAATTGACAACATAACAATCTCGAATAAAAACAAGTATCTGAGAGGGAAGAAAAACACCCATCAAGAAATGTATTACATTTATGCATCTCAAGTAGATGTAGCCATTTCTGCACCTGTTTTCAGACAGGAAAAATTCCAGGTCATATACAAAGAATAAACGTCTCTCTTCAAGTTCATTGTTTCCAAATATAGCTCAGCATAATAGATCTTTAAGGTTTATAGTTTCCTTTCAACAAAACAAAGCAAAAGAAAAAAATCAATAAGGGTTTTGGTTTGCAGTACGTTCTCAGCCACTTCAAAATATGGTTACATCTTTCCTCTCGAAAGTTTCTTATTAACAATTAAAGTTCATTCTCTCTCGCCCTCCTATTATCAACCCTATCTATTTCTTGTTGAAGCCATTGGTTATTATCTTGGAGGAGGGGAGAGAGGAGGATCTTCTCTACTTAAGTAAATGGCAAGTTCAGCAGTGTTTTCAAGGTCACCCTCACTGCGCTATTTGAATTTGCAAAATGCTCCATCGGCAAAGAGAAATGTTGCCAAAAAGGAAACTACCTTATTTGTATTAAACTTGATTAGTTTGAAAGGTCTTCCTTGGCAGTTTGAAAGATGTTATCAATAACTGAGGATTTCCAGGCTTTACTTTGAAACATGCCTGTGACCCAGAACTTTTAATATTTGTGGGGCAAGATCTCTGTCAATGATTGCTTACTTTCCACGCAGCTGTTTTGGAGCAAATGGTAATTGCCTGAGGAACCAGGAACACATTAAATTCCAGATTCTATATTGTGATAGACTGGGTTTCATTTTCATGAGGACAGTCATTACCGTTGATTACCAATGGACCACTCAGAATTTGTTACAGTATTGAGGCTACCAAAACTTTGCAACCCTCCAACAACAGAGATTGTACTATGAAAAAAAAATAATTATGTCACTCGTGAAAACATGGCCTTTGGAAAAGTATAAAAGACAAACTTCACAGCTATATAAGTAGTTGGAAAAAAATATAGCTGAAGGGGAATGAGTGTCTAGAAAAGATATTGTAAGAATATTTGGGTTTTTACTTCCTTCTTTAAGATGAAAGAATATGAAAGTTTGGATGAATCATCCTAATCATAAAAATGGAGGAATGACCTGTGAAGGGGATTGCAGCTTTTGTTCAACTGAGCACAAAATGTTCCAGAGCCTGCAGAGATCCTCAGGTATGGTGTGTACAGGAAGTTGATAGCAGTTCCGCAGACCTGCCCCTCTGAGGGAACTGTGTAGTATTTTGAGATGTTTCTCTCCATTCTGTTTTATGCAAATATTCGTTTCCATATTTTCTTGTAAGATACTTTTAATAATTCCTTCCTTAAACATTTGGGACTAGACTGATGAGCAAGCAGAATGTAAATAGTGTAATGTTCTAGTCATGTGGGAATACAAATTTTGTAGCATGCCTCGGATCCAGGAAGTATCCCCATTTGATACAGGAAGACGTAAGGTGTCCTTTGACAGAGCGAAAAGCTGCTAACCTAGGAAAAAACACAGCTGATGGTTAACATCTTAAAATGTATGATCTGAATCGTATTATTTGAAATTTCATAAATAACTGATATTTTACTATGCAGTTGTTTAGTTGGTAATCAAACCAAAGAGAATTTGCCAAAGTCCTTGGTTGATAAGTTCTTCAATGCCTCAATGATGAAGTACAAATCTTAAATAGATATTCTCATGTAAAAGAGACAAACAGAACAACTTGATAACAGCAATGAAAGTTGTGAGTATGTGCTTACGTGTGTGCTATCTCCATTTTAATAACATACCCAAAAATACTTTCCTTAAGTTATTTCACTAGTCATTCAACTCCAAAATATCACTCTGCACAGGTCCCATATTGAACAAAATATAGAAGTTCAAATGGAAAGAGCTAAGTTTGCTTCATTCATTTAACATGCATTTCTTGAGTGCTACTGAGTGCCAGTGTGTTGCAGGCCCATGGGATACACAGGTTATTAGAAACAAAGGTCTTTCCCGTCTCATGGTTACATCCCAGGAGGGACAGAGGAAGAAGAAAACAAAAATAAGTTAATTAGTTAATGATCAATATCATTATACATTAAAAGAAGTGCTATTTTTAAAAAGTAAAGTAGGAAAGAGGAAACTGATTGTTAATTAGGGTTAGTGAGGATAGTACAATTTTCAATAAAACTGATATTTGAAAAAGTATCTAAAGAAGGTGAAAGAGTCATGTAAATATCTTAAGGAAAAGTGCCCCAGGCAGAGGAAATAGCCAGTGCAAAGGCCCTATAGGAGAAACATGTCCAGGGTGTGTGAGGAACAACCAGGAGGCCAGGTGCCAGGAGGCGGCTGAGTGAGGGGAAAGAGTAGTAGGAGAGATGCCGGAGAGGTAATGGGAAGTGCAGGGCATATTATATGGGGTCTTGTAGATCAGTTTAAGCCTTGCCTTTTACTTTGAAGAAAATGAGAACCGGTAGAGTGATATGACAAACTTACACATTAAAAGGATTCCTATGGCTGTTGTGAAAATTAGCTATATGGAGAAAAAAGTGGGGAGAGTCCAGTTAACACGCTTTTGCCCCAATCCAGACAAGAGATAATGACAGCTCAGATCATGGTGATAATGTTGCAGGTTGAGAGAAGTTGTCAGATTCTGATAGCATCTTGAATGTAGACAAAACAGGACTGATTTTCTGATTGACTAGGAGTAGGGCAGGAGAGAACAACACCAGTCAAGGGTGCTTTCAAGGATTTGGGCTGGACAGCTGGAAGGATGGAGGTCCCATTAACCGAGTTGATGCAGGCTACAAAAAGGGCATCTCTGAGGAAAATCAGGTGCTCTGACCCAGACAGGCTGAATTTGAGATGCCTTAAACATCCAAGAAGTTACTAACAGCAGCCTGGAAGCAGCGATTCAGATGAAAGACTTGCTCCATGGACACCAGTATGGTGTTGGTACTGAAACGCAGGAAGACAGAGGAATATTTTATTTTTTCCCAACTGCAAACTATGCATAAAAACTGCATTAAGAAATATCTTGGTAAAGTTAGAAAAGCCGAGATTTGAATCCCAGTTCTTTCATATACTGGTTACCCATACCCAGTTTCTAACCTCTCGAGGTTCTGTTATCCCATCAATAAAGTCTCTTGAGTCACGTTCCCAAGAAGCGGAGCCTGAGATGGGCACTTTTGTGTGAGGGAACGAGAGTGGAGAAAGCGGCATTGGGCAGGAGAAGGAGAAGAAAAGGCTGTGGTTCGGCTAAAGTCAAGCTTCAGCTTAATACCACGGCAGTTTTTGTGCTGGGATTACAGGAGAGTTCATCCCACCTTGAGGCAAGGGAACCAATTTCATCTCTTACATAGGGGTAATAATAAATATCATTCAAGTTAGTTGTGCAGTTTAGGGGAGCATAGTGACTGCCATATACATAGTAGGTCTTTGGTGAAAAACTCTGTTCTTCCCTCATTATAGCTTTATGTCAATTCTGAAGATTTACTGACAGATGTGTTCCTTCCTCTGTTTTCAGTGAATGCTTTGCTGGATGTGCTACTGATCACACACAGATTTATTGCCACTCCCTTCCACTAGAATTTCTTTATAGAGCTAATTCACATATTTTAAAACACAGCCATTCTATTCAGCAATGAAGCTACGAGCATGTTTCTCTTTCACAGGCACTGCAAAAACAAAGGTTAGCAAAGTGCTCTCCCTCCCATGCTGGGCAGAACACTTTAGTTCCAGAATCACACATCTGCTGCTTATCAAAAACATCTTGTTTTCTTATGAGAATTCTGACTTATGGCAAAGAAAAGAAAAAGGAGGTGAGGGACTGAGGGATGGATTCTAAAACAATTTTATGTTTATTGCTAATCTAGAAATCTAGAGATCTAGGCAGAGGCGGATTTAACAGCGGCGCACCGGGCGTGCGCCCTGGGCCTCGACTTCTGAAGTCATGTATTTTTATTTCCCCCGTCTCTCTCTCTTTTTTTAAGGGGCCCAACATTTTCTTCTGTGCCCGGGGCCTCAACCGACCTTAATCCGCCTCTGGATCTAGGTATTTGATCACTGTATTAGAAAAGGACACGGTGGAACATGTTGACAGCAAAGTGAAGTAATTTAACAAGCAGTGCCAACCTTGATTTATAGTGCCCTATTGTTAGAGGTCTTTTGTGAAAATTCTGGTCATTGTATTTACCTCTGTCCATTTTCTATGGAAATGGTGGGAGTTTGTGTGTTCTGGTTACCTGAGAGAAAGCGTTTGCCAGAAAACTATTTTTCTCCACTAAATTTTATTGTCAAAAGTCATTCTAAAATCACCCCAAACTGTGTACCTTTGCATATCTGCAAATTGGAAAATTTATACTAAGCCACAAAGAGCACCAGGTGGGATGTGAGCCAAGCAGAACACCAAAGTCCAATTGCCTCCGGCTGAGAGCAGCTTCATCCATTCATCACCATGGGTCGTAGAACTATCATTGTTTTTGGTGGGAGCCAGGGTTCACAAGATTGAGAAAGCATTGGACAAGGACTGACTGCAGATGAAGGGAATGTAAGAGACTGGATGGAATGTGTCCTGACCCAGTGTCATCAGTTGGTTTCTTCATCTGTAAAATGGTAGAAATATCTATCCCAGCTATTGCTATAAGAAGGGAATCAGTTAATACACACAAATCATGTACTATGGTGGTATATAAGAATTCACAATTTTCTAACTAAATAAGAATCTTAGAAAAGCTTTTGACACTTATTGTAACCAAACCACCAGTGGGGTCCTACTGCTCACTGCCAAAAGAAAAACTCTGGAGACAGAGTTCAGTGGAAAGGACAAGGAATCATTCATTAAAGTATATGCAGTTTGAACTAATGGCAGATTTTTTTTCCTCAAAAGCCTGTTACCTCTAAGACACCCAAAAGAAAATCACCCTGTCACCCCCTGCCAGCTCAGTTCAAGATTGTGCCAAGAACCTCTTTTCCCAGACAAAGGCACTGTGCTTTAAGAAATGTAGGTGGCTTAGGTGGTTTCCACCTGCTATCTGGCTCCAGGCATCTTTCGGAGCCTGTGCATCCAGGTGTCCCACTCACAGTATGCTGTCCTCTTCCTCTATTTGCTGCCCTCCTGTGCATCTGTGTGTCTAGTGGGGCAGGACCTGTGCAGGACAGCTCCAGTCATCAGCCTGCAGCTTCCCACGTAGGAGTGGGGCGTGGGGCTCGTCACCTGACCACACAGTTTCCAGGACCAGCTCCAGCTGCTCCACAAGGCCCCATCCTGCACATTGGTGCAGTGGGTCTGAGGCCCTGCTCTGGCTGGAGTAGGGGAGCTGTTGCCATGGCAGGAGCTGACGCTGATAGGGACCCCACTGGAGGAGAATGCAGGAGGCTGGCAGACAGCTGCTGCTGCTGCAGCGGCAGCTTCCCATGCAGGGGAAGGACCTGGGGTTTGTTGCTCATCCGCATGACTCACAGGGCCCGCTGGCCCAAACCTCTTCCCCTCCTTTCTTACCAGCCTAGCACCCACTGTGCTCCAAGCAGTCCTTGAAGTGAAGGGCAATGGGAACCTCCTCAGACCACATGGTCCTCAAGGCTCAGGATCCAGGAGCCCCAACCCCTGGCAGCCAGGAAAAAGGGGAGAACAAAGAGTATGGCATACCCATGTGCTCCCCTGAGCCTTTTAAAAGGCTGTCCCCAGAACCTCCTGAGCATTGGAAGTAGCTGTGTCATCGCCCTGGTTGTCACGGCAATGTAGGCTGGTTTGGCAGCTGTGCTGTGGCTGTCACTCACGCGCCACCCTTGGCACTTTCCCAACCCTCCCCAATTTCCAGGAGGGATGGCCCCTGTTATAGTAGGAATTTGTATGGGATTTGCTATAAAAATAATTCAATAACCCAAAAGTCAGATATTTCATAAAAGGGATGTACACAGAAGAATAAGAGGAAGATATCATGGTCTCCATTTTACAGATGTGAAAATTGAAGCTTAGGGAGGTCAAGTAACATGCCCAAATTACACACTCATAGAAAAGATCTCTGTATCTGGAAATCAGATCCGCAGAATTTCCAGTGAGTGTTACAGGACATGCACTGGCCCAGAGCAGGTCTACCTCAGGCAGTCCTGCAGTGTGTGAGTCCTTGACTTCATGTAGGAGAGATTTCACAGACCGAGTCTACATGATTTTGAGAATATGTTTATTAAGACTGGGGACAGTGAAACAAAGGAAAGACTTAGGGTGGAAGAAGCAACAAGAGAGAGCCCGGGCAGGGCTGCTTTTGATCCCTAAAAATGTTATAGGAAAGGAGGAGACCAATGAGGGGCTGCTGTTAGTTCACTTAGAAGTCAGAGAAAAGAGGGCCCTGGAGACAGGATCAAGGGGTAAACCCAGATCCCGCTGCCACTGCCCACTGCTCCCCTGGCTGCAAGTCTCCTTGGGACCATTAGAGTTTAGGAAATAAAAGGTTCATGACTGGAAAGGGACATGTGCATGCTCTGGAGTGGGCCCATATTGCATCTTGGTTCTGAGGGTTTTTGTCTTTTTTCTGTGGGTAAGAATCTTAGAGGAGGGTTTCAGTGGAATATTCCCTAGTTTTCCAGTTGCATTTTAATATGCTGATGCATCTAAATGAGGACATAGGTTTGGCGAATATTCTTTGGTCCATAATACTGTTTTACTTTTATCTTGGGTCTGTCTGGCTTTTAATGGGGTTTTTATTATTTGTTTCCCTGACTTCGTTTGTCTTTGGGTTTAGCTGGCCCAGAAGACATTAATTTGCTCTTTATTCTTTATTTCTCAGGCTAGGGAGGTTTAAGCTATGTATTCTTTGGTTAGGGAGGAAAGTTTCAAGCCATTCACTTTCAAGTGTCCTTGGTTAGGGGAGATAAGTTCTTGCAGTTCACCAGCTGGCTATAAGGTGCTCGAACTGCTGGACTTTGTTTGATTTTCTTGTCTTAATTTCCCCATTCCACTTGCCCAGAAATTTTTGTAGCTTTTTACTATCCTGCCTTAGTTAGCATACTGTATTTTCAGATTGTCTGTCTTGGTCCCCCATTCTCAATTTTTGGTGACTTACTAGCCACCCTGTTCAAAACTACTTTGGCCACACGTTAAGGTGCCCTTTCAGTAACTTGTTGGATCCCCATTAGCCATGTAGATGAGGAAAGCCTAGAGAAAGGGCTGTAGGGCAGACTGAACGGCTGGTGTCCATGCCTAGGACAGCATATGCTAAATACTTTTATGTGATAGAGAAAGTCAGTGATTATAGGACCCTTGCCTTCATTCAGTCACTCAAACTTTTGAGAGTTGAGAGTGCATAAGTCCCTATGACAATTAGATGTTTTGCCTTAAGAAGAAAGATAAAGCCTTTTTACCAGGAGGCTTCAAAATAAAGGGGAAATTTAATGAACCAGACTTCAAGAAGGCAAGCTTTCAAGAAGGCAAGGTTTAGCTTTAACTGCATTCTCTCCTTTAATGAGTCTGCCAGAACAAATTTCTTAAAGAAAGATTCGGTATTCCAGCCTGTTCTATTAGGATCACCCAGCCAGCTGTTTGGGCTAGGGCACCCACTTGAGAATGCCATCAGTCCTCTAGTACCACCTTGGGTAGTGGTGGGGGAGCATGCTAAAGGTTAAGCAAAGAGCTATCATCAATTTAAAAAAGGAAGAGATTCTATAAACTAAAAGATACCCACTCTAAACAAGACCATGAATTTTGCAGTACAGATGATAAAATATTGCCTTATCTTCAAGATTTTAGACTGAGAGAAAATATATATTCAAATATATATACTGGGTAGGGAAAAAATAGTTTACAGTTGTTTGTATGGGAAATAATATAATAAATAATGGAAGAATGAACTCTGTGTTTCATGTCCTCACAGCTATAAATTTATTTTTGTCCCACCTTGTGTATGATATATCCATTTCAAAAGTCCTCAATTCTTCACCCTCCCCTCAACCATAGTCTTTGTTATGTGGTTTATAATGCCTTCTACCAAGAGGTAGAGGCAACTTCTCACTCCTTGCATCTGGCCCTCCTTGTGATTTAATTCAACTAATGAAATGTATTGTAGCAGTTCAAAACCTAGACCTCAAAAGCCTTTACATACCTTGACTGTCTCTCTCAGAACCTACTCAGCTGCCATGTGAACCTGTCTGGGCTAATCGGTCGGATGGATCACAGAAGACAGCCCAGTTGTCCGAGACAATGCTATCCTGGACTACCTAAAGCCTGCTGAGCCCCAATCCTGTGAGAGCCCAGCAAAAAAGACCAGAGCCACGTACGAATTTATAGCTGATCCCAAACACGCCTATGAGCCCAGATGAGACCAGAGGAACAACCCAGCTGACCCATTGTCTTATGAGTGATAATAAATTGTCATTATTTTTAGCTGCTGAGTTTAGGAGAGTTTGCTTTGCAATTATAGCTGATTGAAATTTATGTAGTTATAAGCCAAGAGCACATTCGATGATAGTTGAAGAGGACCAGAAGTCAATATTAAAGGAATTCTGAGCAAGAACTGGCTCTGGATTATTAAAACAGAAATAAAATTTCTCGCCATATAGAGGAAGTAGTATTCTGACTTAGCTTTAAGGTTAAATAGAATTTCCTTAGGTAAAAATAAAAGGAGAGCTTAACATCTTTATTTTTAATATGAGTAACTATTCATCTGAAGTTTCGAATGGCTTTCTTACGTGTTTAATATCTTAAATAGAGGTTTATTGCCTTCCTCTCTGACTGAGAAGAAATTATATAGATACATAAACTTCTCCTCACATGGCAAGAATCAAGACTAGAGTTACAGTTTGGAAAATTACATTTCCAGTGAATAGAGTAATACCCTACAGCCAATACCTAGATGACCCCAGCACCTGTTGAATGAAAACATGAATATTTTATTCATTAAGGTCAACTAATTAGCAAGAGTACATTTGTATGAAAGAGAACTTAAAGGGCAATTATTGCATGTAATAGATGCCTTATCGTTATACACTTAACATACTGACTTAGCCAGCCAAGGCAAAAGGGAGGGACCTTATAACATTGTTCAAGGGATCCCTAGCCGGTCATCAATGAGAGTTAGTAAACTTTCTCATTATTATCAATGCTTTAATTCTAATGACACTGTGAAGTAACAATCTATAGGATAAGACTGTTTTCCAAAGCACACGGAAATGAGAAGCAATTATTCTACAAAAAAAAACATGATAAAACCACTATCATCAAACAAATAAAGGGGAAAAATTGGGAATGCAATTACAATAAAATAATAAACACATGGAAGAGAAAATTTCATTTTTCCCAGATGCAATCACATAAAAACATTCTGCTCACAGAATTGTAATTGCACACACACACACGGCTCCTCAACTTGTGTATCGAGAAGTTATATCAGAACAGTGTTTAAAAGCAATATATTCTTACATTAAAAATAAACCAGATGAATTATTCTCAAATTCAGATTCAAAATTATGACAGTGTTAAATTTACCAAATGCAGTTCTGATTGAGTCACTCACTCAACTGAATTAAGATTTTCAGTGGCTCCCGATTATTTACAGAATCGAAGTTGAAGTCTTAGATCAGGTTCCATAAAAGCAGGGTCTGAGACAGGCCCCTTGTGCCCGTGATTTAGGGAAGTGTGGCCTCAGAAGAACAGCAGTCAAGGAAGCAGGCAAGGCAGATGGAAGGACCTAAGTAAGGATGTGGTCTCAGCTGGCGTCTGGGCTTGACCTCATCTCTTGGGAGCTCTGCAGCATGAACACAGCAACCCAGAGTTGCCTCATCTTGAAGCAAGGAGCAGGTTCCTATAGCCCAGATCAGTCAGCTATTGGCCGCAGTTTTCCCTAGAAAGTGAGGTCTATACCTGTCAGGTATTTCTGGGTGAGGTGGCTCCTACAGACCCAGGGAAATTATCTTGAGAAGGAGTAAGAGATGAGCCAACAGTCACAGCAGCTGGAGGAAGAACGCACCAGCCAGGCAAAGGGGATTTGGGTAGGGTACCAGCAGCATCTTCCATGCTTTTATAAGCCAGCCCCAGACATCGTAGCTGTCTTTAACTCCCAGTCCTGCCCTCAAGCACAGCACAGAGCATACATTTTCACAGTGATGACTTTGCAAAGTCTGGTCCCTCAGGGTGTGCTCCCCTTTTCTTTCTTTTTTGAAAGCTCCAAGTCTCTTTTCATCCCTAGAAAGGATCAATTACTCGCTTTGTGTGTTATTTCAAAGCCCTAAACATAATTATACAATAGCCCATCATTTTAGATATCTGTTAAATGAGTTAACCCCCTGGCTAGATCATTAGTTCCATGAAGATAGGTATTGCATGTTGCTTTTTCCTATTCCCAGTATTTAAATAAAAGGCCTGGAGTAGGGTAAATGCCCTCTGACTGATTGATTAATTAATCAATGACTACATGAGAATAATGGCCTTCTTTACAGAAGAACAAAGTCATTCATTCAGATTCCGCCGGTCCATTTGAACTAGACAATCCCAGTGAGCCATGTCACTAAAATTTCTTGCATAACTAACCTGTTTACTCAAAACTTTGGAGGCTTTTGTCTAAAATGCTGCATTGTCCATCTCAGTGATATAGAGCATACAAACAACTAAATGAGGACAATAAAAGGA
Source organism: Mormoops blainvillei (assembly GCA_004026545.1). Classification (NCBI taxonomy): domain Eukaryota; kingdom Metazoa; phylum Chordata; class Mammalia; order Chiroptera; family Mormoopidae; genus Mormoops; species Mormoops blainvillei. The sequence goes on from PVJD01000244.1 coordinate 135,351, forward strand.
CCTTGTTCAAAAAATGCTGTTTCAGTTACTGGGGCTTCCTGGAATCAGCCACTGGATTCAAATATTTCCAAAAGAAAAAGCTGAAAGCCAAGGGGTGAAAAGAAGTTGCTGATATTGAAGCATTGAGATCAGACTCATCTTTGTCTCTTGGATCTTTTTAGAGATAATGATCATACTTAACGATCTTCTTACAGATTTTTTTGACACCCCCACTTCTACCTGTTATGAGAGAGACCTATGTTTTATTTGGATATTTTAATAGAAGTATGACATATATACAAAAAGCACACAAATCATAATTAATCCATAAGTGATGATTCATAAATTAATTTTTACAAAGTGAGAACATCTGTGAAACCAGCATTCAGAGCAAGAAGTAAAACATCAGCAGTAGCCCATGCACTTCCTCTGTTCCCTTCTAGTCACTACCCTCCCAAGGGCTACAATGGTTACTAGTAGTCTTGCATCTAACGCCATCTATTAGTCCAGTCTGCTTAGCAGGAAGAAGAATCATACAGGGGAAACTTTTCTATCTGGCTTCTTTCACTCAACATTATATTCATGAGCTTCATTCATGATATGTCAATAACTGTAGATCATTCATGGTCATCGCTGGGTCATAAGCCATCACATGAATATGCCACAACTGATGTACTACTTTACTATTGATTGATGAGCAGTTGGTTTGTTTCGAGTTTGGGGCCATCAAAAAAGTGGGGTCATAAAAATTCTTATATACACTATCTAGTAAACATAATATGCATTTCTGTTGAATTCCTTAAGTTAATGCACATAAATATATTTGTCTCACGGTCATCCCTCTTTGTCAAATGACTAAATTGTTAGGTAGAAAATAAAATCATTGACAGTAAAACAATAAATGCATTATAAAAGAAAAAAAATTAGATACATGAATTAAACATAACCAAGTTTTGAAAAAAAATTGATTCAGATAAATAGGCATATGGGATTTATATGATTCACTCTAATTTTTTGCATATCTGATTTATTTTTCAAATTAAAGTTTAAAACACACACTTCCATGTGATTACTAGAAAATTTCGATGAGTATTCCCAAGTAGATATAAAATTCTACTAGAATTTCTCTACTAGAGAAAGTAATTCTACTAGTACCAAAGGTAGGAATCTAAAAAATAAGAAAAAAAAATAGTATACATTTCTGTTGAACCCTTATCTAGGAACAGAATTATCAGATTAGAGGGTATATAAATCTTTAGCTTTTATACATACTACCAAAGTTTTCATAAGTAATAATGCCACTTCAAACCAGATTTTTTCCCAGTTCTGTTGAGGAATAATTAACATACATCATTATATAAGTTTAAGGTATACAGAATCATGGTTTGATTTGCATATGTTGTGAAATGAATACTATGGTAGGTTTAGTTAATATCCATTGCTTCCTATAGATACAACAAAAAGAAAAAAAAAATTTCTCCTTTAGTTGAGAACTCTAGAGATCTACTGTGCTAACAACTTTTCTATAGATCATACAACAGTGCTAGTGGTGGCTATTGTTATGTTGTACATTATATCCCTAGTACTTATCTATTTTTATAACTGGAAGTTTGTGCCTTTGACTACCATCCTCCAATTCCCTTCCCCACCTCCTCGGCACTCCCCACCTCTGGTAACCAAATCTGATCTGTTTTTGAAACTGAATTTTTAAAATCCAGAATTTCATTGTGCAGATCAAGCAGTGCGTTTCTTCTAAGAGATCCAGTCTGGATGACAAAGCGTGTAACATACATACTGTCCATGCTTGGCCTCTATCACTACAAGTAAATTGATCAATATGAAGGAGGAGAATACATTTTATGGCAGATTATTTACTACATATATTTACCTCGGGTCAACCAGGTGACACCAATTTCTATTCTCTCCTCTTTTGCTCCTTTATGCAAACATCTTCACTACAGTTCTTGAGCTACTTTTTGGCAATTAAGCACTACACTCTAATATGGATGTATGATCTTGGAGCTTTATTACATCAGCAGGGAAGAGTGTCCTATAATTGAGAACCAAGCTGAGGAAATTGGATGTTACATTTTGGGGAGAAGAAAGAGGAGTAAAAAAAAAAATTTTTTTTTAATTTCTAAAATTTTGTTTTCCCTGTGATACCATGAAGTCCAGGAATTTGACTAGCTGATGCCTGCTACAGGGTAGTTTTCAGTAAACAGTTTGGACTAAATAGCTCATGATATTCATCAGAATATAAAAGTTACGTATGTAGGGGCTAGTTCTTAGGGGTGGATGGGTACATAAGTTGCTTAAAGAAGCAGGGTGTGTGTGTGTGTGTGTTTATACATGTCTATTGTTACTTTTCACATGACCTGATACAAATCAGCCTGGGTCTACACAGGACATAAATAAAATGACCAGGGTCACAACCGATTCCAGACCAAAATTGAGAAACTATAGCTCCATGACAAATTTGTCAATTCTATGTACAAACTGAATAATTATAAATGAATGTCCACTGTGTATTAGATATAGTATGGAGATTAGGTGCACTGTCTCTAACTCCTGCAATAATAATGCCACACACAGGCATCACTTTTCTCGCCATTCAGCTGAACATGAGAGGGACTAAGTGGCTGACTAAGACTACCTAGTTAGTAAAATGGCAGAGCTGAATGCAAATATGGGAATATTTGATTCCAAAACTCTTGCTATTTCTGTTCTATTTCCATTCCCCAGAATTATTTATTTAGTATCAGTGAAGAAAAAAACAAAGCGTTAACTAAATGTTGCAACTCCCAAGATTAAGCAGGTATGGAGGAGGCAATGCAAGGTTTCTCCCAGGTGGATGAGCCAGCTAGCAACTCAGTTGTGGTGCCATGGCAACATACAGTGTCTTTAGCAGAGGTGCCTTAGATGATGGATGCCCAGTTTTTGGTTTGTGGAGTTTGCTTTAAAAAAAAAAAAAAATATATATATATATAGAGAGAGAGAGAGAGAGAGAGAGAGAGCGCAAAATTTTTTATTATCCATGTCTTTATTTGAAAATCATTCTGCACAAGGACCTCTTGGGAAATGCTGCTCCATCTTTCAAAGGCAAATTTGCATTTTTACACATAGAAAATGGGTTTTTGTGTGTGTGTGATTTGCTTTTCAATGGGAGCTCTCCCAAGCCACATCCTTATTTTAAGTTTTAAAATGCTATGATTCTAAATCTCATCAAATATAATAGAAAAGTTCAAGTTTAATATATCTTACAAAAATTGCCTTCCTGTAGATTATGCCCTACAGCTATCATTTTAAATTGTAATTTGCAGTTTTGAAATTCTCTCATAAAAGAAGATGTTTTCTTTAGTCAAAATAGAAGTAACTTAATTTTTATTGTCTGGTTAAATTGATCCACTTTTCTATTCTTCTTTTGTTTGAAGGAGTCATCATGAATTTGTAGAGTTGCTCCAATTTGCAGGGAAATACATGTACTCTTTGGGTCTCAGAGAATGAAAGAAATGTGACTTTAAAATGTACAAAATAGCTACAATTCTGTTGCACTTTTATTATTTAATCTAGATTTTAAGAGACAAAGATATTTATTAGTTCAGGTAGCCTTCAATATAACTCAATATATATTTTGGCATGTGTAATAAGTATGAGGCCCTGGAGACACTGAAATAAAGTATAAAGGGCTTCGTTTTAAAAGAGCTCACAGAAGAGCCGCATTATTTTTGAAAGCTACTTAGAGAAACTAAAGGGTCATGGAAGGGTTGGGTTAAGATTGATAAAATTAGTACTTTGGAAATTGTATTAAGTTGCCTACTGTGTTTCTGTTAACTTAGTTCAATGTCAGTCTTCGAAAACTAGGTTGAAAGAATGAATTGCCCTCATGATAGATACCTTTATTTCACCTGTGCCTTTAGTGAGCTCTAGAAAACCTAAAAATTATGTGTCTCACTTACATTTTTCTCAGTTACCTCTTTTTCTTGGATGAATATTAAAAGCATTCTGGAATCAAAAGACCAAATCTTTTCTTGTGATATTGCAAAGTCCTTGTAAAAATACTTTTAGGTGGTAATTAAATGGCAACTTAAAAGGTAGGAAAATTATTTACAGTTGCAAGAAAAGTAAGGCACAGAGAAAATTCATGTAGATCAATGTAATGATATGCAGTGAAGTTAAATTGAGGGGAGAAAGATACTTGTCAGATATAATTTACATCAATCATTTTAAAATTCACTCAAACATAGTTACAATTTGGGAATCTCTGCCATTGCTTACTTACCTTGAAAAATTTTCTATTGATTGAAAACAGAATGCTAAACAATACTGATTATGTTAAAGTACCTGAAATAGCCATACTCAAACTTGAGAATTGTTCTGTATGGGTATATGAATCTGCTCAGACCACCATATCAAAATACCACAGGTCAGATTGTTCAAAGAACAGACATTTATTTTATTTTCTTACAGTTGTGGAGGCTGGAAGTCTAAGATCAAGGTGCCAGGGCTGGTTTCCTGTGAGGCCTCTCTTTCTGCCTTCTCACTGTGTTATGACCTTGTCTTTCCTTTGTGCATATGCATTCCTGGGACTTTTTCCTCATTTTATAATGTCACCAGTTTCATTGGATTAGGGCCTCACTCTTGTGGCCTCATTTAAACTTAATTACTTAAACACCCTATCTCCAATATAGTCATATTGGGGGTTAAGGCTTCAACACAGGGATTTGGTGACACAAAATTCAGCCCATAAAAGTGGGGTTCACTATCAATCTCAGCACTGAAATCTTTAATATCTTAGAAAATCAACTTCAAAAATTAGCCTAGGTTCCTGGACCTGGATCCTTGAGAAAGAAAACTTTCAATAAAAATTGTTAATCCAGAAGTTAGCCTCTCTCATGCACCAGCATGATTTCATTAGAAAGGTACCATCTTGTTGACTAATTTGTTGGGTAATTTCATATTTATTGTATCTATCCAGAATCAGTTTAAATTATATTTAGACATAATTGAGTTTCTTGGTCATCATCTTCCAATTTGTAAAATTCATCCAAATTGCTCCAATGTTGACTACCCTTGCACTGGAACAATTCCGGCCTCAGTAATGCTTTCTCTCTTTAAAATGGAAGCTCACAGAGGTAATCATCAGAATATCAGCTTTTGAAAGTAACTTTCTTTCCCAACTTACATAAATAAATAGGAAGCAATTGTTACTTCAGCTATTATACACTAAATTGTCACACTAACAGTTTTATGAGTCAGGTTTCTTTTGCACTCTTTTGTGCTCTTTTCCTGCAGAAAAATTTCCATCATCGCAGTTTTATCATTTTGACTTTATACTAACAGCAGAAGTTCTTTTTATAATTTTTTCCTTTGATGATTGTTGTTCTTGTTCTTCATGGGTCTTCTTTGCTCACTCTAAACTGGTATCCATACATTTTGAAGGTGCAAAATAAAATGTGTGCTACCTGTTTGGTAGGAATGCAGACTGGTGCAGCCACTGTGAAAAACAGTATGGAGGTTCCTCAAAAAATTAAAAATGGAACTACCTTATGATCCAGCAATTCTACTTCTGGGTGCATTGAAAACACTAATTTGAAAGGATATATGCACTCTTATGTTCACTGCAGCATTGTTTATAATAGCCAAAATATGGAAACAACCCAAATGTTCATCAACAGGTGAATGGATAAAAAACTAGTGGTACATATGTACAGTGAAATATTACTTGGCTGTGAAAAAAAAAGAATGAAATCTTACCATTTGTGACACCACAGATGGACCTGCAGGATATTATGCTAAGTGAAATAAGTCAGTCAGAGAAAGATAAATATCATATGGTTTTGCTTATATGTGGACTCTACAGAACAAAATAAGTGAACAAAGTTGAAAGAGACTCATAGATAGAGCACTGATGATTGACAGGATGGGGTTTGGGACCTTGGTGAAAAAGGTGAAGGGATTAAGAAGCACAAATTGGTAGTTAATCACAGGCATGTAAAGTACAGCATAGGGAAAACAGTCAATAATATTGTAATAATTATGTGTAGTGCCAGGTGGGTACTAGAAATATCGAGAACACTTTGTAAAGTACATGATTGTCTAACCACTGTTATACACCTGAGACTAAGACAAATTAATAGTGAAAGCAAGCTACACTTGAAAATAGAATTTAAATAAAATTTTAAAAATAAAAAATGTTCACTCTCTTTAAAAAAAATAAAAACAAACAAAAGAAAAAAGAAATGTGTTTAACAGATGCATGAGAGATGATGTCCTGGAATGATAACATTTTGGGTGAAGAAGACCTGCGTTCTGATTCTGATTCTGGCAAACACTAGGTATGTGCCTTTGGGAACTATTTACCTTTTTGTGTCTTACTTTTCTCATCTACTAAATATAGAGAATAAAAGCAGCTTTGGAGAATTGCTGTATATACTGTAGATAAAACAAAATATATTACATTGTTGGGTATATAGGAAAGGCTCAATAAAGGGAGATTATTACCGTGTCTTCAATCCTCATCAGTGTGTAGATACTAAAGCAGTTGTATCCAGAGTAATAATTCAGATCTCCCAGTTTGGAGTAGTATGGCATATTGTACATTCTTAATTCCTCCCCTGAGCCTCCAATAGCTAATTTTAGGGTTCCTTACAGGTGGGTCTCCCTTGAATTCACACACTACTTCTTTTAGTCTCCCCTGCTAATCCCCCTGGTTGATGGCCTCCATCTGTCATAATTCTCTCCAGTACAATGATGGCTATTCCGGCTGAGCCGCCTCCTTGAACTTAAAAAGCTTCAAACCAAGGAGTACTCAGCATTTTCTGGAGCCCCTGCAAACTGCAGAGGGGAGGGAATGTTTCTTTTCTGAACTTTGCCACCTGGGCACATATGCAGGACACCTGGCTCAAAAGGACAGCATGACCCTTTTCTCCAGACATCCTTGTGAAAATCTACCTGTTTTTGCTTCCCTCCAAGAAAAAATAAAATAAAACCCCATTATGTAAATCAGCCTCTGGCACTATAGCCCACCATTTTCTCAGAGTTGTCTCTTCCTTTCTAAATTCCACTGTCAGCCAGAACTAGGACATCCACTTCACTGATAAATATAGATACCTAGCCTTGTCTTATTTAATCTTTAAGGCTACTAAATCTATTTTAGGTCAGTAGTATATGATGGATTATCAAGAGCTTTTGTTATTTTAGGTAACTTTTTGTTCTTTTAAAAATTAAAACATTCTGTTTCTATATTTTCATTGAACATAGAATCTAATTTGCTAAAAACAAAAAACCCTCTTCTAGCCACATCTCTACAGGGGTTTTCCCTCACAGAGGTCAGGCTACACAGTTAGAAATAGTATATAGAATGAGGAGCTGTTTCACATTTATAAGATGTGGGTAAAATGAGGTCATTGAGGAGGCTGCCAAATCCCTGCCTTTCTCTCTCCTAACCAAAACAAGCTCCCATTTGCAATTTGACTGTGGACAGCCATGATCCCCAGAAACAGAATTTAGCAAGAAAAAGACAAGTGGTATTTTTCCATCCAATTAGATTTTTTTAAAGTAACATAAGTTGGGGTTTTTTTTAATTTAAAAAGGTTAATTGAAGAATGGAGACCCTAAGAGTACTTTAGTACCTTTGTTATTCCACCGAATTTCTTCCCAGTGACTCCTTAATGTAACCTTAGTTTAACTCCCAGGCTTCAGTAGAAGCTATCCATCTGCAGTGTGGTAGCTTGGGGTTTGCAACTCTGCACTGTCTATTAGTGATTGTGTTAAATCTTTTAAAATGCATCTTAAATACTGTCCTCAGTTATCAATGGCTTCATAGAGTTGCAGCAGCAAATAGTTTACTGCTCATTGTGCTCCAAACATTGAAGCATAAGAGAAGCCACCTTGGGCAAGAGAGGAGAGTAGAATAATGGTAAAAATAGCTAACAGTCATAGATTTACATGCTCCTAACACAAACACTGTATGCTTGAAACTCTTCTAAGCACTTTATATTCATTAAACTATTTATTGACTCTTCAGAGATATTAACGGCATGGGTGTTTTACTCTGAGATACCTAGGTTTAAGACTACCGAGCTAGAATGACGAAGCATGGACCTTGGTGAATCTAGTCTGCCACAATGAAAATACAGGCAACACAATCGAACTTAATCATTTCGTAACTCTTTAAGTTAACCGAAGGCATGGAATGAAAATAAAACAACTTATTCAAGAGAAACTACTGAACCTCATTAAAAAACAGTGGAGTCTGCATATTTTCACCTGTGAATATTCCCATCCCTCACCCTCCCCCGCTCAGGGGCAAGGTCGCCATGGGATGCCTACGGCCTCCCCACTGACCTCTTCTCATGCTCCTGTAAGAGCAAACTCTCTCCAGAGGGCAGTCGATCTTTTGATAAAATTAGCAGCTCCCTGGAAAATCCTCCCACTCAGGTGATTACTTCTATTTGATTTGACTTGACGCTCTGATCACAGGAAGAAAAGTCCTATCCTCAGGGCTTTAGTGAAAACAATAGCCATCTACTGGTAACTGCAACTTCAAAGCTGCTGAAGCTTGTAATTTCAGTTGAGGCACACAGAGCCCAGATAAAAGTTTATTTATTTATTTATTTGCTTTATTTGTGTGTGTCTACACTTTATTCCATGTCCCTTTTAAAATAATTTATTGGGGTGACATTTGTTCCTAGGATAATATATGTTTCAAGTGTACATTTCTATGGTACATGATCTGTGTATTGTGTTGTGTGACCACCACCCTAAGTCAAATCATCTTCTGTCACCATATAATTGGCCCCCTTTTTCCTTTACTACACTCCACTCCCTTCCCTCTAGTAAACACCATGTTATTTGTCTTTGTCTATGAGTTTCAATTTTATGCCCCACATATGGGTGAAATCATAAGGTTCTTAGCTTTTTCTGACTCACTTATTTTGCTTAGCATAATATTCTCCAGATCCAGATAAAAGTTTAAAAGGAAGGTTTGGAGAACTAGGTGACCATAGCGAACTTTGAAAAGCCCTGACATATTCCTGAGACTCTAGAAAACTGCACATGTGCAGGGCTGCACCCATGACTAGGGATGTCCCTGAGCTCAGGAAAGCAGTAAGGAAGAAGGAAGCTCAGTAATTCAACTCTGACTGACCTTGATGCCTTAAGCAAGCAGGAAGCGAAAGCTCAAGTTAACTCCTTTACTGCCTGAGGTTTGAAGATGTGTTCCCAAACAGATCCCCTTGGCAAAAGATGGAAGGAAGACATACTGGCTCAAGGCAGTTAAGGAAATCTGACCACCAGTGATCCATCCGACCACTTAAATATTCTGACTCAGAGGTGACACATAGGTCCCAGTCTTAAAAATAAAAACAAGATTTTTTTTTTAAAGCAACAGCAAACTCAAAGAACACACTGTGGAGAATGGAGATAGACAGATTTGGTCTAGGAAAGTTACGGAACAAACAAGCGGCAATAAGGAAAGCAAAAACAAACAAAAAAATAGCAACAACAACAAATAAGAGAAGAAGGGACAGAGGAGAAATGTGATACAGAGTTGTTACAATATATTATCTACACCAGATTTCACAAGAAATTATGAGACATGCAAACAAACAAAAGTGTTGCCAGACAGCAGACAGTGGCCTGGCTCTGAGTGGGTCAGCCTGGGGTCAGCTGTAGTGTGTGGGTTCTTGACTTAGTGCAGGAAAGATTTCACACCACCAGCCCAGATGGCTATGTGGATACACTTATTAAAGCTGGGGACAATGAAACAAGGAAGGGTTTAGCATAGAAGAAGCAACAGGGGAGCCTAACCTGGGCTGCCTTAGCTCCCTGGGAAGTCAGAGAAAAGGGGGCTTTGGGGACAGGTTCGAGGATTAGCACGGGACAAGCTGCCAGCCACCTATTGCCTTAGAGTTTATTATATGCATGCCTGTGGGAAAAGAAGTTGGGGAAGAAGGGAAAGGATATGGTGTGGGCTGCTCCCCAGAGGAAGAGCACACGTGCTGTGTCCTTTGTCTTGAGGCTTTTATCTCTTTCGTGTAGGTGGGAATCTTAGGGAGGGTTTTAGCAGAGTATTCATCAGTTTTTCAGGTATGCCCTTTCAGGGTTGTGGTTTCCACTGATTGGTCAGTGATAGGAAGGTCTTTACTTCTTGGAATTGGTTCTGGCCTAGTCCACCTGGTTTTGCTGCTTTTCTGGGCCTGGATGTTATCTCTCTAGTGAGGTGACCTTCTGTACCTAGCTGTAAATTGCTCAGCCAGTTTGTTCAGCTACCTGTCTCAGTTTCCCTATTCCACTTGCCAAGGAATTTTCCTGGCTTCTTACTAACCTATCTCAAAAGTACTGCCTATATAAAAGAAAACAACCAATAGAAGATATCTCTGAAATGACCCAGATGTTGGTTTAGCAGATAAGAACTTTGTCAACTATTATAAATATATTCAAAGAACTAAAGTACATCATGTCTAAAGGATTAAAGTGTGATAATGGTGTCTCTCCAAATACATTAATAAAGAGAATTGTAAAAAGAAACCAAATAGAAACTCTGGAGTTAAAAAACTACATAAATGAAATTAAAATACACTAGAAGGGCTTAACAGCAGGTTTGAGATCAATGGAGAGTATTCAGGATAAGAAAAATGATCTGGAAGCTCCTCAAGCACCGAGTTACAATATGGTCCAACAATTTCACTCCTAGGTAAATACCCAAATAAATTGAGCACATGTGTCCACATAGAGACATGTACATGAATGTTCATGGTAGTATTATTCATAATAGCCAGAGTAGAAACAACCGAAATGTTCATCAACTGATGAATGGATGAACAAACTGTGGCAATCTATGCAATGCAATATTATTCAGTTACAAAGATTAACAAGGGGCTCACACATGCCACAACATTGATGAACTTGAAAAACATTACTTAACCTCTCTAAACCTGGGATCCCATAACTGTATAAACTACACTGTGTAGTGAGGATTAAAGGAGATCGTGTATAAAGTGCCTGAAACAGCCCTGGATGTAGTAATTGAGAGCAGCAAGTTTTCTACCAGTTTCCTAGGAAATATTAAAAGAAGAAACGATATAGTGGGTATGTTTTGTTATTCAAAACTGGAATTAATTAAAATCATAGTTCCCTCTTAGATAAGAGATATCTTCCTTTAGTAGGTATTAAAGACTGATATTTAGCCAAAAATCACCCACAAGCTGAAATATCACTCTTTGTTCATCTATAAACAGCTTTCTTTTTAATAAACAGGTTTCTTTAAGGAATGTCAACCAATGGTCATTGGTGCCAACACAATGCGAAAAGAAATCCCTAATTTGGGGTGCAGCGAAGAAAACTTTATTCAGTGCAAACGGTTCAATTGCGATTGAGAGAACAACCTGTGAAACAACTCAAGGGTGTTACTGCTCAGTCATGAAGCAGCATGGCGGTGGAAGAGAACGGCTGTGAGCAGGGACCTGGGGCAAGACCTCTCCTCAGCTAGACAGCCATACTCTGGTCCTCTCTGCCTGCTCTGGTTTGCTCTGCACCTCTCTGCCAAGGTGTCTTCGGTGTTTCAGCTCTAACCAGGGTACACAGCCCTCAGGCTTCAGTGGAAAGTGAAAGTGTGCTCTCTTGAGACAGGAAGGAGCTGACTTATACAAAGACAAGTTCCTATTCTTGGTCCTAAACTGGTCTATCCTCATGCAAGTGAGGGCACCAAATCCTCACAGTTCGATTGGTTCAGAAGGCACCGTCCTCGCTGGTCAGAATGGAGACACGTTGATGGGTTGGTGAATATGCTGATACGTTATAGCTGTGCAGCTCTAACCGGACAGGAAAAATCTCAGTCCTATTGGTTAAAATAGAATTCCAGGAATATCTTTATAAGGGCTAGCTCAGATGGTAGAAGTACAGTGCAGGTAGGCAGTTAGTTCGGTGCAGGAAGCAGGCGCGTAAGTGCAGGCTTCTCCCTGAAGTGCGTGAGACACCCTTGTGTGGCAACAGTTGCTAGGCTCTGTTTTTAAATTTGACCTTCGTTAGCCACCAGGAGCCGTTTTTGGTAGATATCTTCTTTCTAGGAGGTCAAAAGAATTAACAGTTGTAAATTTTTGAAAATATATGAGACTTCAAGGAAGATTTAAAACAAAGTAATAAATCGCTTTAGATTTGGTGTGTCTTCACAGTGCACCAACAATGTATCTACAGTGACATTGGAGCCTGGTAACTTTTACTATCAAGCAATTTGGCCAAGACTTGTAATATAAAAATTAGAGTAATGTGTATTAAGAATTTCCAAAAGTCCATCCAGTAGAATATGTTTTCCATGATTTTGCCATAGAATCCTTTTCTTCTTGAAGATTTTTTTGGGACCATTGTCCTACAAAACACATTTTGGGAAAGTGGTTCTTATCTATGGAATAACCCTTCTCCCCCAGTGGACTTTTATGTATCTTCTAAGGTAGTGCTGTTATACCTTTATGATGCTGACAAAAGGTTTGTTCCTTCTCTCCAGGAAGAAACACACATAAATTATACCTGCAATTTCAGGATATCTATAGTCCCTCTTTAAGGGACACTATTTGCTTTTAAATCTTCCAAAATGCAAAGAATTTCCTTGAAACATGTGGGCTAATTTTTGCCATGGAAATTAACAACCTGCATGGTTCCTTCCGATTATCTGTATTCCAGACATCAAGGATGAAAGTTTTTACACACAATGTTGCTATCCGAGTTTTTCTCTCCTCTTTTGAAAATAGAAAATATGAAATTCTTAAGCATCTTCTAAAGAATTTAAAACACTGAAAACTACATGATCAAAAATAACACCCTCAGCAACACTGGAGTGTCTGAGTTCAGAAAACAATGCAAAGTAATTACATTTTTAATTTATAGCACCCTTCATCCAAGGTGCTCACATACTCTTTGAAGATAACTTAAGTCTTGCATTTTCTGTGACTATCTTTATTTCAGATATTTTGTGCCCCAAATGCACTGGTATTTGCCCATATGTACTAAACTTTGGTTTGTAAAATGATGTTCCAGTGTTCACATTAATTTTCAGATCATGGGTTAATCTACATACACCTTCCTTGGCTTTAACAACAAATAGGCATAAGTCAAAAAGAAGAGAATGTATCAAGTTGTAGGGGCAGCCTCATGTTTTTAGGGGGCTGGACCATAAGCTTAAAAAGAGAAGCAGGGTACAATGCCAGTAAACCCTTCTAATTCACATATGAGTCTGGGAAATGTTTGATGGGAATGATGTTTTGCATCAGCCACTAAATACCCAGGATAAAAAAAGTCTTTCTTAGTTTTGAGCTGGTCTAGAAGACCCATGCTTTTCAATAGAAATATACTATGAGCCTCATATATAACTTTAAATCTTCTATTTATTTTTCAACTTACATGAAATAAAGTTCACTTCCTTTGATAGACAATTCTATAAGTTTTGGCAAATCAATGCTGTGTTGTTTTTTATTGCTCTCATAACAAAATACACAAATTTAGTGTTTGAAACAAATTTTACAGTTTTACAAAGTTACAAACTTTACAAATCTTAAAGTTGTATAACTCAGAAGTCTGACACCATTCACACTGGGCTAAAATCAAGGCACAGACAGGGCTGCATTATTATCTGAAGGCCCTGATTGGGACCCCTTTCCTCACACTTCCCACCTTCCCACATTTGCTGGCTTTGACCCCCTTGCTCCACCTACAAAGCCAGGCAAGGCAAGCTGAGCCCTTCTCTACTCACATCACTGTGACCTCCTTTCCTCTTTTAAGGATGCTATGACTATACTGAGCCACCTGAATAATCCAGAATAATCTCCCTATTTTAAGATCAACTAATTAGAAACTCTAATTATATCCACAAAATTAACTCCCCTTGGCTATGTAACCTAACATATTTATTCGTTCTGTGGATTCAAAAGTGAACACCTTTGAAATCTATTATTCTGCTTATCACAAATGTATAGAATCATGTAACCAACACCACTGTCAAGACACTGAACAGTTCCATCCCCCCCCCAAAAAGCCCCTCCTTTCTTCCTTTGTACTCATAGAGTTGTACCCCAACTCCAACCTCTGTGTAACACTAATGCTTGAAATCATCCTTTTCGTTTGTCTTTTCCAGATGTCATATACATGGAGTCATACAGTGGTAGCTCTTTGAGTCTGGTTTTTTAAAATTAGTATAATAAAGTTTTTAGCCATCTGTGGCAAGTATCAATAATCTACTCCCTTTTTTTAGGGGTGTACCATTTATTTTTTTACCAGTTGAAGGGTATTTGGTTGTGTCCAACTTTGGAAATTATGAGTAAATCTTCTTATAAACATTTGTTTAAAGGTCTAAATGTGAACATAAATCTTCACTTCTCTTTGGTAAACAGCAGTTGTGAGATGGGGAAGGGAGGTCATAGAGTAAATGCATGGTTAACTTCCAGACTGTTTTCCAAAGTAGTTGCACTATTTTCATTCCCACAAACAATGTTTTGGTTCCAGTTGTGAAACATCTTCATCGGCACTTAGTCTTGTTGTTTTTATTTATTCTAACCATTCTAATAGGTATGGAGTGGTACCTATTTTGGTTTTAACTTGCATATGCCTAATGGCTAATGATACTACACATCTTTTCATGTGCTTATGTGCCATTTGGATATCTTTTTCAGTAGAATGTCTATTCAAATATTTTGCAAATTTTATTTGGTTGTTTGTTATATTATTAACATGTTTTAAGTGTTCTTTACATATTGTGGAGGTATATACTCAGTTCGTCAATATTTTCTCTTAGTCTATAAATTCTTACTCTCTAATGAGGTCTTCCAAAGAGCAAAAGTTTTAATTTGGAAAAAGTATTTATCAGTTTTTTTCTCTATGGATTATGCTTTTGTGGATGTATTTGAGAACTCTTTGCTTAACCAAAGTCACATAGATTTTTGTTTTTTGGTTTTTTAATGGGGTGAATTAAGTTGACTGACTTTTGAATGTTAAATCACTCTTGCTTCCTGGAATACACTCCACATGGTCAAAAGGTAATATTTCTTTTTGATGTTATATTTACTTCTTTTAATAGATATAACTGACACGTAGCATTATATTAGTTTCAGATGTACAAACCTAATGATTTGGTATTTGTATACATTATAAAATGATCACCACAAAAGTCTAGTTAACACCTATTACCATACAGTTACAGATTTTTTTATTTTGATGAAAAATGTTTAGCTCTACTCTCTTAGCAACTTTCAAATATAAAATACAGTATTATTAACTATAGTCCCCATGCTGCATATTAAATCACCATGTCTTATTTATTTTATAACTGGGAGTGTGTACTTTTTAACCTCCTTCACTCATTTCATTCACCTTCTACCCCTACTGCTATACTCCCTCCCCTGGCAGCCACCGATCTGTTCTCTGTATGCATGACCTCAGTTTTTTCTGTTTGGTTTAGCTTAGGGTTTTCTTTTCTTTTCTTTTTTCTTTTAGATACCACATATAAGTAAGATCACATGGTATTTCCTTTTTCTTTCTGACTTATTTTACTTAACATAATGCCCTCATTTGTTGTCGCAAATGGCAAGGTTTCTTTCTTTTTTCTGGCCAAATAATACCCCTGTGTGTGTGTATGTGTGTACGCATGTGTGTGTACATATATATCTCACAACTTCTTTACTCATTCATCCATTGAATCCATTGATAGACACTCAGGTTGTTTTCATATCTTTAAACAATGCTGCAATGCATATGCAACTGTATATATCTTTTTGAGTTAGTGTTCTCATTTCCTCTGGATAAATACCCAGTAGTGGAGTTGCTGGGTCATATGGCAGTTCTATTTTTAATTTTGTGAGAAACCTCCATGCTGTTTTCCATAGTGGTTGCACCAATTTAAATTCTCATCTTTTTGATAATCGCCATTCAAACAGGTGTGAGGTGACATCTCACTGTGGTTTTGATTTGCATTTCTCTAACAGTAGTGATGTTGCAGACCTTTTTATGTACCTGTTGGTAATCCTTATGCTTCTTCAGAAAAAAAAGTCTATTCAGATTTAAATCAGATTTTTTTTTGCCATTGAATTGTATAAGTTCTATATATATATATTGGCTATTAACTCCTTATCAGATATTTGATTTGCAACCATTTTCTCCCATTTGGTAGGTTGCCTTTTCATTGCATTGATCATTTCCTATGCTGTGCAGAAGCTTTTTAGGTTGATACAGTCCACTTGGTTGTTTTTACTTTTGTTGCCTTTGCTTTTGGTGTCAGATTAAAAAAAAAAAAATCATTGCCTGGACCACTGTCAAGGAATCTATGTGTTGCTTTTCTCTAGCTGTTATCAAGTTTTTTCTTACTTTTTCTTCAATAGTTTGATTATTACACATCTGAGAACTGTTTTTATTTTAATTTATCTGGTTTTTTATATCATAGTTCAGTCCTCAAAGCCTTTCCTATGCTTTGGTGGAGATATTCCACACATAACCAACTCAGGGATGATTCCAAGAGTTATGTCATTGCATACCCAATATTTAAAAATGACTTTTTCCAGCCCTGTCCCCCTGGGACTTCTTCAGTTCCCAGAGGCTCCTTTTCCTGGTTCACATAGCCAGAAAGGTCGAGGCTTCTCAGATATTTAGTTCCCACCTTGTAATTCTTTGTAGTTCTTTGAATTGGGGCTAAATTGAGGTTAAGCAGTAAAAGAAAAGAGGAAAATAACATGTACTGTGCACACTCATTGGACAACTGGAATATCTTTTTCTTGTTCTTCTGATAGAGACAATGTGTCTTTCAAGATATTAGGTTCCTATGTCACCACCACATATTTACAGCTCAGTCACCAGGCTCTGGGCAGGGTGAGAGAGAAGTGAAAAAAGAAGATGGAAGGATTCCACCAACAATCTCCAGTATGCAGGGGTCCCTATTACTAGTTCATTAGTCAAAAAGAGGGAATTACCCCTTAAGTTTTTGCTTTCAGTATCTGCCATGCAATTATGAGATTTGGCCCTCTTCACATCAAGCTGGGAGGCCAAGTAGAATAACAACAACAAAAAAAACATGAGTATAACTCTACCTATACTGAATATGAGTATAGTCATATTACTCATGTTTGACTTCACACCACAATCTTTGCTATTATTACTTTTCAGAGATCTCAATATATTCAGAATATTATCATTTCAATAAGTAATGTGGCTACTAGAAAATTTGTAATTAAATACCTTGGGTGTCCAAGAAAAATGAGTTTACTACAGAGCCTGTCTCTCCTATTGATTACAATAAAAAACTCTGGGCTGAATATAAGAAACAATTACACACTGAATTTCTATTTAGACTAGACAGTATTCAAGTGCTAATAGCCACAGGTGACTACTGGCTACCATGTTGGACAGCACAGGTCTAGACTCTAGGCAGGGGTGTCCAACCTTTTGGCGTCTATGGGCCACACTGGAAGAAGAAGAGTTGTCTCGGGTCACATGTTAAATACACAAACAATAACGAAAACTGATGAGCAAAAGAAAGAAAAGGTGTTAAGTAAATTAACGATTTTGTGTTGGGCCGCATTCATTGCCATCCGGGGCCTCATGTGGCTTGCGAGCCATGGGTTGGACACCCCTGCTAGGGCAATGCTTTTCAAACTTTAAGGTACATAGGGTATCTTGTTGAAATTCAGATCATGATTTAGTAGATCTCAGGAGAGAGCCAGTTGATTCTAATATGGTTAATTGTACACTTTAAGTCACAAGGTGCAAAAGCCAAATCTGTTACTTCTTAAACTAATTTTATATTCCAGATACCTATAGAGGTATGTGGGATATAGCCTATATGAGGGTTCTGTTTCTACATAATTTCCTCCCTGATAATATGAAACTTCTATCTACCACAAAGCCTTAACCATCAAAGGGAACGTGCTACTTTGGTACTCGCCACAAGTACTCAGTTTTGCACCTTTTTAATCCCATATAAACCACTCCCCATGGGACAAATTAGAGAAATGGTTTCTGTAGGTACTTATCTTTAATCCTTGACAATTCCATCTCCATGGCCTTGGCGGCCATTAATAACTTGGTAGAAGGAAGAAACAACCTAATATTTGGATTCTGTAGGACCTATAAGGTATAGTTCTCTTATTGAAGCATTTCTATAAAGGATTATCTTATCTCTTCTTATATATGATACCTAATCATCAAGAATCATTTTGGGATGCTTCTTGGGCAAACCTGTTCAGGACAGTGACCATTAAAGGGGAATGGAAAATGGGTTGCATTTAGATAGAAACTTAACTTCCCTATTAGTCCTGCAAGCTTGTCTTAGCTGACTATGACAATCACTTCTGCAAATTTCATGGTGCAAGGAAACTTACTTCTCCAGGATGCAGTAGTTGTTCCCATTCCTGAGCTTTGTTGAGGTTCCATAATGCATAGGGGACCAGTTTTCAAACCATGTTTACAGTAAGATCTCAACAATTATTTCTGTGAAGAAAAACAGAAAACCATTATGTTTTCACTGTTCATAGACCAACTGTTTAATAATTATTCATTCATTCTTTTAACCATAGTATGTATGTCAATACTTCAATATTTTAGACCACAGATAGCTTATGAATGTCTGGAAGACATCATACCTTCAAGTCTAAGATTTAGGAAACTGTATGGACATTCCTTCCTTAAATTACCAAGGTATAACTTTAAGTAATATTGTCTTCTTTTGAGTAAGCCCTGCAGAAAGATTACTATCTATGCAAAGTAGGGGATTGACCCATTTTGCCATCAGGAAACTCATGCAACATGATGGTCTTGGGCAACATCCTAGACTCTGGTATTGGTTTTCCTTTTTTGCTGTGCTGCTTAAAATAAAAGAAGAACCTAACCTCCAACCAAACCAGTTGCCATTGGGCTACCTAAAACCCTAACCTGTTGGGAGACTGTGTGTTTTAGGGGCTGGGAAGGATATTTTGTGCAGGGTAACCTTAACTTGAATCCTGTATGACCTGGGCTACTTAACCTCTGGACTGTGAAGCAAGTGGTTTACTTAGTCCTATAAACGAGGGAGCATGAAAAGACCATATGGGATTAGAAGACAGAAGCATGCTGACATAACCAACCTGATCTGTCTTTTTTTTTAAGTGATATTAAAATCTTTCCAGGAAACATCTGAACTGGCTGTGAATATTGCCTTGAGGAAAGAAGAAACGCTCAATTATAAAAACAAAAGAGCTCCTTTATATTTAAAACACCAAAATCTTTATAGTGATGATGACACTAGTATGCAGGAACCAGTAGGGTTTTGTTTTTGTTTTTGTTTTTGTTTTTGTTTTGGTGGGTGGTGGCAATACCAGGAAAAATTAGTGAGAGAGTGGATGGGAAGACAGGTGAGAATGGAAACCAAACCTGGGTGCATTATAGGCAGGTTGTCATTGTGAAAAACTGGAGCTCCATCCAGCTAAGGACATCAGGGCAAAGTGTAGAACGCACTTCACTGATAATCATGTCCTGTGAAGGCAGGTGACTGAGGACTGCACCCATGGACAGTGACTTCCCAGGACGCTTACCTGCCTTTGGATAAGCTGAACCCTGTGTCCATTGCCAGAGAAAGTACTTGGGAAGAAAGTTATGGATGCCAGCAGTCAGCACCCAGAGGATGATGAGGGCCAGGGGATATGGGTGGCACCCTGAGCTTTGTTGCTCTCTTCCAGATATTTCAGTGAACATGACAATTAGAAGAAGCTAACCTGGCCCTCCACACCTGCCCCAAAGAGAATGCTAGAAGGAATGGGGAGGAAGGACAATCATTTAAATGACTTGACTCTGAAATCTTGTTAAGTGTGAAATCAACTCTGAAGATTGGATTGCTTGTCTTCTCTGTTTTCATATATGTACTGCCAATAACTAACACACTTAATTAAAGGCCCTTTTTCTTTTTCCTTTGTCAGTGGATAGATTTACTGTGGTCCAGTTGTTTAAGTGTATCATTTACAACATTTCTATTCTAACTCAAGCAAGAGAAATAGCAGTTTGCTCAATCTTTTTTCTCCATTATATTGGTTAAAAAGATCATCTCTCTCTACACCCCACAGCTTCCCTTAGTTCTACATTTATCAGAAGGAACCAACCTCAGTGGTGGCCCATTTAACACCAGCACAAAACCTGGAAAGTTTAATTGAAAGCCCTGGCATTCAAACTGTGCTTAGTAGCATTCAGGGGGGAAAAAACTCTATAAATTTAACACCAGTATTGAGTGGAATCCCATGAGTCTTGGGGCACAGAACCCATGGAGCAAGATTTGAAAGGCCTGAGAAAGGATGCTCAGGCATCAACACCTACAGTTGGTGACTTAACCTAATAATGTAGAGCAAAGAAATTATTAATGGTTGTTTAGGTAAGGGACTGTCACATCAGATTAAAAGAGCCTCTCTTCCAGTTAATAACAGAAAGGGATTATAGCACCAACCTGTTCCTTTTTTGAATAACTAGTAATTATTCAAAGAAACAAAGAAGACAAGCAAGCGTATTTTTCTGTCATCTTTTTCTGACAATACCTCTCAATTATTACCCACTGTTAGAGTTAACGTCATTTTCTTCCCCATAATACACAGAGTTAGGTTTATATTGCTGTAATCTGTTCTACTGAAACAAAGCCAGTGCATTTTATATAATTATACTTCCATTGATTAGAATGTCCATTTCTGAGTTACTAAAAAGATACTACGCATTGAAAAAGTAAAACTGAATGCACAACTAAGAGTCTAATGAGATAGAAAGGGGTATCACTGTGTCTATCTTAAGTAAACCAGGAGACAATTTCTGTTGACATTCCATTTTCAGGCTAATGTTTTAAGAAATTGTTTTTTTGGAGGGTGTGTGTGTGTGTGTGTGTGTGTATAAAAATATTAACCTTTCTTCCTCAAAATCATTCTTCAGAGGAATTACAATTTACTTCTAATTGATCACTTCACTGATCTCAACTTTCAACATATGGAGCTGCTAAAAGTTATCAGTGAGTAAATAAACCTGTTAAAATAACAAGAGACAAATGCTCCAAAGAGATGCAGTACACTAGCAGAATGGTCACTGATGGATGTTAAATATCTAGCAGATAATAATGTGCACAGTGATGTGCTCTGTAGTTATACACTTAGTCATTATGTTCACAGACATTTATTGACCCTGACTTTTTGTGTAGAATTGCTTTTGGAGAGCATGAAGAAATATTCTACTCCCCTTCTTTATTTTTCCCCATTGCACCTATGACCACCATATATACTATCTATTGTTTTTATTTTATTTATATTATCTGTTTTTCCCTGCTAGAGTACAGGCTCTTTAAATCAGAGATTACATCAGATGTTGCCAGCATCCCACTTTTATCCTCTGTTATGAGTTGAATTGTGTCTCCCAAAAAAAGATACCAGGAAGTCCTAACCTCTAGTATCTTAGAATGTATCCTGATTTGGAAATAAGGTCCTTACCAAAATGATCAAGTAAAAATGAGGCCTTTAGAGTGGGCTCTAAACCAGTATAACTGGCGTTCTTATAAAAAAAGGGAAATTTGGACCCAGAGATAGACATGCACAGAGGAAAGGTGAAGTGAGAACATGGAGAGAATGCTATGTGTCATCAGAGGATTAGAGTGAAGCCTCTACATCCCGAGAAATGCCAGTGATGGCCAGCAAACCACCAGGAGCTAGAAAGAGGCAAAGAAGGATCCGCTACAGGTGTCAGAGAGAGCATGGCCTTACTGACACCTTGATTTCAGACTTCAAGCCTCCAGAGCTTCAAGAAAATAAATTTCTGTTGTTCTAAGCCATCCACTTTGTGGTACTTTATTATGGTAGCCCCAGGAACTAGTACATACACCCCCTTAACCCAACATTTCAGCTGACACATTTTATCACATATAATTATTTGCCTGAGAGCTTTCTCCAGCTGCTGAAACCCACTTTTGCAGAGGGGCCCAGGAGTTAATAGGACCTTCTTTCTGTGAGCAGCCCTGTTGGGAGCTGATAGATGTATAACACTCCAGCTCCTTCACCCCCTGAGTGAGGTAACTCTGAGAAATACTGTCTGCACTGTTTCCCAGGCTCCCCAACAGAATCAAACTCCAATTGCCTATAGTATTTAACTTGCTGGAAAACACACCCCTTACCGACTCCATTCTTTGTTGTCCCACTTCCTCACTCCCTTACTGTGATTCCTGATACCAAGTCCCAAGTATATGACTTGCACATGAATCCATGTTCCAAATTAGCTTCTGGGGCAGTCCAGCCTCAGGGTATTTGTACAGCTCACTGTGAATTCCCAGGACTGAGCACAGTGTGTGGCTAGGGGTGAGTGTTAAATATATATTTGTGGGTGAAAGACTTAGTGAAGTAGAACACATATCACTTGCCTTTCAAAATTCTACAAACTTTCAATGAAATGTAGAGCTTGAGAGTAAGAGCAGGTGAGCAGTTGAAGGCAGCAGTGCAAGAGAGCCCACAAGAGAGTCTGAGGTTTTGTGCAAAATGGCAGGCACCATCAGGACAATGAATGGAAGGAGAAAGTTCACAGTCCACCGATGGGTCCACAGGCTTCACAGAAGGCAAAGTTCTCCTTTTGGAGGGTATAGGACACACACATATTACTAGTGAAAAAGACTTTTGATAACAATCCTAACCAATAGGTCTTGTGCAGTGGAAGAGGCACAATATTATAATTGTGTAAAATGCACAAAACTTACCAGGGCCAAGTTCCCCAGTGATTCACTGACTGAACAAAGAACAGAACTGAGGTATTATTTTTAGAGAAAACTTGATTTGATTCTGTTTAATTTAAGCCAATGTGCACTCATCAGATATGCATGAGTTTCCAAGCACTAATGTTTATGAGCTTGGGTGGTATAAAACTAAAAGAAGCCCGCTTACTGTGGAATTTAGGTGAATAGTAGAAAAAAAAACAACCTATAGAGATGATTTGAAAGAGACATTTTTAAAGTACTTCGCTGATATTATTACTATTAATTTCTATCTCCATGACTACCGCTCCCCTCTGAAACCCAGCAGCCATATGGGCAAGTATTCTGCTCAGAGTTTACATGAACTATCTCATTCAATCACCATAACTACCCTGAGATAGGAATTCATGCTTTTTTTACAGATGACGCCTAAATTGGAAATGACAGAGCTGATAATCAGACTCAGTTCTGTCTGATTCCAATGCAATTTCAGGTGCAAAAATGTTGGGGATGATATGTAATGTGGGTGTGCACTTAATCTTTTTTTCATCATTTTCAGTTCTGTTCAAGGAGTCAGACTCATGCCTTGAACACTGTGAGTTATTTTGTTTATTAGACAATGAGAGACAATTCTCAGGTCTGTAATTCAGCACATATTAGA
Organism: Mormoops blainvillei; assembly: GCA_004026545.1. NCBI lineage: Eukaryota > Metazoa > Chordata > Mammalia > Chiroptera > Mormoopidae > Mormoops > Mormoops blainvillei. The sequence goes on from PVJD01000244.1 coordinate 158,693, forward strand.
GAAAGGAAAATATAGCAGATAGTATTTATTAAAGATGGGCATATCAATGTATACCCTCTCCCACATGCTCTTCCTACAATGCGACACTAATGCTCTTCCACTGAGATTTGGGACCTATGTCTCCTCCCCTTAAACCTGGTGGACATATGTAACTGCCTCGGTCAATAGACTTTGGCAGACTTCCTCTGTAATTTCTTAGGCCAGGTAACAAAGGCAATATGGCTTTGCCTGACACAATCCTTTGAAGCATGTTCTTTGAGAATCCTGAGCCAATAAGTAAGAAGTTCAGCTACACTGAAGCTGCAATGCAAGGGAGGCCACGTGGAGACCTCCCATAGAGACAGGGAGGAATGCCCAAGGAGCCCTGGCCTTGCCAGCCTCAGCTATCTGCTTCTTCCCAGCTTCAACCACTAGACACATAAGGGAACAGACCTTAAGACGACTGCAGAATCCAGCCCACTTTCCAGCAGAAGCCAAGCAAAGCAGAGATAGCTATTCTCCAAAGAGCCCCACCTAAAAGGATGATTTGCAAGTAAAATAAATCCTTCCACTGTTTTAAGCTACTATGTTTTGGGGGTAATTTATTATGCAGACATAATAACAGGAACACAAAACAAAGACACATAACTAAGAGAAAGCTAGTTTAATGCAAACAAATTATCCCTCTTAAATATTTTATTCCTGAAAATGCACATAAGAAAAATGCCAAGACAGATTTATGGTATTTATGTTTCTTTCCTCTGTTCACGGCATAACTTTTTCTACTTTATTGAGACATAATTGACATATACCATTGTGCAAGTTTAAGATGTACAATGTGATGATTTGATACATGTATGCATTGAAAAATGTTTACCACAATAAAGTTAGTTAACACACCCTTCCCCTCACATAATTATCACATTGTTGTTTTTGATATGGTGAGAATGTTAAAGCTCTATTCTCATAGCAAATTTTAAGTGTACAATACAGTACTGTTAACTAGAATTACCATTCTGTATATTAAGTTCTCAGAGCTTACTCATATTATAACTGAAAGTTTACATCCTTTGACTATACATCTCCCCATTTTCCTCACCCTCCTTTCCCCTGCCCCTGGCAACTAGCATTCTACTCTGTTTCTATGAGTTCAATGTTTTTAGATTCCACACATAGTAATATCATACACTGCTTGTCTTTCTCTGTCTGGTTTATTTCACTTAACATAATGCCCACAAGGTACATCCATGTTGCAAGTGTCAGATTTTCTTCTTTTTATGGCTGAATAATATTCCATTGTGTGTGACTAGGTAAAGAGATATACATATAGCTATAGAGATAGAGGTTAAGAGATAAGAGAGAAAGAGAGAGAGATCACATCTTCTTTATCCATTCACCTTTTGACAAGCAGTTTGTTTCCATATCTTGGTTATTGTAAATAATGCTGCAAAAACATGAGAGTGCCTCTATCTCTGAGATCCTGTTTTCATTCCCTTTGGATGTATTCCAAGAAGTAGAATTTCTGTTCATATATTAATTTCATATTTAATTTTCTGAGGAACCTCTATATTGTTTTCCCTGGTGACTATACCAATTTTCGTTCCCACCAGTAGTGCACAAGTATTCCCTTTCCTCTAAATCCTCAACAGCATTTATCTCTTGTTTTTTTGATAATACCATTCGGTATTAGGTATGAGGTACTATCTCATTGGGGTCTTGCTTTGCATTTCTCTGATGATTACTGATGTTGAACATCTTTTCACATTCATGGCATAGCTTAAATCCTAAAAGTCTTCTTTTAATCAGAAGTAAAATGGATTTGGAGACCTCTCAACTTGGTCTTCACCCCTGAGTCTTCTCAAAGTCACTGAGTCTTACAGACTTTGACCCATTCTGAGGTAAATCACAACATCTCAGTTCAAGAATGAAATCTAGTTGTCAATGACATGTCTGACAAGGGTTTGATCTCCAAAATATATAAAGAACCCACATGACTCCACACCAGGGAGACAAGCAATCCAATTAAAATATGGGCAAACGACTTGGACAAATACTTCTCCAAGGAGGACATACACAGGGCCCAGAGACATATATGAAAGGATGCTCAACATCACTAGCCATCAGAGAGATGCAAATTAAAACCACAATGAGATATCACTTTACACCAGACAGAATGGACATCATACATCAATAAACAACAAGTGCTGGTGAGGGTGTGGAGACAACGGAGCTCTGGTACACTGTTGGTGGGAATGCAGATTGGTGCAGCCACTGTGGAAAACAGAATGCAATTTCCTCAAAAAACTAAAAATGGAACTGCCTTTTGACCTAGAGATTCTGCTACTGGGATTATATCCTAAGAACCCTGAAACACCAACTCAAAAGAACCTATACACCCCTATATTCATAGCAGCATTATTTATAATAGTCAAGTGCCAGAAACAGCCTAGTGCCCAACAGTAAATGAGTGGATCAAAAAACTGTGGTACCTTTACACAATGTAATACTATGCAGCAGAAAGAAGAAGAAAGAAAGAAAGAAAGAAAGAAAGAAAGAAAGAAAGAAAGAAAGAAAGAAAGAAAGAAAGAAAGAAAGAAAGAAAGAAAGAAAGAAAGAAACTCCTACCGTTTATGACTGCATGGATGTAAATGGAAAGGATTATCCTAAGTGAAATAAGCCAGGTGGTAAAAGAAAAATACCATATGATCTCACCTGTAAGTGGAACCTAATCAACAAAACAAACAAGTGAGAAAAATAGAACCAGAAACATGGAAATAAAGAACAAACTGACAGTGAGCAGAGGGGAGGAGGGAAGGGAATAATGAGTAAAAGAAAGGGAAGGGTCAAGTCAAGGAACATGCGTAAAGGACCCATGGACAAGGACAACGGGGGAAGGACTGAATGTGGGAGAGGGAGGTGGGCAGAGCAGGGGAGAACAATGGGGGAAAAATGGGGACAACAGAAGTTGAACAACAGTAAAAAAAATTTTTTTAAAGAATGAAATCTGTTTTTTTAGCCTTGCAGAAGAGGTCATGGCCTTTGGTCACAGATACATCTGGTTGAAGTTCATGCTCCTATTCCCTGGTTTTGGGAGGATTTATATAAAGATTTTAGTCATTTCATCTTTATGATTAGTTACATGAGAATGCAGTACAAATAACATATAACCAAAATTCAATCACTGCTACATCCCACATTGAAAATGGCTAGCACCTCTGCCCAATTCACAGACTGTCATTTTGACCTCTCTATAATACCTAACACAACATGTGATACCTTTGTATCTGCTTAATGAATAAATATATAACCTGGAACCTTGTCTATGTATCCAATTTTCTATTTAACAAAATATCCTAAAGTTTCTAATCAGCTTGACTATATATATTAAAACAGTGAAATACTAGAAGAAATGACCTGTGTGCATTGATAATATATTTAATATACATTAGACATTGATGACATTAATGAGAAATATCACATTTTCAAAGCCATTGAGCTATAAAAACTCTCTTCAGCCATTTATTCTTATCTTCACCCTTATTCCCTATTTGAAGAAGTGGAAGTTGGAACTTTCCTGAATGAGCTCATCTCCAGCTCCAGTCATTTCTGTCCTTGCTCACTTCCCAACAGCCCTGCCGATATATTATTGTTCCTTAAACACACCAAGAACATCTTGTCTTCGTGGCCTTTGCACGTTCTCTCTGCAGGATATCCTCTTCATAGTTTCCTACCTGCAAACTTTTCAGTTTAGTAGGAAAGATCACATGTGCATGGTAGAAGGTAATATTTGCTGACTATTTTTGGGTTCCCCCGAAGCAGAACCTGAAAAAATTATTTCAGTTTATTCGGAAGGGGACCTCAGAATATCCATAGGAAAGAGGGAGAATGAGCCAGGGAAAGCAGCCAATGAAAGGTGTGTCATCACACCAGTTAGCACGGTGGACAACGCAGGCTTAATCCCGCTTTGGATTTGTGGGCAATCAACAATCCCAAGTGAGAGGTGAGGAAGCCGGGGTATTTATTCACCCCGATGGACAGTTATTCCCGGTACTTCTGCCTAGGCAGAGCAGACTCTGGAAGCCAGAGGAAGCCTCAGTCAGGGAGGAGTGGCTGTTGGCAAGGAAGTCAGTGTGTAAGGAAATGCCAAGTGCCATATGGACAGGGCACCTACAGCATCTGTCAGAGTGCCACTGGGAACTGTTTTAAAAATTATTGTGTTGGTTTAAAGGACTAGTGATTATGTCTATTTTGTAGGAAAAGTTAAGACTTTCTGGAAAAGCCGTCATTTGATCTGAATTCATCAGGACTTTGCAGTTCCATCAGTCACCACAGTAAGCAATAAGTCGAAAAAGCAGCTTTGCAGGCAAAAGAAGATGAGCAATGTCGTGGAGGTGAGAAACCAGAGGCACTCTGCAAGTGAAAAGAATCGCTCATCATTAGCAGAAATCACCACCTGCACATACTGACATGGGGGAAATATTTTTAGTCATTTTCAAGAAGCTAAAATTATTGAGGGAATTAATTAAGCAAAATTGCAAAAATAAAGGAAACAAAATGAGAGAAAAAATATAAAGAGACATTTCATGGAAGAGGTTATAGGAACAGCGAATAAACACATGAAAAGTTACTCAACATCTCTAGCCATTTGGGAAATTAAAATTAAGACAGCAATGAGATTTCACAACACACCTACTAGAAGAGCTAAAATTAAAAAATAATGGTAATATAAATGCTGGCAAGAAAGCAGATAAACTGGATCTCTCATACAATGCTGATGGAATGTAAATGATACAGCCACTCTGTAAAATTGGTAATTTCTTTTATTTTTATTTTTATTTTATATTTTATTTTTAAAATTTATTTTATTGTTTATGCTATTACAATTGTCCCAGTTATTCCCCCTTTGTCCCCCTCTACCCAGCATCCCCCACTCCCTCAGACAATCTCCACACCATTATCCATGTCCATGGGCAATGCCTATATGTCCTTTTGCTACTCTATTCCCTAAGCTGCACTTTACAACCCCATGACTATTCTGTAACTACCAATTTGTAATCCTTGATCACTTCACTTTTTCCCCCATTACCTTACCCACGCCCCCCATCTGACAACCAACAAAATGTTCTCTGTATCTATGATTCTGTTTCTGTTCTGCATATTTATTTATTTTTTAGAATCAATTGTTGATAGGTTATTTATTTATTACCATTTTATTGTTCATATTTTGATCTTCTTCTTAAAGAATACCTTTTACCATTTCATGTAATACTAGTTTGGTGGTGATGAACTCCTTTAGATTTTTCTTGTCTGGGAAGCTCTTTATCTTTCCTTTGATTCTAAATGATAGCTTTTCTGGGTAGAGATATCTTGGTTGTAGGTACTTGCTTTTCATCACTTTAAATATTTCTTGCCTGTAAAGCTTCTTTTGAGAAATCAGCTGAGAGTCTTAGGGGAGCCCCCTTGTAGGTAACTACTTTTCTCTTGCTACTTTTAAGATTCTCTTTTTCTTTAACCTTTGCCATTTTAATTATGTTGTCTCTTGGTTCAGGCCTCTCTGGGTTCATCTTATTTGGGATCCTGAGCTTCCTGGACTTGAATGTCTATTTCCTTCACCAAGTCAGGGAAGTTTTCTGTCATTATTTTTTCAAATAAGTTTCCTATTTCTTGCTCTCTCTCTTCTCCTTCCACCACCCCCATAATGCAAATGTTGGTATACTTGAAGTTGTCCCCGAGACTCCTTACACTATCCTCATTGTTTTTTTAAATCTTTTTTATTCTTTTTTCTGTCTGCTGTTCTGATTGGTTGTTTTTTGCTTCCTTATATTCTAAATCACTGATTTGATTTTTGGTTTCATCCACTCTACTGTTGATTCCCTGTCATTTGTTCTTTATTTCAATTAGTGTATCCTCCGTTTCTGGTTGGATTTTTTTTTTATACTTTTGAGGTCCTCAGTAATTTCTTTGAACATACTTAGAACCGATGTTTCAAATTCTGTATCTAATAGATTGCTGGTCACCAATTTGTTTAGTTCTTTTTCTGGAGTTTTGGTCTTTTCTTTTACTTGGGTCATGTTTCTTTGTCTCATCATTGTGACAGCCTCCCTGTGTTAGTTTCTATGTATTATTTAGAGCTGCTATGTCTTCCAGGCTTGGTAGAGTGGCCTAATTGAGTAGGTGTCCTGTAGAGTCCAGTGGCACAGCTCCCCTGTTACCCAAACTGGGTACTCAAGGTGTACCCACCATGTGAGCTGTGTACACCCTTCTGTTACAGTTAAGCCTTGATTATTGTAGGTACATCCAAGGTCAACCACTGACTGTGTTTTGTCTGTGGTCACACTGCATAAGCTATAAAGTGATCCACAGGTGGATGCTACTTGTGCTGGGCTGCTACTTGTGCTGGGCTTGCCTGTACTCCAGGCAAGGCCAAGCTGAGACCAAGGCTGGCTGCTACTAGTGCTGGACCTGGGGTAACTTAGCGAGATGTATGGGGTTTGCTGAGGCCAGATGCTGTTTGTTTGAAAGAATTTAGGAAAATCTGAGGCATGGGCCAAGACAAACCATTTGTATGGAAAAGCCACTGGAACCAGCTTGGGTGGGCCTGAAAGTTGGGTGGAGCAGGGCCTCAGGGACCACCAGTGTAGGGCAAATAGTTGATCCAAGTTGACAGAGTATCAGGTAAGACACCCACCTGTGAGCTGTGGCTCTGTGTCGAGGAGAGCTCAGAAAAGGAACAATGGCATCTGCCAGCATTTCTGTCTGGGAGAAAGCTGTTTCCCAACTCTTGCCCTGATGCCAGACAATTCAGTTCCTTTCCATATACCTCTGATGCCTTTCAATCTGATGCCTGCCCCCCACCCCATGCTGGAGCTCAGAGGGAGTGAGTACAAGTAAGTCTGTGTGCAGGCCATTTAAGAGGGGCTGCCTGGGAATTCAGCAGTTTCTGCCTTCCACAGCATCAATCTCTTTGATTTTTACAACCAGAAGTTATGGGGGCTTATCTTCTTGGCACTGGAACCCTGGGCTGTGGAGCCTAGTGTGGGGCTGGGACCCCTCCTTCCTGAGATGTCCCTCTTGCTTTTTATCTGCCACACATGTGTGTGAGACCAGTCCATTCTGTGCCTCTACCCCTCCTACCAGTCCCTATGTGTTTTCTTCTCTAATTGTGTAGTTGGTTTCTTCTTTAATTCTGTAGATGTGAGACTTCCATTTGGCTCAATTTCTGACAGTTCCGAATGATGATTGTCCTATAGTTTAGTTGTGATTTTGATGTTGTGCAAGGAGGTGAGCCGTGTTTACCTATGCTGCCATCTTGGCAATTTCTTTTAAAAAAACTAAAACTGTATTTACCAGACAATCCAGCAATTACATTCCTGAGCATTTCTCCATTAGAAATGAAGACTGATTTTTGTACAGAAAACCTTCATATGGTTGTTTATAGAAGCTCTATTAGTGATATTCCCAAACCAAAAACAACCAAAATGTCCCTCAAAAAGTAAATGGTTAAACAAACTGAGGTACATCATACCGTTGAATATATCATAGCAACAAAAAGGAATGAACTATTGATACATACAACTTTAATGGACCTCTCAAGGACATTATGCTTAGTTTCATAACCAGTCTGAAAAGGTCACATACTGTGTGATTCCCTTTACAACATTTTCAAAAAGACAAATTTGTAGAGATGGGAAATAGATTAGTGGCTACCAGGGGTTAGAAATGGTGAGGAGGAAGGAGTTGAATTCACCTGGGTAGTAGGAGACATCTCTGTCATAGTGGAATAGTTCTGTGAGTGTGTGGTGGCAGTGGTGATGGAAATCTACACATGAAATTAAAGTGACACACAACTATACACACACATTGTACCCCATGCCCGTTTCCTAGCTGTGATATTATAACACAATTATATAAAATGTAACCACTCAGGGAAACTGGATGAACATTGCACGGGACCTCTCTGTACTCTCTTTTGCAACCTGCTGTGAATTTATGATTATTTCAAAATAAGATTTAAAAAAGATAATACCAAGGGTAATCAGCCAATTCATATAATCTGATCTAAATGTGAACAGCATTGTTCAAACATGCCTGTAAATTTTATACTCTCATTATTGAATAAAAAGAAAGTTTCTAAATGTGCACATGAGAAGTATAGAGCTTGCCGAATCTTCACAAATCATACCCCTGTAAGCAGCACCCAGGCCAAAAAATGGAATGTTGTCTGCTGTCTTCCTGTGACTATCCTTCATTTCCACGAGGGATGCCACTGTCCTTACTTCTAACAGCATAGATAAGTGTTTACTATTTTTTATTTTGTAAACAAATTTATTCTTAATGAGGATTCCAATTCATACCTATTGTATTTTTATATCCACCACATTGTAAATCCTTGTCTTAAAAAGAGAAGACATGTCTACATCAGAATTAAGTATTGAGTCAATTACACTCAAAGATGTAGAAGTTATTTGCACTCCCAAATGCACAAATGCATTCTGTATACTTCTTGAACGGGTAGTGTGAGGGAAGGTGGATCACACCACTGTGGAAGGAGGAGCAGGTAATTCTACGAAGCTGGGTTCTAGAAATGACTTTCAAATCAGTGAAATGCTGTTTCTCGGCATAAGTATGTGTGAAGTGTGGTTATTTGTGCCTTCACTTTTTTAGTTCAGTGACGGAAAGTAAATCAAAAAAGCTGTTTTGACTGCCTAAACAAGCTCCAGTTTCAAGCTTATCTTGGTAATATGTATATTCTAGATGCAGACATAATTCCTTTTTGAGAAGTGACTATTAATGAAAGTTCCCCAACTTGATAGGAGGGAATGTTCAGTGTATCTCTCAAAGGGAAATGGAGGCTAAGGGTGTGGTCCTTTGTCTGACCCAGTAACCAGAGTTGTAAACAACCTTGGTTAGGTCTCCCCTGCCACCCTTTACTGGGTCCAGGTGTAACTCATTTTGAGATAAAAGACCGTCCAAGGATCCTGAAAACTGCTGCCATTCAGTAGAAAAGATCCTTTCCCCTGGAGCTCATATTAAATAAGGCGGGATTTTTGTGACCATAAAACATTTCCAAGTCCATTTAAGGTTTTCATGAAGAATAATGTATTTCATTGACATATGCAAATAGATACTAGTGAAACAGAATGGAGGTTTTGATGGGTTTTTCTGTCATAGCCTGTAATGGGAGGAACATTTATAACCATCATAACTCACTTCTATATTTGGGCTACATTTGTTTTACAGGAGTAAAGAATAACAGGAAATTGTAACTCGAGGTGTGCATACAAATGGTATAGTATGTGCATCAGGGAGATAAGCTTTCAATTGAAGCTTAGTCGTGAAATCAAAACATCTTTGATGATTCACTTCCTCTCCCTGCCCCCACGGCACTTGTGTTATAAATAGACATATTTGTATATAACAGTGCTGAAAGGAATACTCTGGTATCAAATTTATGTTTTGATTTTAATTTTTAGGTTGTCGCTTTGGTGTGATATACTCATGTAAAATAATTAATACTTCCCTTTTGTAACTTACAGTCTCTTTTAAAGTATTTAACAGCTTAGTATATTTCATTAATTGTTCTGATGTAATTTTGCACACCCCCTCCTGCCACCACATGAAAAATTGCTGTGGATCTTTGCCTTTGGGTGACATTCTATGCAGTTGACAAGACTAGATTACTGTTTTTGCTTTTTTCTTAATTTCCCTCCTTGATATTTTGAAATAAAAGGAAGGAAAACAAGCAAAAAGACATACCACAGCAATAGATTAATTGGTACAAAACTTTTCTCATTATCAAGTAGATAACCAAGAGTACATTAGGGGCAACATTTTTTAGCGCAAAGAAAAATGGTCCTATAGAATACATTTCTTTTCATTGCTTATCAAGGAAAAAAATCTATTTTCAAAAAAAAAAGAAAGAAAAATCAATGTCAGTTCTGCTTTTACTGCTGCACTTTAATTGGAACAGTGGCAAAGACAAGTTGGATTTTTAGGACCATTGACTTCATTTGGATCTATTACTGTGTACAGTATTAGCCATCTCCTAAATTCCCATAAAAATGATGGTTAATAGGATGAATATTTGTAAATTCAAAAGGTTTTCTCATTGAGAAAACATAATAATAGTTGAGAAAACAGTAATAGTTATTACTACTATTATTATTTATGACTATTATATATTTAATCATTGCTTTGTAAAAAAAAAAAAATCCCACACCTTCTCCAGGTCCCTCACAGGGGCTTCCCTCTAATAAGCTATTAGGAAGATTGGGGGTCCCTATAAAGACTCAGCAACCTGATCAAAAATATACATAAAATCCAAGACACTTTCAGGATATATTTTCAATTAAGTGCAAGAAGAAGAATTCCATATGAATTATGGGTTTGAATCAAAAAAGATGTTGATAGTGTAGTTTTGTTTCTGTTCAACTTGGAGAGTATATATTTGTTCCAATATTTTCAGTACAGCTAAATATATTTGGTTTCATTTCAGGTTCAATTAGTGTGCTTTACAACATGTTTGGTAGAGGTTTTGGTTTCATTAGGTATCTTTTTAAAATATAGGTTCAAATGACCTTTCAAAAGTTTCCATTTTTATAAGAATCTGAAAAAAATATTTTATGTTAACCTAGTCATCACTGAAAAGTGTGCAAGCATGAGAGAGAGAAGGGGGTAGGGATTCAGAGGGAGAGAGAGAGAAATTAATGTGCATACAACTTTTATATGGAAAAGCTAGTATATTTTTAGATAACATAATATTTAGTCCTCAAGGTTTCATCTCAATGTGGCTTGTTTACAATTCTTAAAAACAATTTCTCTTCCTTATGCAGAGCTGTGAGAACAAAAGAACCACAATAAAAATAGCTGGATCCAATGGGGGCTCTTCTTGTATAGAAAGAAGAAAGCCTTGACCTTCCCACAAAGCCCTGAGAGTCTACCGGGCTTTATAAAAACTACTGCATTTTGAGGTTCCTCAGGAGCATTATTGTTTTGGTAACTTTTCAACTTTCCTTTTCTCTTGCCCTACATTTCATTCTTCATCATTGAATGATCACATTTAGTAACATGAAAGGAAATTGAAATATTGAGATTTGTGATACATAGCTTAGCTTGAAATAGCTCTTCTACTTTCATTTATTTTATGCTTTAAACATTTTTAAAAAATATTTAAGACATTTGCAACTTCACACAGCTAGTATGTGGCCACTCAGATCACCAGATTCCTGCTGCTTCTGCTGCCACATTCACTCTCACCACAATGCTCTCTGGGTTGTTCCCCTCTGACCCAGGCCCGCAGTCTCTGGCAGAGCCCTCGGGAAAAGCCTAGAACTACAGAAAACTCAGAGCCTGCTTCTTCCCCCAATCCTTCAAGAGGCAATGGAGTGTTTCTGACCCTCCTGATGGGGCCTCACACACCTGCGTCGAAGGCACAAGCAGTGGGGCCTGCTGGGAGGACATTTCACCCCTGAAACACACCATTCACAGCCATCCAATCTTCAGTATCCACTGTTCTGTGCTTCATTAAAAGAGAGCTTGAAGAGTTAGGGTTGCTCAGGGGATGCCCCCCTCCTTGTAGGGGGTGGGGGAGGGGACCCCAATATGGGGACTGTGGAGCGAGAGTGTTGACAAGAAGTCAGGCCTAGCAGCCCTTAGGGCACCTGCCCCTGCCCCTGGGCAAGTGCAGTCTGAGGGAAAAGGCTTTGTGAGGGAGCCCACACCATGACCCATGTGCCAAAGGCCGGCCGACTCTTTCCCAAAGATTCTTCTAGGAACTGGTCTGAATAAGACTCTGGGAATGAGTCCAGGAAATCAGAGACCCCAAATTGTCATTCTAATGCTGCCTGCCCCCACTTCCTCCTCTGTAAGACACCAGTGACAGGGATGATGAGCCTGACAAGTTAGTGGGGAAATTTGGAAGGAAGCTGGTAAACATCTGGTACTACTTAAATGAAGAAGAAGAGCATGTCCTTGACCATGGTCCTATAAGTCATGCAAAGCCAACTCCTAGTCACTCTCCTTCCATAAGACAAAGGAAGAAACAGTAGGTGAGTCCCCTAGAAGTAAAGGGGGTGAGAACTACACTGTCAGCTTTAGCAGTTCATCCTAGTCCCGCCCGCCCTGGAACTGTGCGCTTCACTGACCTGCTGATGCTTAACTCTTATTGCCTTTATGAGGGAAGCAGGTGACAGCAGCTTTTACAGGAAAGAAAAAGAGATGGGGGAAGAAACAAACCTGAGGTCAGGGAGCAGAAGCAGAACGGAGAACAGAGCAATCTTCTGCAGGTCTCAGAGCCCGATGCCTCGCTCAGCCATCAATCCGAGTAGCTTTTTAATTTCCCTTCACTTGAATCTTTGTCTTTAAGCATTTCCCCTTCTCTACCAGCAAGGATATTAAATGTATAAGGAAAATAATGTAATTTTGTAAAGGTCAAGGGGAAATACCAGCATTATTCAGAGTCATGCAAATGTAAGGTGTCATCCCCGCCATAGCATGATCCTCACCATCATCATCATCATCACTACCAGACCCTCAGGACACTGAAGGATGCAAAGTTAAAAGCCTCCACCAATAATTTCTCTTAGAAATAATGTACGAGAGTATCTGGGACATCTACTCAGCCCCAGCAGCGACCTCGATGCCCAAGAGGCTAAACGAAGGGAAATCCTGTTTAGCATCAGGGGAAGGAGCTGGCAGATCCAAGGATCTGTTTCCTGTCGCCATCTTCCACATAGTAAGCACCTGCCAAGAGCAAGGGGAAGTCTCTGAGGAAAGAGAAGAAGGGCTAAATGGAGGCTGCCTGCCATTGCAGGGGCTGATCCCCAGGTTCAAGGTCTGATCCAGACCATGACCACAGTGGTAAGGGAACCCGAGTGGACAGAAAGCAACTCAAACCTGTTACTGTGTAGGACCCCGATGCCAACTCAGCCTTGTCCTTCTGGGAGACATTTTCATGGAAATTCACAGAAACATTTTCAGAATAACCCCCTTTTGCCTCTGGTATATACAATTCTTCCCCTAGCAGAGACCCAGCCTTCCTGTCTTTTCTCTGGGTGGAGGAGTAAGAACTGGGTTCAACCTGTCACCCAATGGCAAGCAGGCATTTTTCAGTTTATGCTATATCGGTTAGTCGGTCACTTCCAAGAAAGATGGCTACAACCTAAGAAAATGACATAATGTAGAAAATACGCAAAGGAAAAAACAAATCCCTGCATCACACCACAGAGCACTGTCCAGAGCCAGAAGGGTTTGCATTAGGCTGTAGGCTGCACCCTGCCAGAGAACCTTTTAGTGGTTTATTGATGTGTTAGTGGCTTAGAGGCTGGGGCTATGGAGAGTCCAAGGGAAGAGCACAGAACAGACCACCTGTGTCCCTCTCCCCACAAAGAATGAAGAGGAGTCACATGGTTGGCTGGAACTGCTGACAGGATTCACATTTTATCTCTCTTAGCTGAGGAGTGAGGGGTGGGGGCAAAAAAAAAAAAATCTCTTCCATGTTGGCTTTGCTGACCAAAGAGAAGTAGAGAGATGAGGTGCAATAACAAAACTCTGGGCCAAGACAAGCTGGGACCCTTGAACCGAAGTGTCAGTGGGTTCATAAAACAAGGAATGATTTGAAAACCAGGCACCCCTTTTTCCATCCCCAAGGCAGGATGTCTATCATAGTTGCAGAAAGAGAGCAGTGACGATATTTGTCAGCTGGACTTGCCTCACTGCTCTCTCCATTCTGGCATTCAGGAAGCAAGAGCAAGGAACCTGCAGATTGGTATCCAACGTCTCCAGAGGAATATTCCATCATAACAGACAGTGGTCAAGAGCCCAGCATTATGGGCTATCTTCACAGAGACAAGAAGCCTTGGTCAGTCTTAAGTGTGTGGGACTTGAAGGTTACTGTAAATCTGTGGCTCACTAAGCACCTAATAAACATCATTGCCTCACTGCATCCACTTATGTCAGGTACTATTAATGGTTCCATTTTACTTCCAGGGCATTACAGAATTACAGGATGACCTGGCTGAGAAGGAACACCCATTCCCAGGTCCAATTTCCAGTGTCCAGAGCTCCCTATCCCAACCGCACATGATATTCAGTGCAATGCAGAGATATCTACCAAACAATATCAATACATAATCCAAAGTCCACTATTTTCAAGGACTACAAGAAAGCTCAAGGGAAGAGAATATCACATAAAGATCAGGCAAAAAAAGGAACAAACAAAAGAACTTTGTCTCTGGCATCCTAAGAAACTTAATCATAGGATGAGCATATGTGTGCAACAGAACCTGGTCTGATGATGTCTGGACCCCAGGTAAAAGGTGGGCACTATTAATAGGTGCTGGTTTCTTCCTTTCTTTGAGTTTTTCCAAAAGGCACAAGGACAGACACACTCTGTTACCCTCTTTACTGCAACCTCACTATTTTTCCTAACTCCCTCTCGTCTCTCCAATTCTCACTGAAGCAGCTCCCCTATCGCTGACAGGCTCAAATTAATATGTGAGGCACCTGGAAGTGCAGGTAGATAGTACCAGGCCCTCACTGGGGCACAAAGATTTTGCTAAGAATGAGGGAGGCATCCCTGTGTTGATAAGAACCACCAATCTATTGGTTAACAGCCAAACACACTAACCAATTGCTCTATAGACACTTGCAGCTCTTCTACTTTAAACGGTATATACAAGTTTATCTTTTCTTTTTACAGGATTTTGCAAACATTCTTGCTTCTATTTGGCTGTGTGACATTGGACTTGAGGGCTTTTTTCTGGAGTTTATGCTAGGACAGTAACAATATGTGAAATTGAATTGAAGACAACATTTTATGCCTCAGCCTTTTAGTATACTGTAAGAGTGTTCTTAACATTTAGAGGCATTTCATAATCTATACTTGATTTTTAAGCATGCATGATATTTCTCTACTAAGTTTATCACTAAACTATATGTCAAAATTATTTTTATTCTATTTTTTCTATACAACTAAAATGTTCAAACTCAAGGCATGTGCTGCCTTTTGATGAAGCAGTTGGGAAGTAGAATACTGACTTTGACTCATTTAATAGAGGTAGTGTATTAACTGCTTAATAATGTCAATAATTACTTTTAGCATAAGAATCTCCTTTTAAAGAAAAATAACTTGAGTGTCTTGTACATGATAGTCTTATACTTTAACATTTATTGATTTGTAAAATTGAGAATGACAAAAAAGATATTGTTCAATTCATTCAACAAAATAATTTGTATTTATTTATCACAAAAGCATAATTTTGTAACCTAATAGGTAAGTAGTATTATTCATTCATTTCACAAATAATGTTGGTGGTGCTCAAGTATTCAAGTTCTGCAAACACGCTAAACGTTTTCTTCACCTATCCTGTAGAGGATCCATCCTAGTGTATGACTCAGATATATTACTATAGATGTAGACACCATAAAAATGTGCTGAACTACTAAGCTAAGAAGAAGCAAGTGATTAAAAGTGGAACTACCATATAATCAAGCAATCCTACTTCTGGGTATATATTTGAAGGAATTTAGATCAGTATCTTGAAGAGGTACCTGCACTTCCATGTTCATTGCAGCATTATTCACAGTAGTCAAGTTATGGAAGCAGCCAAATGTTCTTTGATGGGTGAATGGATAATGAAAATGTAGTGTTATTTATCCTTAAAAAAGAAGGAAATCCTGCCCTCCAGGATTATCTGAACACTATGGTATCGCTTATATGTGGAATCTTTTTTTTTAAGCTGATTTCATAGAAACAGAAGAGAATAGTGGTTGCCAGGGGCTGGGGAAAGGGGAAGATGAGATTATACAGGTCAAAGGGTACAGACTTTTAGTTGTAAGATCTCCGGATCTAATGTATAACATGGTGACTATAATTAATACTATAGTGTTGTATGCATGAAAGTTGCTGAGAGTAAATCTTAATCACTCTTACTACACATACCCCCCACTACAGAGTTAACTATATAGTTAACTATATAATGGATGAGTTAAACATCTTGATCTTGACATTCATTCCACTATATATGTATATCAAACTATCATGTTGTACACTTTAAATATATACAATTATCTTATTCACTTCTTCCTGAGTTAAGTTTTTTTAAAAAGGGGGGAAAAACGAATAACCTTAACACTACTCTTGATTCAGAAGTCAGAAGGAAAACAGGCTGGGGCCGCCAAGAGTCAGGTGGATGGAGGAAGAATAGGAACCCCTCATATATTTCTTTTAAAACCCAAGCAAGTTACACAATTCTCCTAATAGCCCCATAGTACAAATATTTCCAATTTCCAGGAGCAGTAGCAATAACTAATTATTTATTCAAAAGAAATGCAAATCTTTAAGCTTCTGACTCATTCTTTAGATTCTTAAATGTCAAGTAGCAGGTGGTTTTCAATTCAAGAGACAAACTGTGTCTACTTGGATAGATGCTAAGCATGCAGCAACCACCTTTAGGCTTTCCCTTGGGTGAGCAAAGGTTTTACCATCTCCTAACTTTTTAAAGCCAGAGCTAGAGAGTATTGGGAAGCAGTCTCTAAAACAGGTTTTCAAAAGCATAAGAAGGCCAGATTCACTTTTATATCTCTTTAACAGTTAAACCAAAGTGACAGATTTTTCTAGAAAGCTGAAAAAAGAGTAACTTCTTTTTTGAAAATGAAGAAACACAGAAACCGAATGCAATGCGTGAATCGGGATTGATCCTGGAACAGGGAAAATTATAGGATAAAGGACATTATTGATGTGATTGGGTAAATTTGTGTAATACCTGTTGACTGGATATTAGTATTCTATCAGTAAAGTTCCCTGTACTTTATAATGTACTATTGTTACAAAAGTGAATGACTTTGTTCTTAGGAAACATACATGGAAGAATTAGATGTAAATGGGTATAGCTTCTGTAACTTGTTCTCAGTAGTGCAGAAAAAAGCACGTGTGTGCATGCATGAGTGCACATGTGGAGGGAGGGAGGAAGAAAGGTAAAGCAATATTGCAAAATATTACTGATTGCTAAATCTAAATGAGGAATATATAGAATATCTTTGTACTATTCTTGCTACTTTCTCTAAGTTTGTAATTACATAAAAATTATGGAATAAAAATAAGAATATCTGTACTTTAAAAGAGGATAGCTCAAACACCTTCACGTTATACACTCATTTATCACTTAGTGATTCCAGTTGTCAGGACCAGCAATTACTATCTCCAAACTTAAATATTTCATATTTCAAATTTTTGAAGTAATGAACTTCTCCCTGGCAGAGGAGGTACATGACCTGAACAACTCTTTTGTTCTAGCTACTATTGTTCATAGCAAATCACTTTAAAATTTAGTGTTATAAAGCAATAATTTATGTATCATCTCTTGTGGTTTCTATAGACAGGAATTCAGGATGGGTCCGCCTGCATATTTCTGGACTGAGGCCTGTGGAATGGCAACAGCCTGGGGCAGCGGGGGCTGGATGGAGCTCTCTCTCTCTCGAAGTAGTTTCAGGGACTTTCCACGGGATCTCTCCACTTGGGCTAGACTGTGCTTCCTCACAACATTGTGGCCTCAAAGCCATTGGACTGCTTTTATGGTGGCTCTGGATTCTAAGAATCTGTCCTAAGAGAACATAGTGGAAGCTATGTCACCTTTTAAAAGGGCTCAGAAATCCGTAGCATTCTCTACTGACATAGTCACAAGCCCACCCAGAATGAAGAAAGGAAACACAGACCCCACCTTTTGATGGCAAGCATATCTAACTCACATTGTAGGAAAAGCATGTGGGATGAGATCTCTCAGAGATCACGAGAGGGGAACAGAGAATGTAACAGGGATAAGGGGATATTCAACCCAGCTGCCCATTATGGAGTTACCATGCTGTGGAAGATTAAGGCTTTCTGTAAATTAGGATCAACAGAGAGAAGTGATGCTCCATCCCGTTCTTTCCCCATTAGTTAAGGGTTTATTCCAGTGGGTATAGACTGTCCCACACTTCCACAATAGTCCAAAAAAGGCCCTGACGATAAATCAAAAGAAAAAAAAGTGTCATGATGTTGGTATCAGTAGCTGCATCACAAGTGCATCTGAAGGGGTGTGAGGCAGGGCTCAGAGGCTTCCAAAACAATTTGCTAAACGATCCCTTCTATACTCAACAATAAAAGGCTGTGTTCCTCTGTATCAGGATGTAGTTATAAAACATTAACAGTTGTAGTCAAAATATTAACAACTGTGGTAGACTGAGAGCCTATTGCTAAATGCTCAGGAATTTTATGAGCTGGTTAAACAAAACCATTATTAAAAACTAAATTACATAAACAAATTATGTAAATTATACTAAAAACAAAGTTAATAAGCACTCATAATTTATGACTCTAATTAGTTTACTTATGCTCTTGGGATTATTTATGTCATTTATATCTATATGGTAAAAATATTATGTAATGGTACACTACGGCCCATCTCTTCCCAACTCTCGGTTCAGTGGTCACACTGGTAACTTGAAATCAGCCACAGTAGGAGTACTCGCACCATTTCATTCCTGCTGCTTCCTGTAACTCCTATCTCTGCCCACCGCCACCCTCCCATCCCGACAGCAGCCCGTTTCTGTTCATTGCCTCAAGGAATGCAAGCTATGATGAAAGGAGAGAAGTAACAACTGCTTTCTAGAATTTTGAGTTTTAAAACATTAGTCTGGTGTATGTGGGCTGGGGGAGTTCACGTGCACAGATAATTTGAAAAAAGGAAAGATGTGCGAAAGCAAAGTTTACCAGATCACCCACCTTTTAAACAAAATAAGGGATTCGACCTGAAGGAGAAGCATGAGGGTGGCTGTGTAAGAGAGTTCCTGGGCTCAGCTCCTTGGGGCAAGATTTTAAAAAAAAGAAGGATAGATTTAGAGGAGTGAAGTAAGGCAGGGATCAGACGTCCTTTGGTAAAATCCCCAGCGGTCAGCAAGACCCCAGGATGGCAAAGCAGACTGCGCCTATGTGCCCAGCACGCCAGAAGGAGAAGACAGAGAGCCCCACCTGGGATCTTGCAGACAGAACCTTCAGACTATGCAACAGTCATCTGTAGGACCAAAGACTGAGAACCTGGACCTCAAAATAATGGCGCGAAATCAACAGGATGGCACAGATATCAACATGTTGGAGGACTTCATATCCCTGATCCCGCAACCCTCCCGCCATGACACAGCGGAAACCCCGGAGCTGACGTCCCAGGGAACGCATGTGGAAACCCTGAATTACTTACAATCAAATTGATGTTTAGTTGCATAAGGTCTCATAATAGAAACTAACTAGTGTTCCAGAAAATAAAAACAGCTGAATTCCTTACACTCTTCAATTTGTGACCTTGGATTGGTACCCACTATACCTTGACTGGATGGGAAACCAAGTTTTGAAAACATAACTATTTTCAAGGTTCTTTTTGGGTTCATTGTACTATTTGTCACATCAGCCACAAAGTTTATGCCCACTGCTTCCAAAGATCAGATTTAAAATAGGCTGTATCAATTCAATTACAGATTATTACAGTGAGGGTCCCTAAATGCTCCAGAAAATTTTCAGGTACAGCCCTTTGAAACATGAACTGGTACTACTTACCTTCTCATATCTTCTCTAACATCTGGGAAACATTCACATGCCAGGACAGTGTCTATCTCAGGAACTAATACACTTGAAGAAACCCATATTTTCCCCTCTCTTTTTAACTATTTGCAGACTATTATTTTTACAAATATCCCTTGCCTTTCCTGTGATAGAGGATTTTATTTCCCTACCCCTGTTGACATCTGTCTTGGCCATTTAACCTGTTCTGACCAAAAAAAAAAAAAAGGATATTTCCCATGTTCCATGTTTACTTTTCCATTTTTGACAGGCAACATTCTTGATTTTAGGAAGCTGATTGCAAACATTACATCAAATCTTCACCTTTTCCTTTGTTATGTGACTTTGTAGCAACTTCCATCAAAGGTGGAGTTCCTCATGCCTAGAACTTAAGCTGGCCTGTGACATGATTTGGCCAATAGAATGTGGTAGCAGCAATAAATGGGTGAGTTCAAAATTTAATTTGCTAAATCTAATTCACTATTTGGGAATCCTGATAGTATCATATGAACAAGCCTGGATTAGCCTTTTGAAGAATGAAAATGAAGAACTAATAAGAGTGAAGGATGAGAATGAAGAATAAGTGGACCATGAATGAGTTCTCCCAACTGAGATCATCCCAGACCAGCCTACTGCAAGTCAACCATAAAATATATCAGTGAGCCAACTGATTCTAACTCAGATCAGCAGAGCTGTCCAGCAGGTATATAGACTCAGGAGAAAAACTAAATGTTTATTCATGAATACTGCTGAAGTTTTATGGTGGTTTGAAATTGCAGTGTTAAATGTGGCAAGGGATAACCAGTACCCAGATTGAGGATTCTTAGTCACCCTGCACCTTAGGATGCAGAAGATGTGGAACAGGTTGCAACCAGCATATAAATGTTCACCAAGTACTTTAATAAGAATGGGCAATAAATATTTCTTGAGCATGTATAAGGTGTCAGACCCTGTTCTACATGCTTACATGTGTTCTATATCACTACTCACCATTGCATAGATGAGAAAAGAGGCGCTAAGATTCAGAGAATCTCCTAAGGTAATCCAACTTGCAGATGAGGAAGCAGCTTGGCTCCAGTGCGTGAAGTCCTAATCAACACACTACGCCAGTTTTTAAATGCTGTATCATTTAACCCAGTGCTTCTCAAACATGCCTGCATAGGTGTCACAAGGAGGGCTTGTTAAACAGATCTGAATACCTCATCCCTAGAACTTTGGATATGTAGGATGGAATCAGGACTCTGCATTTCTAGCAAGCACCCGAGTTTCTCAGATATTGCTAGTCCAAGCACCATGTTTTAAGGAGCGATCATTTTATCCTCAAAGAATTCCCCTGAGGAAGATGCTATCGCCTACCTATTATCAAGAGAGGTTCAAAGGTTACATTATCTGGTAGGTCTCAATCAACGGATTTTGAAAAAAGCCATGACATGACTTGCGCCAGATCACATAAGCTAATGGCACTGCAAGGATTTAAATTTACATTGGATTATTTACAAAATAAATCTTATAAGGATTTTATAGTTTGCTTTTCAAGAATGTTGCTCTCACATACTAGACCAGCAGGCCAACCAGGGAGCTAAATCATGCATTCTCCATATCCCACAAGATCTAGAAAAGCTTCCTGCATTTAAAGACCACCCAGGAATCATTTGTAAATTGAACGGAAGTTAGAACATAATACCCTTCCCTCACTTTCCCTAGATTTAAGATTCCGGTAACTGTTAGATTAAAAAATACTTGTTTGTTTGTTTTCTTGAAGTTCCTGGTCCTTTATCTCATCTATCACAATTGAGTTTGTTTGCTACAGTTTGTTCTTGTGTCTGTTTTAACTGACAGCAGTTATTGTTTTCATTTAAGCTAACCCCAGAGGCCACAGAAAATGCATAGTGGTTTCTTGTTCATTCCTGTTTAACTTGAACAATATATTAATGTGATCAATATCTAGTTCAATTTTCATTGTTAGCAGCAATAAAACATTGCTGTCTAATTATATGTGTCCTCAGAGTAAGTGAAAGCATTTAATAATGCTTTGGTTTGATCACCCTCATATGTGAAAACTAGGTAGACATTTTGGAAAATTGAAAAAAAAAATCAATGCGTGTATTGTAGTAGAAAATGGAGCCCCACCATTCAGGAGCTTTGAGTTCATAGAACTTTACAGCTTTTGTATCTTTTGGAAACTGTTCTAAATAATGAGTTTATGGAAAATGTAGTTTTGTGTACTCTATATCCAAAACTGACCCACCATCTTCCCTGATTTTCATCACTTGACCTAACTTCCCTTCTGGATACTCCTACTTGTATCCACAGCAGCCTCACTCTCCCAAGGAAGAGGGCTCAGAAACTGGTGCGCTTCACTTCACTTCCAACTCCCTCCCCTCATGTCCTATCAACTGCCCTGTGCTGTGTGCAAGCTGTTCCTTCCCACACTGATGCTGTCGCTGAGCTCCCAGGTCTGCTGGGTCCCTTTTACCAGTTCTCTGTGTCCATCTCCCAGCTGTGTCCACTTGGCTTCCAATGGTTTGTACCTGAGGCCTTCTTCAGAAAGCTGCCTTGACACTATTGAAACTCTTTATCCCCAATGCCTAGGAGTTTTTATCACTTTGGGGAGGCCTATGTCTAATGGGCGATCATGCAGAAGTCTGAAAGCCTAGTTCCCTTGCCTTCAAATGAAACAAAGCCTGAGGCGACATTTATGATCCAGCTCCTTGAGGGATCAGGCTGAGGCTGGGACTAGCCCTGAAAGCTCACTTTTGCTTAGTATCCTCTCCTTCCCTGTCCTGCTTCCTCCCACAGTCTTTTTGGTTTCTCCTGGGAAACAATTCCTCTGTAAATTACTTACCTAGAGAACCTGACCTAAGGCAGTTTCACTTGAGTACCCACCTTTTTATTCCCAAAGCTACTACCTTAGTTCACTACCTACTGCGTAAGCACTTATCACCATCTGGGCTTGTGATTCTTCCCATTTACCTACCTACCTGACCACATCATTGTCAGATCAAAATCTAGCAGTTGTTCCTCATTTGCTGTGGAATTAAGGACAAACATTTGGCTTGAAATTTAAAGCCCTCCACACCATGACTCCAATCTATCAGTCATTAAATGCTGCATATAAATTCCTAATGTTTTAAGGAACGTGACTCTGAAACCCCTCTTCCCTACATTTCCAGTTCCCTCCTTTGCTCAAAGCGGTTCCTTCTGTTGATGGGAGAGACCTGGCTCTTCTTACTCGATGCATGTAAAGAATTACAGATCAGCAAATCTATCTGTGCATGCAACCAGAGCGTATTAGTGATCTGTTCCCATAGAAGAGAATGGGCCAAGCTAAGGGTTGGCGGGGGGGGAATGGGGGTGAAAGTCATAGGTTCAGGGCAAAGCAGGGTGGTGAAAGTAAGGGCGGATGAAGGCCGGGGTGGCAAGCTCCCTGGGGGCCAGAGGCCAGGCAGCCAGAGAGCCCAGATCCCCAGGAGAGCAAGTCCTTTGTTCTGAGGACTGATATACTTGATGGGGTGGGAGTAAAAACATTACATATTGATTGACAGGTAAATGTGGTGCCAGCTTTCCCGGGGGGATGTGACAACCCAAACTTAGGTATGTGTGGGGGTCTGTTAGCCCAAATGCTTATCTTGCTCCAGACTCCATGTGTTCATCTCGTTGTAAAACAGATACGTGACAGGAGGCAGTTAGTTAAAGTTGGAGCAGCTACCCGAAGTTATTTATGGGCTGCTTCTTTGGGCACTGTGGACCCTCTCCTGCATTTCAGGCCTTGGGATGAAAGCACAGTTTCAAGGCTTTCTTTCCCAGATAGTGGAAACAATACACAGAATTTCAAGGACTCCCCCTCACCCCACCACCTTCCTTGCTAACATAGTATTTCCTGTGATGTTGGAACTCCTGGCAATATTATCGGACCGGGCTCAGGACTGCTGAGTTAGTGGGTGAGACATGTCTTCCCCCTCCTCCTTGCCTTGATTTGCTATTCACTCTACCTAAGTGCTAAAAGGCTTTTCCTGGCATCCAAGATGCTAGGCTCTGGCCAGTAACAGCAGCACGGCCTCCGAGTTCTTCCTATGCTGTTTCCTGCCTCACTTCCATCTGAATTGTCCTCCCATCTTATCCAAGGAGCAAAACCCTGCCTGTCAATCAAGTCCATCTCAAGTGCCTTTTCTATTATGAATATTTTATTGATCCTCCTTTCCGCCATTTCCTACAGCTGCTGTAATAAATTACCACAAACTTAATGACTTAAAACACTATATATTTATTACCTCACGGTTCGGTAGTTTAGAAATCCAGGCAGCCTTATCTATGCCCCTTACTGAGGACTCAGGAGAATGAATTCAAGGTGTTACCAGATGGGCTCCTATCTGGAGGCTGATGGGAAAAAAATTACATTTTTTAAACCTACTTCAAAGCTCCTTTTGGCAGAGTTCAATTCCTTGTGGCTGCAGTACTGAAGTCCCCAGCCCCCTCTACTGCCAAAGCCGGTCCATCTAGAGCTCTGTTTCTCTTTGACTTTCCCTCTGTGGCATCTGCCCTGCCTTTGACAGTTCTCCATTCTCAAAGGATCATGCAGTGAGACTGAACTCACCCAGATAATCCAGGACAATCTCCTCACCTCAAAGTCCATAATCTTAACCACATCTGCAAAATCCCTTTGCCATGTAACATAACATATCCATAGGTTACATGGTTTAGAATGTGGACATATTTGGGGGCAAATCTGCCTACCAGATCCCCCAAATAAAAATGGTCTCTTGCTATTCTGAAATCCGATAGCCCTTCATGTCTCCCTTATAGTAATTTTCCTCACATACAAATTAGAAATAGCTAACATACTTTAAAATGTTCCAGGCACTGTTCTAAGTATTTTACATATATTGACTCACTTAACCTTCATTACGACTATTACTATCCCCATTTTACAGATGGGGACACAGTGACACAGAGAGTTTTATAGCTCTAAATCTAATAGATTTAGATGGTAGAGCCAGGAATGGTCAAATGATGCTATGTGTCTGCTGTTTAATTCCCCTTCCAGTGCTACAGAAAGAGTTTACTCTGAACTGCCACTGCGTCAAGGTAGGGTCATGTGACTGATTCTGAACAGAAAATGATGAAGGTCATTTTCCCAGCCTGGCACCTCCAATATGCAGCATGGTTTTCTTCTCTCTCTCTCTCTCTCTCTCTGAGTGGAACCAAATGACCCCAAGATGAAAAGAACCTGGACCTCTGAATTACCTCCTGTAAGAGAGAGAGCTTGGAGGCCCTCCTAACTCACACTGGACAGTGGCATGCAAGTTATATCACACTGTGTTAGTCACTGGGATTTAAGAGATCTGTTACAGCTGCTTGTGTCACGCACTTTGATGAATGCACCAAATGCCAAGACTAGGAAATCTGGTTCTACAGTCTGTACCCTTAACTGCAATGTTATTCCTTTTGCTTTCCTTTTCTGATAATGATATTTCTAGACTTATTGGGTGAATCCAACATTCATGGAGATATTATAAGTGTGATACAATGTGTTCATGGCATACCTTATATGGTGGTGACTCAGACTTCTATTCTAAGTATAGCAGTCTGGGGCCTGGTGTTACTTCCCTTTCTACCCCCTGCCATATTTATGCACTGTTTAACATACCGGCAATTAACACTTGATGAGTTCAATGTAGAAAGTGGAATTTTTCTAAACAAATTAGTTATATGAAATATATCTCAGAGAAAATACTCAGTGTGCTTCAAAAATTAATTACTTTCAAACATTAACAAAGCAACCTATTGACACCGAATGTGCACAAGCTAAAGAGCTCTTTCATGGTTTGTTTTGTTTTTAACTCCTGCTGTGATACCTCCTCATGACAAGTTTATCAGGAAGAAACTTAGGTTACTTTGAAAGTATAAAAATACAGTAAAGTCTTGTGATAAAGTTTTATTTAATGATAGATGTGGTTATTTTATAAATTCAGTGTATTTTCCAGGTGGTGAAGTCAGGAAGGTCTCTTTTTCTAACATTCAAGGTCATTACATAGAGTGAACACATTTTTCTTAACCAGGAGAGCATTCAATAGAACATTTATACACATTTCACTTTGGACTTTTCATCAATTTACGTATAATATGCTGAGATTTATTTGGTAGGAAAACCAGCAGAGACTTGTGGGATAACTGAACTAATCCTATTCTAATTTCCCTAGCCTAATGCCTCAGATTCTCAGAAGGACCAAGAAATAGACATAAAACCAAAAGAACAAAATACAAACGGTTTGCTCATTGAAGTTCTAAGCAGAGGGAACAGCCAGCACGAAACTCAGAAGAGGGCGTCGCTGGGTGAGTGCAGGGAACAGGACAGCCAGCGTGGAGAGCAAGCCGTGGCTGAGGGAGAGTACAGGATGACACCAGAGAGGGAGGTGGGGTCGGATCACGGAGAGCCTCGATTCGGTGTCTATTTCCAAGGGAATCTATTACAGAGTTTTAAGCAAGGAGCAATCTGGTCTGGATTATGTTTTTTTCAAGAATGACTCTGGCTGCTCTCTGGATAATGCAACCACTAATATACACTCTATTTCCACGGATTTGCCTTACCTGGGAAGAATGAGAATGGGAGAAAATTGGAAGCTATTACGGTCATCAAGGCAAGGAATGATACTGGCTTAGACTAGAAATTCTGCAGCAGGTGTGGTGAAATGTTGCCAGATTTGGAACATTCCTGCATGGGGAACCAAGAGTACTTGCTAATGGAATTGTGAGTGTGTGTGCACGCATGTGTGTTGAGGAGGAGTGGGGGTGGATAGTGAGAAAAAGGAGAATTACAGATGATTCCTCCATTTTGGGCCTGAGCAAATGTTTCTCTCTCCTACTGCACATGCTTTAGTTAAGGTTCTCGATAACTCTCACCTGAACAAAACTGCAGTAGTGTCCTGATCTCCATTTTTATTTTTTTGTCTTCCATTCCCCAACACAATCGTCTTCAAAATTATCCTCTATGTTATCCCATTAATCTCAGAATCATTTCTCTTAAAAACTGGATTAGTCAATATCTGGTTAGGAAAAAGAAATCTGCATTAAGTATTGTCACAGAGGATTTAATAAAAAGGACTTTTTAACTCAGGTCATGCAGGGGACACTGAGGTTAAACCACATATTAGTAATTTCAAAACCATTATCGCGTCTAGGGTTGAGGTAATCTAGATCGTTGGCACCTGAAAGATGTAGTTACTGCCCTGAAGGCTGGGATAAACAGAGGAGTAAAGTGAGAATCCCAGAACCCAAAGCTTGGACAGACTCCTGAATATCCTAAATCCCAGCCACATTATTCCCTAAACCCATCAGGATTTTTAGAAACCTTTGCACATGTCATCAACTCTATCTGGAGTTCCATTCCCCCTTCACAGGAAGTAGCTCTGGAAAGCCACCCTCAGTTTCTCCAAGCAGAGTAAATCCCAACCTCTTATTTGACAGCCTGTGTTCCACAGCTCTGTGTCAACATGAATCATACTGCATTGTCTGGCGTCTGGTTACAGAGCTGTCTCACCTAACGGACTACGAATTCCTTGCAGATGACAAGATTTCTCATAGTTTCTCCTAAGATGTTTATTGAATTGAGAGTAGCCACAGAGAAGCTAGAGGATCCACAGTGACACTTAGACAACTTTTCAAAGTTCCAACTGGAGTGAAAGATTAAATACTGCTCACCTCATCATCCATAAAAAATGCAGAATAAGATGGTGGTCATTATGCATGTACGACATCTGTATCTGTTAGCTTTTGTGCCATAATAAAACCACTCCTAAACTTCATGGCTAGCACAGATTGAGTCCTGCCTGCAACAGATTCTGAATCGATAGACCTGGGGGGGCTGAGGAGCTGTCTTTCTAACAAGCAGCCAAGGGATGCTGATGTTGGCAGTTTAAAGACCACACTTTTAAGTAGCACTGTTCTAACCACCATGAAGTAATTTAATTGTATAGAACCCTTATTTTTAATATGGCAAGGTATTAATAAATTAAAAGCCCACACAAACTAAAGCCACTTTGTGAAAAAAATTCAAAATTGTGCCTTAGGAATTGACCAGTTAATAACTGCAAGCAATTTTAAGTACAACAAGGTTCTGTATAGATAATTTATGTTTATATATAGGAAGAACAAGTTAATCTTGATCGAAGACTACAAACCAAAGTCAGAAATCAAAACACAAAAACAAAATAAAGAATATACACTAAGCTTTACTTATTAGCCTGTGTACAAAATGAAAAATCCATCTCAAGGTTTTCTTAAATTAGAAGGTTTTCCTCCTCCTCATTGTGCCATTTTTCCAATTCTCTCTAAAATATCTAATAATGATACAGCCAGTAGAACCACATACTCCATAGATCAAAATAATTTATATTTTCCCCACTAATAACAGACTGCAGATGCTCTCTTGGTAGCCCTCAAGATTTTAGACTGATCACTAACAAGGCAGTTTACTTAGGATGTACCAGGTCAGATCTGTTGTGATCCGAAGGATGATATTTGAGAATCATCCTATAAAGAGCCTTTATAAATTATTATAATTAGGCTGGTTATTAGCCTGCCCTTCCTTGATCCGAATTTAATTTTCTTCAATGATTTCTTTCTTCCACCGATGTTTCTACTTCAGTGCTTAAAATAAAAAAATAAAGCAAAGCACTTCCTTTCAAAATTGCATAATGTACCTCCATTTTATTGTGATCATTTCAATCAAACTCAGGTTATTAGCAGAAAGCTGACCTGAATATTATTTTGAGTCTTTTTAAAAAGTGGAATAAGCCCCAAAGAGCAGGAGACACTAAATGGTTGTGGGAGAGTTTACAATCACTTCCAGTCCAAAGGCATAAGGTTAAAAGTAAATGCTAGCTTCTGTCATGTGGGATCAATGAGGAGAGAACTGGAACAAAAATCCTACATGCTCCATGCGCAGATTCAAAGATTTATGAGCTCTTACAACCTAACATACACCCGCATGTTCTAACGGCATTGTGCTTACATCTCATACCATGTTCCTGAAATAAATTCTCCCTGCCAATTGGGGTATTAGAATAAGAAGTGCTGTGGATGCAGGAAAATCTGGTTTACAGCCTGATCCTACCTCACTTTTTCTTTCTTCCCTCTCTTCCTTTCTCCTTCCTCCTTTCCTTCTTTCCTCCCTTCCTTTCTTTTTGGTGAAATTCCTTGAGTAGTTTTCCCAATTTATTAGAGTTATATTTCTTTCATTTTTAAAACCAAGATTGAAAATTCCTACCTTACAAACTCTTTTGGGATCATGGTTTGACTGAAACAATTTCCTTTCTACTTTCCTACATTTTCCAAATTTCCTACAATGGACATACATTTCTAGAATAAACTTGAGAGCAATATACAGTATAATATTTAGGAGTGTGGCCTCTTCAGAGTGCCTGGGATCAAGTTTAACTCCAGTGTTTACTAGTTGTGCAACACCAGGTAGCTAAGCAATCTATCCAAGCCTTAATATGTCACTCTGTAAAGTAGGAATAAAAGAAGCTTCCTACTTCACTGGATTTTTTGAGGACTAAATTAATCAAATTTAGTGAAAGGTCAAATTAATCAAATTTAGCAGAAAATGCTCAAAACCTATTGATCATTATCATCATTCTTGTTACAGTGGTGATTATAAAATAGGGTGCTATGCATTGAATCCTCTTTGTCCTTGGCATATATCTTATCATAATATAGAATCATAATTCTTACTTACTATGTTCTCTGCTTCCTGGACATTCACATTAATATTCTTTTCATACTGCAGCATTTGGTTTGATGAGTAATCCAGCTTTCTGGAATCACTTCCCAAATAAATACATACAGGTCTTTGAATCTTTGTCTCAGGATCAGCTTCTGGGAGATCTCAGATTAATTCATATATTTAAAGCTGAGAATGCTAAACTGAAGAAAACCCAGATAAACCTAAAATTCAAAGCAGACTACCTGAAAATAGAAGAGGGTTCACTGGAATGAAACAGATATTACTTAACTTGAAAAGCAGAACTTGAAGGCAAGAATGAGTTTGTTCAGTAAGTTCCTGTTTGAAGGGAAGCAGGGGGTAGTATCAATTTTTCTCTTATGAGTAGTTCTGAGATGTAAACTAGCCACCAGAGATCACAGTGAGTGGAAATACCATCAAGACTTTTCTTGAAATACACTTGGTACTATTGTCCAATTGTTTTTTTTTTAAGTAGGGAATGTGAATAGGAAATTCACAAAAGCAAAATGAGATGAATTCATCTGTAGAAGTCATGAGAAACACATAAATTTATCATAAATGTAAATGCTTTTAAAAACAAATGCCAAATTCTTTTTCTGGTATTATTGAAATTTATAAAACCAGGCTGACCTTCTTACCAAAACCAATTTAAAATGCTAGCTAAAATATAAACAACATATTTTTACATGTGAGAAAGAGTGGGTGAGAAATTGTGGAATTCTCAGACACTAACTACTAAGTGAGAGCAGCAGTGTAGACAGTTTCAGGCTAAGGGCACTTCCAAGTCCAAGGAAACTTGTGAGTCGATGGTGGCTTTCACAGCTTGCTTTAGGGACAGGGTTGGCTAGGATAGGGGACAATGCTAGCACTCACGCATATAAAGTGTGGTCTGCAAAGGGCTACATTCAGGATAAAGATAAATGAAGAAAAGCTGTCCTCACTGTCTACCCTCTCCAAGTCCTCCCATGGTTCACATTACAGGAATCAACAAGGAAAGCTGATCATCTCAGACCTTGGAGTTGGTTGAGATAGAAAAAAATATCCTCAGAGAGACTATAGTCAACAAAATGTTACTCTCATAGGTTTACAATCCAGTTAACATTACCAGTGCAGTCTGAATAACCTCAAGCTGAGAATTTAAAGTTGTATTTTAGGGTAAGATTCGCTGCTTTAATAAATAAACCTTGCAATATAAGTGTCTTAACACAACCCACATTTATTTCTTGCTTATGCCTCATCCAGTTGCTAGAGGGCAGAGGCTGCTGGTGAGGAGTTCTCTCACAGGCACTTCTATCTTCATTATAGGGCTCAGAAGGCCTGCCTGGGCATCTGTATCTACCTGTCAGGGGAACAAGAAGAGATTCTGTGTGAGGACATTCAGGGCTGATGCGGTAGAACGGCCCCCAATGAATTATGTCTCTCTGTGCCCTGGGTACTGGGACTTTGAAGGTCCTCCCGTGAAAAGGTGAAATCTGCTTCCTGACTCCTTGAACCTGGGTTGAATTTAAGGTTGTGTAAGCTTACAAAATGTGATGGAAGCAACCTTCTGGGGTTTCTGAGCTCAAGCCTTAAGAGGCCAGGCAGCATCCACATTTTTCCCTCTGAAGCTCAGCTGCCATGTTGTAAGGATGTCCAGGCAATCTCGCTAAAGAGAAAGACCACACAGAGGCAATGAGGGCTGGGATGTCACATGGACAGACAGACCGTTCGGGGGGAAATAATGGCATTCCAGCTCAAGGAGACTAACAAGACCCCCGATATGTGAGAGAGACCATCGTGGGCTTTCCAGCTTAATCCAGTTTACAAACTTAATGTAATTGCATAACTGAGCCTAGGCAAGACTGGCGAAATACTGCCCCCAGTTTCTTATGACAGTTTCATAAGAAACAATAAAATGGTTGTTGTGCCTTAAAATTAAGGTGGACAATTAGCCTGCTTCTACCACAGAAATGGTCCCTATTCCATAGTTCCCAAGCACTTGGAATAGGCAGAGAAAGTGTCTGAGGAAATTTACCTTTACTTCAGGCCCAAAGAAAAAGGAAGAGACATAGCTCTAGCTATTAAAGATATTAAAAAAGAATGTAAGAGGATTTTATGCAAAAAAGAGAAATAAACAAATAAATCAATTCCCCTAAATTTGATGCATCAACACTGACTCAAGAGCACTAGGATATCTGAGTGGCCCTGCATGCATAAGGATAAGGAATTAGTACTTAAAAAGTTTCTCCAAAAAGAAAATTCCAGATCCAGACATATTTGTGGGCAAGTTCTAACAAACATTTGAGGAAATTATAATTTAAACATTACTCACACTCTTAAAAAGAACAGCAAAAGAATGAATATCCTTTAACATTTTATGAGGTGAGTATAATCATGCCACAAAACCAAACTAGATGCTCAGGAAATGGAAATTTACAAGGTATTCTCACTTATGAACATGTGTATAAAAGTCTGAAAGTTTTGGCAAACAAAATTGCACAGAGTACAGAACTGCCTTGCAGAAAATGTTTAGGGAGAAGAAAAATAATGTGGATTGGAAACTTGGATCTGCATATAGAAGGGAAGAGCATCAGAAAAGGAATAAGTGAAGAAAAACCATATAAAAAGAAAAAATATTAAAATAATCTCAATAGATTTAGAAAAGATGTTGCAAACAATTAAGTTTACATTTACTATATTTGATGAAAAAACTTCCAGGCAAGTTAGGAACTGAAATAAATTGTGTTAGTTTGATAAACAGTATCTTAAGGGAAATGAATGAAGGAAGAAAGGACTTATGGTAACAAACATCTAAAAATTTCATGTAAAAATCTTACAGTGTTTAAGAACAAGAGAATGTTGTCCAGTGAAATAAGGCAACAGAGAGAATTATAAAGCATAAGGATTGGAAGAAAAGAAATAAAGTTATCATAATTTAGAGCTAATACAAATTAGGGCAAAAGTAACTTTGCAGTCGTGAATACATGAAACAGAAAGAGTTTATTTTTGTATTATTATTTATTATTTTCCATATGAAAAACTATAAATCTACTTTTGTCTAGCCCTGTATGACTCTTTATAGAAACCCCTCCAAATCTATACACATATTATTGGAATGAATAAGAAAGTTTAGCACGTTTGCTGAAACAAAGTCAAAACAGAGAATTTAATTATATTTCTATATGCCATCAATAGTAGATAGAAGTCATGATTAACCAAAAAGCATTGAAAATAAAATTTAGTAATGGCTTCTGATTTTTCACAAAACTAATAGCTGCAATAATGACTGACTTTATTTTGAATCTGTGGATCTATTTGGGAAGAATTAAAATTTAAACAATGTTGAATCCTCTGATCCTTATAAATGGTGTATCTCTTCTCTTATTTAGGTCTTCTCTAATTTCCCTCAGTAGTGTTTGGAGATTACACCATACAGTTCTACTACATATCATTTTGTTAAAGTTATTCTAAAGTATTTCACCTTTTTATGCTACTGTACATGGTAGAATTTTCAATTTCATGTTCCAGTTTCACCATAAATTCATTTGTATCTACTAGCTTTTATTCTTTGTTTATTACAGAAATGGTATTCTACATCAGAGAGAATGAATAATATTTTAAAACTTAATTATCTTTATTAAAAAAAATAAAACTAGATTCTTTACTATACACATGCACACACATTGAAACACACAGCTGTCAATGAGTTAAAAACCTGATTGTGGAATACAAAACTATAAAACTCTCTGGAGGCAGTCCAGAGAACTGTATTTATGATATTAGGATAAGGAAGATGTTCTTAAACAAGATATAGAAAGTTAAATCAATGAAGAAAAAGGGTTGTAAGCTTGGATATATTAAAATTACTTTTTTCCTGCTGATCACAGAGAAGTAGCATAGGACAGAGGTGGGAATCTCACATCTAGAGACTAATGCCCTTGGTTTGAATCCTGCCTCTGCCACTTGCTGCCAGTGTGATTTTGAACAAATTACTTATACTCTTGGCTTCTCCTGATCCAAAAGAAAGTTAGATTGATAAGAGTCTCTCCACCATAGAGTTAACATGATAATTAAATAAATTACAGTAGGATTGTAAGAGTTATGTATTTTTATTTATTTATTTATTTTTATTTTTTTGGTTTCCAGCTTTTTTTTATTGTTCTTGTTCAAGTACAGTTGTCTCCATTTTACTCCCACTACTCCCCCGCTCCCCACCCATACCCCTCTCCCATCCTCGATCTTACCCCACTTTGGTTTTGTCCATGTGTCCTTTATACATGTTCCTTGACAGCTCCTCCCCTTCTTTCCCACACTATCCCCCTCTTCCTTCCCCTCTGGTTACTGTCAGGTGTTCTTTATTTCAATGTCTCTGGTTATATTTTGTTTGCTTGCTTGTTTTGTTGATTAGGTTCCACTTATAGGTGAGATCATATGGTATTTGTCTTTCACCGCCTGGCTTATTTCACTTAGCATAATGCTCAGCTAGAGAAAACATCAACAAAATGAAAAGGGAACCAATCATATGGGAAAATATATTTGCAAATGTTACCTTGGACAAAGGTCTGATCTCCAAAACATATAAAGAACTCACACAACTCCACTCCAGGAAGACAAACAACCCAATTAAAAAATGGGCAAAGGACCAGAATAGAAACTTCTCCAAGCAGGACATACAGAGAGCCCAGAGACATATGACAGGATGCTCAACATCATTAGCCATCAGAGAGAAGCGAATTAAAACCATAGTGAGATACTACTTCACAGGGGTCAGAAAGGCCATCATAAACAAATGAATAAGCAATAAGTGCTGGCGAAGTTGTGGAGAAAAGGGAACCCTAGTACACTGTCAGTGAGAATGCAGACTGGTGCAGACACTGTGGAAAACAGTTTGGAATTTCCTCAGAAAACTAAAAATGGAACTGACTTTTGACCCAGCAATTCCATTGCTGGGATTAACCCTAAGAATACTGAAACACCAATTCAAAAGAACCTATGCACCCCAAAGTTCATAGCAACACAATTTACAATAGCCAAGTTCTGAAAACAACCTAAGTGCCCAATAGTAAGTGAGTGGATCAAAAAACTATGGTACATTTACATGATGGAATGCTACACAGCAGAGAGAAAGAAGGAGCTCCTACCCTTCATGACAGCATGGATGGATCTGGGAAGAGTTATATATTTTTAAAAACA
Organism: Mormoops blainvillei; assembly: GCA_004026545.1. Lineage (NCBI taxonomy): Eukaryota > Metazoa > Chordata > Mammalia > Chiroptera > Mormoopidae > Mormoops > Mormoops blainvillei. Next base: position 193,174 of record PVJD01000244.1, read on the forward strand.
CATCAGAAAGAGTGAAAAACCAAGATGAAAGCTGAGAGATATTTGGGACATACTTAATTGACCCAAAGTGTTCAAATATCTAGCTAGCTAGCTAGCTATCTAATCTGTTATCAGTCTGTCTCCAGCCAGCCTTCCTCTTCCTAAAACTCAAAAGTAAAAGAAATGAGCAAGAGACATAACAGTACTTCAAACAGAAGGAAACAAAGATTTGGAGGACAATTTGTTACTGTTTAGTAAAGGTGAAGATGCTCATACTTTATAACCCAGGAAGTTCACTCTTAGGAATATACCCTGGAGGAACCATTATACCTGTACTTCAAGAGATTTATACAAGAATGTTTATGGCATTGTCGAACAAAACAACACAAATTTCCAATAGCAGTAGATTGGATAAACCATTTCTATAATTCAATTTTTAATAAAGATGAACAGTTAAATATATCAACTTGGATGAATCTCAAAAACATAATGGCACACCAAAAAAACAAGTCATAGAAAAATATATCCAGTTTGATTGCATTGATATAAAGTTTAAAACATGTAATAAGAAACATGTTGTTTAGGCATCTAAATATATGTGGTAAACAAAAAACAAAAACAGAAGAATGATATAACACAATATTCAAGCTAGTTATCTCTAAGGGAATGATGGGAAAGAAATTAGAATGGGTGCCAGAGCATAGGGCACTTTCATTTTAATAGAAATGTTATATCTATTAAATTCAGTGACTGGTACTAGGGTTTCATTGCATTATTATTCATTTTCTCCTAATGTTTTAGACTGTTTTTTGCATCTACTCAATGTTTGATAAACCAATCAAATGCTAAAGTCATCACTAGTAGAAGGGAATTATGATTTACAACTTTCAAGTCACTACAGAAAGAAAAAAACAAACAAATAAATTTTGACCAACACAGGAAAGGGCAAAAGAAGAAAAAAGAAAAATATCAAAAACAGTAGGCATTCTAAAGTCAAAATAGAAGATGGTACAAATAAAATTGGATGTTAGTTGAACTTTTTAATTTCATAGCAATGATTCTCAGATTGTTTCAAGAAACAAAATAAAACAACACTCAGCTATATAGGGAGAAGTATATTCCAGGTAAATACAAACCACAAACAAACAAATAAACAGAAAAATAAAGAAAGCAATACAAGCACTAGCCAAATAAAATTCAAAATAGAAAGTTTTAGCTTGGGCAAAGGGGTTCATTTTATTTTTCAAAATTATAAAGCCTCATTGAAAATAATCATGAATCACATAATAATCTCGCAATATAGAATTTTTCCTTATTATTCAAAGTCGATACTTGTACATTCATCTACTTGCTAAAATTTATTTGTAACCCCAAAATCAATACTTCTGGCACTTTTGCAGTCATTCACAGACATGCACAGAGTGGCAAAAATTTTGATTCACCAGATGTGCAATTATCAGTGGAGGTCTAGCACGGCTCTACTCTGCCTTCTGTTTTCAATGCTCTTCCTGTAAACAAATTTCTTTTTCATGATCTAGTCAGTGCTATGTTTATCCACGTTTTTGTGCTTTTGGTTGGTGAGTTCACTATTTAAAATGGCCCCCAAGCATAGTGCTGAAGCGGCACTAAAGTTCGCGAGTGCAGGAAGGGTAAATATGCCTTATGGAGAAAATATGTGTGTTGGATAAGGCTCATTAAGACCTGAGTTATCACGCTGTTGGTCATGAGTTCAATGTTAATGGATCATAATAGATATTGAATAAGGTGTCTTTAAAAAGAAACACACATAAAACAGATTATATTTGATTGGTCGATGGAAATGTGACCAGAGGCTTGCAGAAACCTGACTTGTCACTTCCCTGAAAAGCAGTAACTCAGCATTTGCTAATTCAGTGTTCAAGATGACTTTTGGAACGTAACTACCCAAAATAATTAGAATTGGCTGCATAAAGCACAAAATGACAATCACAGTAGGAGAACTGAACATGTCTCCAAAAATTCAACAAATTAGAGAAAAATTAATTAAAGTACAGACAATCTGACAATGTGTATAATAAGCCTGTTAGGGCCTCTAGTTTTCCTCTGAGCCTAAAGTCCTATGATAACATTCACACAGATAAACTTGTCAAAGCTCCAGGCCCCTGGATCCTTACCTCTTCACTGCCAATGTCTTCTTCTCCAGTTCAACTTAGTCACCCACTACCTGGTCACATCTTAGATAATTGTCATCACCCAAAACTGCACTGTCTCTAAAATCTTGAGTTTACACATCCCACTCTCTGTCTGCCACCTTTGTTCTACCTAGCTCACTAACCCACAAACCCCCACAGCTCTTTAGAGACTGCCAAAATGCTGGCACCATAACTCTCTCACTGCGTACTTATTTCTCCCTTCCCAGTCCAACCTTATGCCCGTGACTTCTCATTATAATCACTCCCTCGCATGCACCTCCAGCTCTGGTTTCTTCCTCCCATTCTCTCTACAGGGAATACTTTCCTTCAAAGCCTTTACTGATGAGCAGCTTGCAATCCTTAGGGCTCTGCCTGAGTATTAGCTCCTCTGGACGGCCTTCCTGACTACCCTGCCCAAACTGGGGGCAGCCTGCAATGTCTATCTCAGTTCCTTGCTTCTCTCATAATACTTACAGCAAGTTATACATACTTTTGTTTGATATTTACTGGCTCTTTCTCTCCCCCTCTCGCTCACTAGAACATTAAGTTCCATCAGGACAGGGATCCTAACTATCTTGTTCTACATTCCTAGTTCCTAATGTGATCCTTTTACAGCAAGTACTTATTGAATTTCTAATGTATACAAAAGTTTGACCCTATAAACAATACATATTATTTTCAAATGTCTGTCTATGGAATAATTACAAAGTTTAATCACACGTAAGGACATAAATATAACCTTAATTCTAGAACACAGAAATTATACCACTTACATTCTTCTACCATAGTGTGACAAAAGCAAAAATATAATTAGATAAAAGAGAATGAAAGAATATTATTTGAACATATCAATAAAATAACCTTTCATCAAGTGCACTCAAGAAAAAGGAGAGATAAAATGTAAGCACGTATTAGAAATAAATTTGGGCACATACGCATGTGGAAGAAAACAAGTCTAATTGTAAGAGAGACTTCTTCCATCTGAACCCTCCTCTGCCTCCTCTAGGCCTATCCATAGGAGCCAAGCCCAGCAGGAGAGAGGGCACAACAGTTCACACGATAGTTTTCCCATAAAACCATAGGCGTCGACTTCAAAAGGGCTCCCTAAGTTTCTGTACTGCTCTCAGTGACAAGCTTATTGTACGCAGTATCAGATTCTCTACATTTTAATTAATCTAATTGATTTGTTGAAGTCTCAGAGACATGTTAAATTCTCTAATGTTCTTTAAGAATCTGTAAATTCTCTAACATTGCTGATTTTCTGTTAGGCCTCTCCAACTCCCTGCCAGCTTCCTCCTATCAACAGCCTGGCCATTGAAAATTGCAGCCACATTAACATGTAAAAGCCGTAAGATCTTTGTGTCATTCATTGATGCATCTCAAGCACCTAAGAGAGTGCCTAGCTCAAAACCATTGTTCAAAATATACTCGAAATACTCAAATGTATGCCAGATGTACCGTAGTCCCCCGCCAATTCCTGTTTTCCAAGTTTCTATTGCCAGTGGTCAACCACAGTCTGAAAATACTAAATGGAGAATTCTAGAAGTAAACAATTCATAAGTTCTCAATTGTCCACCATTCTGAGTGCTGTGATGAAATCTTGTGTCATCCCACTTTAAAACTGTAAACCATTCTGAGTAGTATGATGAAATCCTGTGCTATCCCACTCTGTCCCACCTCTGATGTGAATCATCCCCTTTTCTAGTGCTTCCATGCTTCCTGCCCCTTAGTCACTTAGTCATCTCAGTTATCAGATGGACTGTCTCAGTGTCGCAGTGCTTGTGTTCAAGCAACCCTTATTTTCCTTAATAATGCTACATTCACATAGCTTTTATTGTAGTATGTTAATTGTTCCATTTTATTACTGTTGTTGTTAATCTCTTACTGTACCTAATTTACATATTACACTTTCTCATAGGTATGTGTGTATAGAAAAAAACAGTATATATAAAGTTTGGTACAATCCTCGGTTTCGGGTATCTACTGGAGTCTCGGAACGTATCCCCTACAGATGAGGCAGGGCTACTATACACATCTACACCCGTCTGCACTCACTCTCTCTCCTCCTCTTCTGATTCAACGGCAGCAGTGTCCATCTTTCCAACTCAGACCACGACTTCAACCCATACTTGAATTCCTATCCCCTGCCAGTTTTTCAGGAGTCTTACATTATCGATTACTCTTTTTCTTTTTCTTTTTCATACTCTAAACCATATTCTTCCCAGTAGCTTTGAACAGTGCTAAAGTCTGTCCCATTCACAATATACCTCTCCTTAACCTGTCATCTCCCCTCCAGCTTCCATCTTTCTCTGTCTTGTCTGCTTCATAGAATTCTTAAAGATTTGCTTATGGTTGCCTCCATATGCCTTGGACAGTCTCCATCCATCCAAGCAGTACCAGCATCTCATTTTGAAGATCACAGCCTTCACCCACTGTAATTTTGTTTTCTTCACCATGACTTTGCTGATACTATTCTTGTGTCAGGAATGACAAACTGAATGATTTTCTTAACACCTCAAACCTATTCTGAGCTCTTGACTGTTTCCTCTTCCTTAAAATACTATCCTTTCTGCACTTGTCTGGGTTTCCACTTACCTCTTCAGATTCTTCTTTTCTGACTTTACTACAGTTCCATTCCCTTCTCCTCCATCAGTAAATATGGTGGTCCACAAGGCTCTAGCCATTTCCACTGTAGTCTTACTCAAGCCTTACACGCACAGTCTTGATGACTCCCTGTAAGTAAATGACTCACAGAGTTTTAGTACCAGTTCAGGTCATCACTGATTCCCACACCTGAATATGTGAATATTTTCCTCCTTTCTTGCATGCCCACCTGGATATCTGCAAATGCCCTCGAACTATAAAAGCTTTGAGAATTTTGTTTTAGCCAAGTCAGTTCTAAATCAGATAATATACAGTAGAAGTGGAAGAGCGTACCCCTTCTCAGGGTATATACTGAAATTTGCCTGAAAAATACTGCACATTGCAGATTGCACACATGCAATCAGGGAAAACAGAACTGACATTAGTGGGACTGATAAACTAGTGTTAACAGGTTCCTTGGTAACAAAGAAGATTAAGTTTGGGAAGTACCTCCATCAAGGGCATGGAAAGACCAGTGGGAATCCATGCAACCCTCACTCCCCGTGTTTCATCTGTCACCACTTTCTATAGCTTGTTCTACTTCCATTGTCTCCTTGTTCCTCAAATCTATGGTCCATAATTCACTTCTTTCAGTGACAAAATTGAAAGACCCTGAAGCACTCTTCAAGTTCCTACCATATCAACAAATCTAGAAGCAAAAGGGCCCATGTATCCTGCTTTCTTTCTGTTAGTTATGGAAGACATTTCTCCTGTTTCTATCTAGGCTATACCCTCTGCTTGATCACTGGGCCCATAATTTTCACTCTCCCCCCTGTATCCTGTCTTTCCCCTCCTCTTTATTGAATCACTGTCTTCTGCATTCAAACATATAACTTCTCCCACCTTAAAAACATTTTCATGGATCCATTTCTCTCTCCATGTGGCACCTCAGTTTTGTTCCCCTTTATAGCAAAACTCTATGAAAAAAAAAATCTACCCTTTTTTTAATACTGCCTCCAATTTCTTTCTCTCTTGAACCATCAGAATTAGACACTCACTCAACATGCCAACAATATTGGTATTATAAAAGTCACCTCTAATGTAAAGTTTAGAAAGCAGAGCAACAACCGTCAAAGGAGAATGAAAAGGGCATGCTAGTGAAGTAGTGCTGTCCTGGAAACCAAGGAAATAAAGTAATCCACAAGAAAGTATATGATGACTTGATTCAAAAGCTGATGGGCTGTGCAACTTGGAAGTCACGGGGGACCCTGATAAGAGTGGATTCCATGGAGAGACTGGAATGACAAACTTAATGGAGGGAGTTCAAATGAGAATAGGAGATGAGAATAAAAAAGAGTCCCCAAGACCACCCATTGTTTCAACAATTTGCAGAGTATTCCTAGAACTCAGCACAGTCGTAGTCATAGCTATGATACACTGCAGTGAAAGGATAAAAAAAATCAACATAGGGAAAAGGTGCAAGGGGAGAAGTCTGGGTGAAACCAGGCACAAGCTTCCAAGGGTCCCCTCCCAGTGGAGTCGGACAGAACATTTTTAATTCCATCAAAGAATTGTGACAATACATGGGAAATTGTGCTAACCAGAGAAGCTCATTAGAAACTCAGAACCCACAGTTTTCATTAGAGGCTTATCATGTACCAAATTCCAGACTCCCGGTGTGAACACAGGTATGTGGCATAAAACATATTGTTTATGCAAACTGTTTAGATACAGTAAGCCACTCATAATTAATAGTGGCAGTAACCCCCTGAAAACCAAGCTCCCTTGTAAACAGGGACTTTTAAAGTTAGGCCTGCTATTTTAACACTCTTCTTCACAAGGAGAGAGACTATTCCTTTCATGAATTTGCAGAAAAGAGAATAAATCACCTGGCAGCTGGAGGGAATATAGAATATTGATGGATTTGATTTTCTTTTTCTTTTTCTTTTTCTAAGATTACAGGATGTTTGAATGCTAAAGAGAATGATTCAGTAAGGAGATAAAATTTAATGATGCAGAAGAGAAAAGGATACTTAACTGGGAAAGGAGAATGAGATTCAGCACAGAATTAATTGAACATGGGGACATGGAAAGTTCACTTATCATATGAGTGATTGTGATTGTTGACAACTAACTATGCCTATATTAGTTATAAATTTTATTTACAAGAGAGTTCAGCATGATGAGAACTTACATAATACACCAAATCAATAGCTTATTTCAAAAATGTTAATGAAATAAGATTTCATTTAAAAAATTTTTCATTTTAATGAAAATTTTAATGAACCCCCCATTCTCAGTAACAATAGGAAAAATACACCTAGATATAGACACAGTATAGGATAGACTTTATGAAAAACACTATAAAATGTTATTGAAGGGCATAAAAATGGAGATTAATACATGGAGAGATACCAATCAATATTCTTGGAAAGAAAGACTATATATTGTAATAGAGTATTTTTCTCCTCAGATTAATTTAACCAAATTTATTCATTCATATCAAACCAATTTCAGAGGGAAGAAATTTAAAAGAATAATTTTTAAACTTTTTATTAACTGAATTATTCTTAAGTTGTCTGAATCAAATTGATTTCGATTCACATCAAAACCTAATTGGATTTTACAGAAGTAAATATTAAGTAATAAATTTTTTCTTTTTCTTTTTCTTTTGTATTAAACAAACAACATTCAACTGACCCTTGAACAACCTGGGGGTTAGAAGAGGAACACTGACCCCCACACAGTCAAAAATCTACGTATAACTTTTGACTCCCTCCAAAACTTAAGTTCTTCTGGTGTCCACAGGGAATTGTTTCCAGGACACCCAACAGAAGCCAAAGCCAAAGGATGCTCAAGTCCCCTATATAACATGCCAAGGGTCAATGCATACAGCTGGTCCTCTGCCTCTGATACACTCCCAACTGTGGATCGAAAACTACACATAAATTTATTGAAAAAAATCCATGTATAAGTGGCCCCATGTGGTTCAAACCCACGTTGTTCAAAGGTTACCTGCATATTAATAGCAGGAATACATAGAATACACATAAGGATATTTTAATTTAATGAAACTATCTGCAAATGCAAGACTTAGGATAACCACTCACTCTTAATATTTTGTTGCACACTCTTCGAAGCTTTTTCTATGTTTACAGTCCTTGATCTGCAAATCAAGGTGCTCATATGCAAAACTCAGTTACCACAGTTCAGCTATAACTCAATCCCACAACAAAGTGGTTCACATTTCAGTTTCTATGTTACATTAACTGTGAGTAATTGCATAAAGTACAAACTTTGCTTTGAACCTTTTGGTCCCTCAGTGACTTCACAAATGATGCCAGTGCATCATGACCAGTGACCAATGGTATTAACCCTTTCAAAGTCTGTCAGTCAGTGTTTGGACACCTTTATTCTGTTCACACACAGACAACAAAGCTTGTGGCTATGTTACCTCCTTGTTCCCCAGTTATAAACCCATGTGACATTTTAGAAAAATGAATAATTGAAAGAAGAAATTGGCCAGTCAAATGAAATTCTAACATAAAAAGATGATAATGTTAGAAGTGAAATTCAAACAGAATGTAAATGGAGTTACAGGAGAAAGCAATGACTGTGGCAATGTTGACAGTGCTGCCATTGGAGGAGAACTTAGTCAAGGCAAACTTATACACATAAATGAGGAATGTAGTCGTAATGAAAGGATGAAGATGTCCCTGATGAAGCGATGCCACCAAAAATCTTTCCATTAAAGAAACTCTCAGGGATATTTCATGACTTTGACAGTGCAAAAGATAAAATGTTAGATGATGACCCAAATTTAACAAGTATGACAATTTGCCAAGGCATACCAAAGATGCTTACTCCATATCAGGTTATATGACAAGAGGAAGGTAAGTACTATTCAACTACTCTTGATAATTTTTAATTGAGAAATAAAACATTTAACTCCCAATTTTTCTAATTTTTTATATTAGAGTGCAGTAAATAGATACTAATTTTACTATTTTTTCATTTCTGTACACACTTATCCAGGTAGTAAGAAACAACTCGCACATTCAGTTTTATAGTTCCGCACTAGCATACAAAGGAAGGGCTGACTGTATTTCTCTCTCATTCATTCTTTCTTCTTCTTTTATCATCACTTGCACTTTAACAAAAATGGCACCATAATAGGAACATTGTTTTGGTGTAAAGTATGACATTCCAACCTACTGAGCCACACCAGTGCAACATACAGATCTAGTTTCATAGAAATGTACGATCGAAACCTATAGGATCCTACATCATCCCGATACATTTAATGAATAATGAAAAAAACAACAACATTGTTTTGAATCCCACTTTTTGGCTTCATGTATATTGTTTCCATGTAAAGAAACATAAATATACACCATTTTGCATTTAGTGAATGAAAAATATCCCACTGACTGGCTGTGTCAACATTCATACAATAATTAATATTTTTTTAAAAATGTAAGTTGTTGCTTTTTCTTTGTGGTATGAACAATGCTACAATGCACTTCCTAAAAGTTGAATTGCTAAATAAAAGGGTAGATGTGTGTATTTCTTAATTTGATAACATATTACTGAACTGAGTTTCTGAAAGTTACACCAATTTATACTTTCTCTTGGAGGGAAAGAGAACCCAGTACTCAGATACACATTAAAGTGGGTATTTTTAATCTTTCTAATCTTGACTAATCCCATAAGTAAAATAGTCCTTTGTATATTTTTATTAAATAGTTGAACTGAATTGAATTTGTACTGGAGCAAATTAAGCTACTTTGGCAAATTTCTATTTTACATTAGAAAGTATTATAAAATTTTAGATCAGAAACTTTAGAGATAGTCATATTCAAAAAAGGCATTTTGTAGCTCTCCAAACCCTTTACTGTTTTATACTAATCAGTGTTACCTCCATCTTCACAGACTAGAAAATGGAGGTTACACAGAAAAAGGATACAAGTTTGGGGTTCTGTTTATTGTTCTTTTCACTAGCCTGTTGACCACAGATATTTAGATGTTCACAGTCGTCCACATGAACGCCTTGGTATGCCTAGGATACTTCTGACATTGGAATCCCCAGAAAACAAAGCAGAGATTAACAGACACTGGTTAAGAGATGAGTTTCCTACCAAGAATATAAATATAACACTGAAAATGGACAGATATGAGAAAAAAGTCAATATGTTAAAACTAAACAATAAATCAAATTTATTTCAATATCAAAAGGTTAATCATAAATTTTAATAGAACAATCACTTCAGAGTTAGGCAATAACTTCTTAGTTTGATCTGTTGAGAAATGATGTCCTTGCTATTTATGAGGTTAGGCTACCATAGTAATTTTTTAATAACTGACAAAATTTTAATACTGGAAGTGTTCAGATTCCAACTTTTCTTGAATCCTTAGAAGTTCCGATAACATGTGACCTTTCATTCCCACATGGCATCTATAGACAGGAACTGAAAAATAATTGCTTCCTTTGTAAAGAGGGAAATTTCAGAGTCTCTAGCTCACCTTCTATATTTGTTTATATTGCCTGTTTACCTTTTGCCCAAGAAAGGAAATCAATCCTGAATTTTCTTATAAATTTATATTAGTAGGGGAAAAAAATGAAAACTTTTATGGATTCTGATTAGCCTATCAATTATACTTGAACGGGACAGCAAATAAGTTTACAAATATCCCTTTAGACATTTATTTCAGGAAATTATGTTTTCTTCAATATTGTTAAGTTCTTTCTGACTGCCTGCCCAAACAGGTGACCTAATGCTGAAATGCAGTAAGCTAATGCATCATGTAAGGGTTACACAGATTTCTCCTGAATTTTCCACAGAGCTAATGGAAACACTTATGTGACCTGTAACATGTAAAAAGAGCCCATCATTAAGCGGAATAAAAATAATACTCAGGTCTGCCAGAGAATGAATTTCTTGCTGTTACTCCATGATCTTCTGTGCCTGGTACATACTTGGGCTGCCCTGCTCATATTCCCTTACCCTTGCTGATTCAAGATGCCTGACTTCCAACTGCCAGCAAGTGAGATTCTTCGGCTTTCTTTGTGGCCACATTCAACTCACAAAGCAAGAACTGAATGAAAGTGTAGGGAAACCAGTTTCTTGGGAGCGGCCCTCAGTCTTTGACAGGTTATATAGGAATTGGTGGATAATGATTCCCGTTCTCTGTCCCCTGATAAATGGGAGCGAGTGGATAATGATGCCAGCCGCCTGGACCCTCCATTGGGATATCCCTGACGGATGCTTTCTGCACTGGTTCCCAGAGTTCCCCTGCAGGCCTGAGCTCCATCTGATAATTTGGCTGGCTCCCCTTCATTGTTCCACTTTCCCACATCACCAGCAGAGTTTCCTCAGATCACTTCCAAAAAAACTACTTGTACTTGAATTCTGTTTAGAGATTTGGTTCTGAAGAAAATCAAAGCAAGAGGGTCTGGTGGGATAAGGCTTTATGCCGTCACTTTAGGTTCCGGGATGTCTTCTCCTGGTCCAAGTTATTTGATCAGAAGGAAAACCTTCTCCAGCTTTCTGGGAAGTCACATAGTAATAACCCTTTTTTAAAAGGGCAAACAGTATAATATAAGTAGGTAGTGTTTCTTAGCCTATTTTTTGTAATTTACTCATGTAGGCACAAAATGTTTTATGGTAAGTCAAAACTCTATGAGCTGCAATTTACTCTTATAAGGTTATAATCTAGTAACAAACAATTTACAATGCCTGTTTAAAGGGAAACAGAAAGAAAGGTTTCTATGGGATGCTGAACCTCCACAGACACAAAATAAGTAGCCTCAGAGAATATACTTGTTTTATTTCTTAAAACATAGCTTATTCATATACCCAACTGAAAAAATACAATGCCTTTTAATGTCTGGGTTTAAGAATTTCTCCATATGTAACTTTTTAGTATGTTTTCCTCAAAATCCAACCTGGAATGGTTTTACATGATGAATTGAATGATCAACAGTAAAGGAATGCAGTGAAAAATGCACGTGAGAACTATAAATGTTCAATGGACAGTGGACGAGCAGTAAGTGAGTGCTTATCAATATTTCCAGCATATAAGAACTTATTTACTTAACTTTTTTGAAATCAAATTTAGAATTTTGGCAAAATATATAGCATTTAAAACCTTCTTGGAACCCAAGACAATGCATAATCTTTTAAAATCATTGTATCTGCTTACTGATTATTTAGTCGATCGCAGATTATATTCATTTTTATTATTTACCCATATGATTAAGTTTAAAAACAAGTTTTAAAAGCATAAAGTCACTACACCACAAAGAAACATTCTAAAAAAATAGGATACTAATACAACTTAGAGGGAGACTGCATTTACATCAGGGAGAGAGACTCGACACTGTAATAGCTAAGATAGATTTTTTTAAAAGTGGCAGAGTAAGAACAACTGGAAAACAAATAGAATAAAACACTGTAGGACTAGTCAAAACACTGTGCATGGCAGATTGAATGCACTCATGCCTGTATCCATACTCTTTGGTAATGCCTCCTGCACTGACTCTGGGCTTCCCCATGCGGCTTGCTTTGGCCAATGAAACAGCGTCAACTTGATGGACACAGACACTTGAAAATGTGCTTTCCTGTCTTTACATCATCTCTGGAAGGCCACCATTTCTCTGAGAACAAACCTAGGCTGGCTTGCCAGAAGTTAGCAACCACAAGGACCACAGCTGAGTTGTTCCAAGTGAGACTATCATGAGCAAGGGAACATCCCCGAAAAGAGTCACTCACACGAATTGTGTCTTTTTGCAATGCCAAGAATATTAGGGGACACCTCCCCAATAAGCCAATTCAATTAAATGCAACTTATACACAGAGAGGAGGAGCTTATGCAATAGAGCAAGTACAGGGTGCCAAGTCCAAGTCTCCAGTCACTGGTGCATCGGCAGGTGGAGACGGGGGTCAGTCTCAAGCCAGGCCGCTAAAGTAGCAGGATAAGCCCTGTGCAGTTGAAGTCGTGTGTGACAGGTGTCACACCTGTCATACCTGGCTGCGGGTGTGACCTGTGGTAGAGCTAAACTACAACATCCAATGGTTGGAACTCTGAGTTCTTATAGCTCACAATGGTTGGTAGTCCCACTCATATCAATGCTCAGATGGAGTCCTTACCTGAGAGTCCAGATTTGTGGTTCTGGGTGTTCAGGGTTCCTCCGTTACCTCAGTCTTGGGCATATCACCACTTGACATTGTCATGCCTGACAGTGATTCCACACTGGATTGTTGAAGAATAACCAAAAGGTCTGCTCTGCTCTTGCACTATACACTATCCTAGACCAATCCCCCTCCAGGCTCTGCACCAGCTGAATGTAGATGCTTTAGAGAGCTTCTGGCAAGATTAGCCAAGTCTTGCTCAGAAGCAAAACCGCACAGCAAGTCCCATGCTTGATGGAAGTAATAAAGGTTGTTATTTTAAAGTAACTGATGTCTTAAAATCATTTGTTATTGTGCAATGTTAATATGTGCAATATATTAGGTAAAGACAGTCAATAATCATTGGAGTAAAAAGAAATGGGAAATATCTGTCATGAATGTGGATTAGCTCTTATACTTGGAATAGGTTACTGGACACAAGAGTTAAATGTATCAAATAAATGTAGGCATCATAGAAAGGTTTCATGACCCCATCATTGAAGGTGATTTCTCCTCCAATAAATTCAATTAAAAGGAAAAAAGTGAATAAAATAATTGGTTTGCATTACATCTGAATTCATAAATATTCATTGCACAGAAAAGTGATTTCTCTATTAGGACATCTAGTAAACAAATATAAATTTAAAAATCCAGAAAACATACACAGAAGTGCCACTATTCAACAGTGCTCACCAAGCACCGATATTAAATCCTCACCTGGAATCATCTGTGTTACATTTGAACTCTTGGTCAGATAAATCAAGGCTCTGGAATTTTATTGTCAATTATTAATTATATTAAAAACACTAGGGATGTGCATATGTCATGTATGCTATATATGCTACACCATTAGTATGTTCCAACATGATTTTTAAATGCTATTGGTTTCCAAAAAAAAAATTGCCACTGGTTTCATAATATTAAAGTTTTGATAATGCTTTTTTTTAAACAAAAAATAAGTGAGACTAGTGATTCTTGAACTTTGCTGAATATTGGAATCACCTGATGAGTTTTAAAAAAAAAATTCCAATAACCAGGTGACACCCCTGAGTAAATGCACAGGAATCATGGGATCATGACCAAAGCATTAAAAGTTTTTCAAGTTGATCAGGTGATTCCAAGTTGCACCCAAGTTTGAAAGCCAATGACCTAGTCTTAGATCTGTGCTGTCTAATATGATATAGCTATTTTATTTTTAATTGTTTTTAAAGATTTTATTTATTTTTAGAGAGAGGGGAAAGGAGGGGGAAAGAGAGGGAGAGAAACATTCATGTGAGAGAAAAACATTGATCAGTTGCCTCTCATATGCACCCCAACCAGGGACTGAACCCACAACCCAGGAATGTGCCCTGACCAGGAATGGAACCAGCGACCTTTTGCTTTGCGGGGGGTCACCCAACCAACTGAGCCACAGTATGATAGCCATTTTATATTTGAATAGTCCAAATTGAGATGAGCTGTAAGTGAAACATACACATCATATTTAGAAGATGTAGTATTAAAACAAATGTTAAATATGTCATTAAAAATTTATATATATATTACATGTTACAATAATATTTTGGATATTTGGATTAAATCAAATGCATCACTGTATTAATTTCAGCTGTTTTGTTTTACTTTTTATTTTTTAAAAGATTTTATTTATTTATTTTTAGAGAGGGAAAAAGAGAGGGAGAGGGAGAGAAACATCAATGTGTGGTTGCCTCTTGTGCACCCCCTACTGGGAACCAGGCTCGCAACCCAGGCATGGGCCCTCGACTGGGAACTGAACCTGCAACCGTTTGGTTCACAAGCCAACACTCAATCCACTGAGCCACGCCAGCAAGAACATTGTTTTACTTTTTAATGTGACTACTAGAAAATATAAAAGTACATATATTCCTTGTATTTGTGGCTAATATTTCTATTAGACAGCATTGTTTCACTAAACTGGAATATAAGGTATGTAAATAATTATTTGAATGCTATGTGACTTCACAAAATCTTGCTTAATGAAGTATGTATTCACATTTTAGAAAACTGGATATAATTTTCTGTAGGAGGTTCATTAAAAATAAAACACCACTCTGTAACCCAATATTGGGTTTGTTGTACTATTTTTGTCATTTATTATGCAAAATAACATATGCATTTACTTCTATGATTATATTCTATTTTCTACTTTAAATGTCATACTGATGTAAAATTTATTTAGGATTCAAAATTAAAGGTTTAACTAAAATATGCAAAAGTCAGGTTATTAAAATTTTGTGTAAATCACATTTTGTCAGTGGCATAAAATATTAAAGAGAGGAAGTTAGAAACTATAAAAAAATAACCAATATTGTGCCTGCTAACCATCTCATTACATTTTCATTTTTCCTGATTATATATTCTTGCAATAAGAAACATATATATTGCCATTTTCTTTATGGAGTGGGCCATATTTTACTTCTGATATTTACTGTTCAGGTTGAATTCTTTTGAATAGCATTAGTAAGAAAAAGTCATGGAAAGGAGAATGTTGCATATGAATAGTGTAGAACTAACTGTGCTGTAAGTCTAATTTTAAAGCATTTATCGCTAGTACATAGGTTAAATTTATGAGGCACAATTCCAGTGTTTGTATTTTTAAAAAATATGGCATAGGACATATTTTAACTTACTTTGCATCTCCTATTATCATCATTATTATTCATCAGATGGTGATTAACATCCATACCTGGAGGCCATTCCTTTTGTTTTTATTAAAACTCTTCCTATTCTGGTATAAGGTTTCCTTTAATCCCAGGTTAATATATTTCCTATTCACTGTGCCAAAGCTTCTGAAATGAGTATCTTCATAAATTTTCATAATAAAATAATATCCTGATTATTTAAAGATTACAAAAATGCTTTTATTTTCCCCAAATCACTTGCTTTCATCAATCTGGAGTTGGTTTACTCTCACCCATGACGAAATACTTCTTTGCAAGCCAAAAGGAAAAAGGTCACATTATGACAATACCGGTTACAGAACAAACATGATGGTCATTTTTGTCCACCTGGTTAATGGTTTCCAACTAAATCATTCCTTGTTCTTTTATAAACCCAAATCTCTGCCCTTTTTATGTTCATGTTAGTTTTTATGTATTTTCTTCACAAACATCCATTAGGTCAGGGGAATTTAATCTCAGTTTTTTTTTAAGCTATGAAGTTACAAAACAACAACAATAACAACAAAACAGTCAGGACAATAAAGGGAAAACAAAGAAAAGAGGAACTTTTACATCTCAATGGGTTGTAAATGCTTCTCCTGCCCCTTTCTTAGTGTATCCTAACAACTTTAAAGCAAGTAAGTCAGTGGAATGAAAGTGTTATTTTAATTGATATTTATCAACTTTGCTCAAGACGTATTTAGAAGATGCTGTTTCACTCCACTGTTTTGCACTACACCAAACTGCAAAGCCGGAGGAAACAATGGAGGAAGGATGGCGAGAGTGAGCCCACATCACCACCTTCCTAAACAAGGTAACAACTGGTCCAATCATTTATGTTCCTCCTTAGGCCCTCGCCAGATTCTGCCTTAAGTTGTAGTTACGGCCATTCATTTTCTTCTAGGCTATTTGATAAGTTCCCTGAGGGCAGGGATATTGTTTAGGACATAATAAATGGCAATATCTGTAGATTAAATGGAATATTTTACCAATTTTTACATACTCCCAATAGCTACAGGTATGCCCCAGAAGGAATTCAATAAACACATTGAGTACTATATCATGCACCTACTCTGAGAGTGGGAATTATTTCAAAAGTAGGCTTTTCTTAGGTTTTTCCTTCCTAGTAGCAAGTAGAGTGAATTGAATTGCACTTACATTGGAATAAAATGTTTAGATGTGAATACCTAGCTCTGTTTTGCATGTTTGGTGTTTTAAGAGTACACTTAGAATCTGTATTTACTTAATGGTTCATTTGGCATATATTTTCAAATAATTAAAATATTCATATGTTATTATCTTGTTAGCATATCAGAGCAAGAGAGACCAAAATTTTTTGTTATCTCCTAACTCTGTTTTTTTTAAATTTAATGTTATTACCCAGCAAACTGAAAAACGTTTTCACAGTGCTACTATCTTATCCACCCTATCTTGCCTTTGTTTTTGCCTTTGGTATTCATTCACACATAATAGTCGTTGCCATTTATTCAGACCCTATTATGTGTTGGGTGCTCCACCCATTTTTATTTCATTTTTCATAATCTTACAAGTTAAAGATTATAATCCCCATTTTTCAGATTCAGGTGTTAATTAATTTATGCAATCTTTATAACTTTGCAAGGTATATTAGAGTTCTTCAGAGAAACATAACAAACAGTTATCTATCCATCCATCTTTACTTAGAGAAAAGACACTTAAATAATTGACTCATGTGATTATGGAGGCTGGCAAGTTGAACATCTGAAGGGTGGGCTGGTAGGCTACAGAACCAGGGAAGAGTTGCAGTTCAAGTCCCAAAGCAGTCCGTTGGCAGAATTCTCTTTTGTTCATGGTGAAACTGGAAATGCCGGCATTCGTGCTGCCTGTCACTACCAGACCCAGTAAGCAGAGACAGAGATTAAATCTTTATGGGCCCTTTATTCAAATGGTCGGCGATTTGAGAAGATGGTGGTTTATGTACCCTAACAGACTGTCTTAAATTCCATTTTAAACCAGCCCTTTTTACAAGGAGAGGAAAAGTGTAGGTAAAGGGTATGGAATTCAGGGAAAAATCAGAAAAAAGCTGCAGCATTTTTTCATCTGTGTCCTGGGTAGTGGATGTCTCATCCTGGAGTACAGTTGCTCGGATGCCATCTTGATTGCTTACAGTTCTCCAGAGGCACAAAGGTGGAAGTGCTTCTGGTCTCCTGGAGTCAAGGTGGGTCACATCTTCAGTTCCTGAAACAACAGGTTTTTACATGCATTGATTATTAAGTTTATTAGCTATTACCTAAACTAAAATTTTCCAACTCTTAAATCCCCTATCAATAGTAGGTCAGTCTTTCTCTATTAGGGCCTTTGGTAACCCAAAGTCCACTGATTTAAATGTTAATCTCACCTTTAAAAACTACTTTCACAGTAAAATCTAAAATATGTTTGAGCAAATAACTAAGTAGTGCGGCTGGCAAAATTGACACATAAAATTAACTATCAACAAGGTAAACGTTATGATTCCATGGTACAAATGAGCACAATAAGCCTCAAAGATATTAAGTAATTTGCACAATATCAAACATTTATTTTGGAGCATCTGGACTTTATGAAAGGGGTTTCTGTCTTCCAAAGTCCATGTGTCTTTTTCACTATATATACTCCTCTCAAATTAAGTATTTTGATTGATTAGAAATAAGTTCTTCCAGGGTATAATTCATGTTAAAAGGATCATTTAGCGACTATAACTGTATATATTAGAGGTCTAATTTACCCACTAATAAATATTTACCAAGGATGATGACCAAGAAATAGGTGTCTGTCATAAAGCTAGGGAATCCTACTAGCTTTGTCCTCCTAGCTTCCTGTCCTTCATAATCACTGAAAACTTTTCCATGCTTTTCATCCCTGGTACCAACACTTAAATTTTGAAACCTATAGTATACACTCTACAGTATTTTATGTCTCTAATGTTTATATCCCTAAATTCTGCACTTAATCAGACCACCAGTAGCCCCTCTCCACCTAAATTTAGTATTTCTCCAATTAGCCAGTGAAGAAAAGTTAAACTTTTGAGATTAAAAATCATTTCCAGATGAGCTTCAAATACTCTTCCAGTCACCATTAGTGCCATTTATTACGAACGATACACTCAGGTTAAACTTGTCCCAACTGGGTTCATAAGGTCACATATTATTTTATTTTTGTTTTTGCAGCTTATGCCTTTGTATTCACCTTTCTTGCCAGGTAAACTTATCTTCTGACTCTAGCTCTTATTTTTCCAGTCTTCTCAAAAAAGTTTTTCTCTTCACCCCAGCCAGCAGCAAAACCCCTTCCTCAATTGCTTAAGAGTGTAATTAGGTTTGCAGTTTTAGGTACGGGGTGATCTCTATTAACACATCTCCTTACCTGTGCAAAGGGAAGACTGGAATCACTTCCGGAAATGGGATCCCCAACCCAAATGTAATAGATTCGCCAATATCAGAGGATGCCCTGTATCCTGCACGGAGGTCTGCCAAAGTAGATGTTCAATAAATGCTTAACACGTTAATTAATGAATGAACCAGATTAGGAAACTTCAGTTAGTGGGACAAGGTCAAACTTGCATTTCAGTGAGGGGGCATGCTGGCAATCTTCTACTTCACTGCATTAAACTGGTCCAGAGTCTCCACCCATTCTGCAAAGAGACCCCAGAAGGGACAGGCACTGCGCATGCCCCGTATCCGTGTTCTCAGCCGCCTTCGGGAACGCTGCCCCCTTAGCCCCGCCCGCTACCAGCACTCGGGAGCGAGCGCGCGGTCCCGCGGAGCGTGCCCTACGTGCGGGTGCCCGCCAAGCCCGCCGGGCGCTAGATTCCCGAGTGCCCGGACCGGGCCTCAAGAGTGGGCACCGGGCCGGAGCGGCCGGCGGGGCGCAGCGCAGGCGGCGGCGGTGCTTGAGGGGAAGAGGAGACCGGGCGGTGAGTCAGGCCGTGGAGAGCCAGCGGGCGGGTGCCTGCGCGCGTGCGCAGCTCCGGACTGCCCGGCCAGGGGCGCGCTCCCGGCCACGGGCCGGAGGGGCAGATCGCTGTTGGGCCGGGACGTGGCCGCGGGCCGGCTTTGGGATCTGGGAAGCGGGGATAACTGGAAACCCTGACCCGGCTTTAGAGGCTCTGGTCGTGCAGGCGTGCTTCCCTTGAGGTTTCAGGCGGGACGGTACCGGGCCCGCACGGGGCCCCAGCCCCGGGGACTGGGCCAGCTGCAGCCCAGGTATCCAGGGGAGGGAAGGCGCGAGCCCCACGGGCTTTAGCTGGCCAGACGGGAGCCTGCGGAGTGCGCGACCCCCGGAGATGGCGGAGGTCCAGCGAGGGGGCGCGGCCGGGGAGCCTTGGCGCCAAGCAGGTGGCGGGGGCCGGGCCCCTCTCCTGGGGAGGGAACGTGAGCAAACTTCCCTCAAGTAACTTTATGAGGGGGCTCCGGAGACCGACACCCCAGCCCTGGTCGTCGCAGGACCCTCGCGGATGATGGTGGGATACTAGGGGTTCAGTGTCCTTCTGGTCCTGGAGCTAGTCCACCAGGTTCTTAGCGGCATTAAAACTGCATTCTCTGTTAAAATAGATATGAGTGTGGTGTTTCGGTAAGAAGGATGTTCGTTCTCTTGGGAAGAAAAGACTTAAACTGCCAGGCCTTTTTATCTCAAAGAAAGTATTGTTAGGGCGTGCTGGGGATTCCTATTTATGAAGCAACCTATTGTCCTGTGTGTGCTTGGCAAAAGCCAACTAATTCTATTATTAGCCTTAAAAAGACAAAGGGATATAATTGTACTTTCTTTTCTTTTTAAAAATACTCTCACCCATTTCGCTAAATCGTGAAATACAGTAGTTCCCAACATTGGCTGCACAAGAGAATCACTAGAGAGTTTTAAAGCTATGCTCAAGTCACACACCAGTTCAATTAAAACTCAGTGTATATTTTAAAGATCCGTAGGTGACTCCTGAATGCTGCAGAGTTTGGGGACCACGGGTTTAATATAAGAAAGCAAAATTTTAGTTTTAGAAAGTATTTAGTTTGTAGTCCGTGAGATGAAACTCTACAGCTTCACTTTCCATAGGTAGGAACTCACAAAGGGTGATTTGTTTCCCATTGGGGACGGGGGGAAGCGTCTCTTTCAAACTTTAGCTTAACTACAATATGACTCCAGCGTCCAGAACATTGTTTTAATTGGTGTTTTGAATTTCTGTTGGCATTACTAAGCCCACTTTTTCTGGACCCTGCCACAGCCAAAGAATTTCGTCGTCTTTTAACCCTCTTTCTACCGCCTTCCTTCTCCCCCCTCCCACTCTCCTCTTTTAACCTTCCGAGCCTCTGGGAGGATCCTCCTCGCCCAAAATGTACCGACTCTAAAGGGTTATTGCGGGTTCCCCTAGCAACCGGTTCTCCAGGGAGAGTGGGCGGGTCCGTATCTTAGGGTTTCTGAACAGGACTACCTTTTCTGAAGATTTTGAATCTCGGTTTTCAGTTCTCCGTCTCAGCGTAGGCAAGGGTGAGCTCATATAGTTCCAGTTTTTCTAAGTAATTACAAAATTATTTAATAATGCTCTTGTATGAGGTGATACTGCTGGCGGTTATATTGTTCTTTAATAAATACTCGTTTCCCCGCCCCCAGTCTTTGCTCTGAAAACTTGTTTAACAAAGTTCCAAAATGAAGTGGAAACAATTGAAAAAAAAAAGCTTCTCTGTGGCACACAAACCTAACAATTGTTTAATCATTTCTGTAAGTCCAAGAACTTTAAAAAGTGTATAATCCTACAGCCATGCAAAAAAAATTTTAAAAAAATTTGTGGACAAAAGAAATACCAGTATCAGCTTTTAAGTTGTTTGTTCCTAGAAAGTACTTTGCCATGATTCTTTGCAGAAAGTTAAACCACTTGTAACGTTACACTTTTAAGTAACAAAGGAAAGTCACAGTTTTTCTACAAATTTGCCCACTCCTCTTTCCCAAGCGCACACATCCAAAGATACTTTTTTTAAATATTAATATTTTTATACTCAAAACAGATAATTGACAGTCATTTAATTCCAGTTTGCTTGCAAGGAATTGTTAAAACTGTTGTGAACAAAATAGTATAGAAATATGTCACTTACTTGTCTCAGGCTTTTTGTTTTTTGAAACCTTTCTAAGTTTACTGTGAATTTAGTCAGTGAATTCCAAAATGCTTTTAGTAGTCCAGTGATTTGGAGCATGTATTGGGTGTTGAAGAGGTTTTTCACTCTCTAATATTTCTTGTTTTGTGTGCCAGTTAAGTTTCAGTTAATTGGACTATCAAGCAAGTTCTATATGGCTAAATTTCCCCGTTTTACTCTGAGAATATAGTTATGGAAAACCCTCTCTTTTGATGGACTTTGTAGTTCAACAGTAATGCCACATCTCTAAGGTAGTAATCTCTCACCTAATCTTTACTGTTTTCATTGCTTGTGTAAACCTTGAAACCTTCTAAGCAGGTACAGTTAAGAATTTCTATTGTTTCTATGGTTTTTAAACATTTAAAAATAAAAAGCAATTGTTGTTGTAGACATTTTTCAGAATTACAAAAAAAGATTAAGAAAATAAAATCACTTTATCCAGAAATAAACACCTGTTCATGGGATGAAGTTCTTCCATTTGTCCCTTTTTATTTGTCTACACAGACATATTTTAAAAATAAAATTGGTGCTTTAATTTCATTTGTAGTTTTAAATATTGCGCTTTCACATAACATATGACAGATTTCCTATGCTCTTAAATAATCTTCCTTGGAAATACAAATTTTTAATGATGAGTTTGTTCCAGTTTAACTTGTTTTCTATTGCTTCACATATTTCCATTTTTAGTAGTTGAGAATATAGTGTTAAATGCTAGTTGCAAATCCTACCTTGACTGCTTCCAATCTAAGTGACCTTAATTGCCTATTTTTTTCTCCTGCATTTCCCTATGATTATGTATAACAAAATGGGTAATAGGTGACCACAATGTAGAGTTTTGGAGAGATGGAATGCACTGAATAAAGGAGGGTCCTCAGCAGTCTGGTAAAGGAAGTAGGCTCAGAGAGTTACGGACATGCAGGCAGAGCTGGGATAAATGCCCTTGTGTAAAAGTCTCAGTATAGCTGACCTCTTTGGGTTAGATATAAAGAGAAGAATTCCTTAGGCAGAGGTGACGTCTTTTATGACTCTTGAGGCATTTTGCGAATTCGCTTATGCCTAGACAAACTGATTCCCTTAAGCACAGAATGGTCTTCCCGTGATGTCAGCATTCCATTGTTAAATCTTATCTAATTTTCTGTAAAAATGTGGTCTTAATTTATATTTTTTGATAACTGGTGAAATTAGTAATTAGCTTTTTATTTTACCTTTTAGGAAGTTTATTCGGGTACTTTGCCCATTTTACTTCTAATTGATGATTTTTAGTAACGATTTTAAATACCCGTTTTATATAAAGAGTATTGTGCCTCTAGCATATTTGCAGGATCCTCTCCACCCCACCCCTGTCATAATTTGTCTTTTTGGTGTTTTCCAAGCAACAAAATACTTTCATTTTTATATGGACAGCTCTCTGTATCTTGATTTATATCATTATGATTTTTCCTTGTGAACATTTATGTTTGGAAAATCCAGAGGTGAAGTACATGAAACAAAATTTTTGGAAATACATTAGGTTTTTATGTTTAATTCTGTGTTAGTGTATAGATATGTATTGTCTTATACTCCCTCTCCTCCCCAACTAGCCAATTCTATGAGCACCATTTGTTAAATATTGGGCTGGCCAAAAAGTTCGCTTGGTTTTTTCCATAAGATGGCTCTAGTAGTGCTTAGTTGTCTTTAATTTCATTCAAAACAATTTTGTTAGATTGTATTGTGACAGCTGTCATATCAGCATGCATTTAAAAAACTTATCAAAATTGGGGTATTTTTGTGTAATCATTTTAACATTGAAGATGGAAGAAAATGTGCAACATTTTTGGTATATTTTGCTTTAGTATTTCAAAAAGGGTAAAAATGCAACTGAAATGCAAAAAAAGATTTGTGTAGTGTATAGAGAAGGTCCTGTGACTGACTGATTGAGCACGTCAAAAGTGGTTTGTGAAATTTTATGCTGGAGATTTCTCTCTGGATGATGCTCCATAGTTGGGTAGACCAGTTGAAGTTGATAGCGATCAAACCAAGACATTACTTGAGAACAACCAATGTTATACCATGTGGGAGATAGCCAACATACTCAAATATCCATATCAGTTAAGTTATTATGGAAAATGGAGAATATGTCCTTTATTTTACGGAAAAAAAACATGCGGACATTTTGGCCAACCCAATATAATAGTCCATCCTTTCCTCACTGGTTAGTAATCTTTTCTTTATTCTATTTTAAGATCTTAACTAGTTTTGGGGTCTAATTCTGTTTTAGACTTTACTCATCTAATCTTGATCAAAGCCAGATCTCTTTAACGTAGATTTAGAATACATAGAAATACCTGGTAGAGCAAACCACACTATTCTTTAAAAACAAAAAACAAAAATCATAATTATACATATCTGTCCTTAGATAAAGATTAAGGCTTATTGTAAAATAAGTGGTCCCCTACTTTCTCTATCTCCCCTCTCACTGCAACACCTTTAGCGTCCCTCCCTAGTAGCCGCCATTTGACTGTTTACTGTTTCTTCTGAGTTTTTCACTGGAATCATTTGTAAGATCTTTCCTCTTAGGCTAGTCAGAGAGTGGTCTTCCAGCACCCTGAACTTTGGAAAGGGTCTAGCTGCCAGGGTACCAGGAGGCATCTGTCTGGAATGTTAGCAGCCTCTTTGTATAGTCGCTTTTGGGGAACCATGCTCTCACAGTTCAGACTTACTTGTTTTATCTATTCTCCCAAGAATCAGTCTTCAGCCTTGATGGGCTCTGGGACTGTCAGCCAGAACTTTACAGTGACAAGGTGGGAAGGGCATCTAGTGATGTAGGGCTTCTCAGACAGCTTTTACTAACCTTTTATTAGCCCGCCATCCTTTCACCTACAGTTTTTGAGTAATGTGGAGTGCTTATTAGCTTTTCTTACTGACAGTGTAGTATTTCACTCTTTCAGGTCTGCTAAGTTGCTACTTGTCCTTCTGCTTTCAACTTCCATGATTGTGTTGTAGTTTCTACTCCAGTTCTTTAAGTCCTTGGGTCTATGTGTTCTAGAAAGATTTCTTTATTGCCATTTTAGTGGAGTTTAGAGGGAGAGGATGTACTTGAATATTTTGTTAAACCTACCATCTTTATCTGGAAGACTCTGCTATTGAATCCTTAGACCTAAGAAATAGCCAATTATGTGCATTTTTATTCTTTGGTAAGGACTGTCATCTATAATGTAAAGTGGTCAGTGTTTCTATTAAGGGGAATAAAGTTATTCAGAACTATCCTCCTGGCAGAACTATCTTTTTTTCTTTTTTCTTTTTCTTTTTTTGGTAAGTCCTAATATTTCTTGTTAGGGTTCTTAGGTATTTATGTTTTTGTTGTTGTTGAGATGGGTTCTTCATATTGGCTGTTGCTGGTAAAAGATGGTTGTTGATTTCTATACATTTATAGCTGGCTCTTATTCTAAGAGCTTTGCAGTTTATTCTCTTAGTTATATAATCAGTTGCAGATAATGACACTCATGTCTACTTCTTTCTGGTAATTATACCTTTTATTTAGGGTTTATGGCATGTTGCACCGGTGTTAGCCTAATTTTGGAACACAGTCAAATAGTAATGGCAATAATATACAAAATTCTTTATTTTACTATGAAAAATGGTAGTACAATATTCACTTTTGGTTTTATCATATGTCCTCATGAGGACAAAGGAAATATATCCTTTTATTTCCAGTTTACTTAGAGATATTTTTAATTTTTTAAGGGACAGGAATTGAATATTAGCTAATTATTATTGACATCTGAAGTTTATCACTGGTATTTCCTAACAAACTGCTCATTTGAGTCTCAAATATTAACTGAAATAAATCCTTTGTTTTGGATAATTCTTTAGAAAAACTAATTCAAATTCAATTGATGAGAAAATTGAAAGATAACATATTCATTGCATAATCATGTCTTCTGGGGAGGGGTGGAGTAGTCACTGGGATTTTTCAAAAGAAAATATTTCAAGTTCTTAAATCTTTTGCCTGTGGAAATGGTGTCCTTTTATGGGGTCATGAGAAAAGGATTTTGGAAGACCTACACCTGGCATGTTAAGGTCTTGCGTAAGAATTATTGGGATGGAAAGAGAAGGCTGCCTCATTTCCAGTGCCCCGTCTTCATGTGTCCCACTATGGAAAAACTCAATCTTGTCTTCATCAAGCCCAGTACAAAGGCCGAGGTCCAGAAATTCTGTGCCATTGGTTCAGTCCATATAAAAGCTTAGTCTAGTTCAGCTTTGGTTTCTGTCTGGCTAGCTTAGCTTCTGTTCCCAGCTGTGTTCCGGCTGGTACTGTGCCCAGGCCCATATTTGTAGTTCATGCAGTTGTGGTGGGCAGTGTGGCTGGCTGCTATAGAGAGAACGTGCATGAATGTACGGGGTGAGCACAGGCTTTCCAGAGAGAGGGAGGTAGAGAGAGCTCCGAGCAGACGTGCACCAGCTTTGTTTAGCCTGGGTTATATTATCTAGGTTTTTTGAAGGACCAGGCTCTTTAACTAACCAATCAATTTCCCAATCTTTTTCAGGCTTGCATTGGATCCTCCCCCTAACCAATCCATTTCCTAGATCTTCTGGGGTCCTGTGCCACTTATTTAATTGACCCTATTTCCAGGCTAGACACTTCTTCCTCGTGGTCACCATCTTAGTTCCTACTGTGTATGCCTCACAGTAGGAGGACCTCCCCCTGCTCCATCTTGACTTCTACTGGGCATGTACCCAGCAGAGGAATTTTTTCTTTATTGTTTATTCTTTCTCCCCATAGTCTGGGCTACTGGACTGGTTATACCCTGGGGATTGAAAAGTGGTCCTTCCACTTTTCCCCGACATGGGGGACTGAGGGATGTTAATCTCCTTGGCAGAGTAACACTGCGATCTGCTGGGGTGCCTGTGAATGCTACAACTTAATAGTGAAGCAGGTTTATGCTCCCTAGTTGGTTATGTTTAATCCTGCTGAGATCGTGGCTGATCTGAGAGTTGCAAACACTTTTCTTATATATTGTTACACATATCTGTACATAGGTTCAAGGTCATTACTAGCTGCAAATTTGTACATGACTAATGTTAAACCATAACATTTAATTGATCAGTTTGGTTATAACATGTGTTTTATAAGGGTGTATGATATTGGATAGTAAATGGTATCTGAGAGATACCGGTGAACTCTGAAGTCAGTGTTGGTGTAGTTGTTTTGTATTATTTTGTTTCCACAAACTTCAAAACCGTTGTTGTTGTTGTTGTTTCATTTACCATTGAAAATGACCAGAAAAATATATCGAGTCAGCAATCCAAGAGATGTTGAAGAACTTCAGCAAATGGTAGAGTCTGATGATGACAATGATAGAGTCTATTGTGAAAATGAAAGTGATTTAGGGGAGGAAGATTACATGAAAGTTCATTCAGAAGATTCAAATATTGAGCAAGATATTTCTAGTGAGAAAGTGAAGATGAATTAGACAATGAATGAAGAGTATTTTGGGGGAAAGGATAAAGAATCAAAATGGAGGAAAAATCCAATAAGAAGACAAATTAGAAAACAGCCATGGAATATTTTGTGTCAACTTCCATTAGTTTGGCCAAATGGCAAGGCAGAACTTAAAATTTGGAACTGCTTTATCACCAATGATATTTTATACCTAATTTTATTATATACAAATAAATACATCGATTCCATCTTGAGCCAGTTTTCAAGAGAAAGAGATACTAAACAGATAGACAAAAACTAACTGAAAGCATTTTTAGGCCTCATACCTAGCCGGTTTATATCACAGCAATTGGCTAAATTTGCAGGATTTATGGGCTCCAGATGGTAGGGGATTGAACTTTTTAGACTTACAATATCTTTACGGAGATTAAGATTTATTCATAATTGTATCAGGTTTGATGACAAACTTACCTGCTTAGAATGGCTGAAAATGAACAAATTAGCAGCTATGAGAGACATTTTCTCGGCATTTGTAGAAAATTGTAAATTATGTTTCTCTGTGGGACAAAATGTAACAATAGATGAAATATTACCTGGATTTAGAGGCAAAGGTGGATTTAGACAATACATTATATCCAAGCCCTGTAAATATGGTATAAAAATTTTTGCTATGGTCAATTCAAAACATTTTAAACAGGAAATCTTGAAATATATGCCAGTAACAGCCCAAAGGTCCTTACTTGATTAGTAATAAACCTGCAGATGTAATCAAGAGTCTTGCAGAACCCATTTACTCATCAGGATGTAATATTACAGCGGATAACTGGTTCACTGATATAAATCTTATCTCCGACTTGAAAAAGAAGTGACTTTCATATATAAGTACTGTTTGTAAGAATAAACACCAACTACCCCCCTGAATTTGTTTCTTCTAAAAACAGACCTAAAATCCAACTTACTTGCTTTTGGTGCAGATTGCACACTTGGATCTCTGTAGGGTTAGTGGCGGCAACCTGGCTTCCTCACGCAGCCGTCTGGGGAACCCATTAGTGTTCTCATAGCCTTGAGACTGGGCCTGACAAGGACTCCCGTAGCCTTGAGTGGGCTCGCATACACAGAATCTCAACCTGTTTTGGTTCCCTTCTAGCTTTGTGTGTCTTCAGTACATAAGAGGATAGGGGCTCCCTGCTGAGGATGCAGGGGCACACGGTGGGACACAGACATAGCAGAGAGGACAGGTGACATGCAGTGTGACATGTTGGGGACATGCAGCCTACAGCATGCATGGATTGCACACCCTTGAATAAAGGCATGTCAGGCATCCCCATGGCTCCGCAACTCTTCCCCCATTTGTACAAATCCCGTGAACCCGTCCGGCCATGAACAGTTGCAACACAATCTCATATCCAAAAAAGGGGAAAATGTAATTTTAGTTTCAAGTATGCATTCTGATGATGCCATAAATTTAAGTTTGCGAAAGCCTGACATAATAAAATAGTACAACCAAATGAAGTCAGTTGTTGACACTGTGAACCAAGTGATGGGTACATATAATAGGGCCAGGAACACCAGAAGATGGCCTGTGGTTATATTCTACACAATTTTGAATATTGCAGAAATAAATGCTCAGACTAATTATGTGCTGAACAGCAGTGTGAAAATAAGGCTTCAAATTGTATTTTTTAGAAATCTGTAACACAGTTAGTGTCAGAACAAATGAAAAGGCACAAACCTCTACAGGTGTTCATAAACCTTTACACCTGAAGCTTCATGAGTTTCAAACACAAATTGAAGGAAATCTATTGACGACATAGACACAGCTCCCTTGACAAGCAGAAAAAGAAAAAGAAGTGTTAGGTGCTCTGCATCCAAAACAAGCCACTTATCAAAATATTTTTGCAGGTGTTGTAAAAGTATTTATAGCAACATTGTTTGTGATGACTATTATAAACGTTTTTGCAAAGCCAGCTATTAAAGATTCTGATTGATTAATGTTCAAGACATTTTTGGGTTGTATTTTTTAGTAATATCCATGTTTCCATTTTTGGAAAAAAGTTTTATTCTTTATGCTTTTATATTTCCTTGTTTAATAATTTCTAGATATAACTGAAAATAAATTAAAAATCATGTGTTTTATTATATAAATATGAATACAAATTTGCAGTGTTTTAAATTGTTTTTTTGCATTTCAGCCCATAATAGTAATGAATGTATCTCGGATACGTGCAACCTACAGTGTTTTTTTGACTGCCACCTCCGTAGGGTTAATAGTGTCTGATTCTTTGCACTCTTGCTTTATTATCTAGCTACCTACCAAACAAATCCAACATCAGTTCCCTGTCTGTACCTGTTAGCAACACTGGATATAATGGGGCATTCCCTCTTTTTTTGACATGCTTCCTTCATTTGATTTTGAGGACACCATACCCTCCTGCTTTTCCTCCTACCACTGGTCCACTGGTTTCTCTTCAGTTTCTTAAAAATTTTGTGGGTTTTCTTTTCTCACCAGATTATTATTTGGGAATGTTTCAAGACTCAGTTCTTGTAGGACTCTTGTCACAGATCTAAGACTTTCATAAAATGCATGTAGCTGCTTAAGATGCCCAAATATATATATTTCCAGCTGGGGTACCTCTCTTAAACTTCTGTTCCACATACTTAATGACTTTCTTGACTTCTTCACTTGAGTACATAAAAGTTACATCAATTTTAACAGGACTGAAACTGAATAGTTCTGATTGTCCTCTGCAAACCTGCTTTCCCTACTCCCTGCTTTATCTTGGCTCCATTTTTCCATTTATTCAGCCAAAGACCTTGGAATCATTGTGAGTCTTCTTTTCCTCACCCATTCTATAATACATACAGGCTGTCAGCAAATCCTGCTGCTTTATCTTCAAAATGTATCCAAAATCTCATCTTCAAATAAATTCAGGAGTTCAAACCCTTTCCCTACCCGAGCCTCCAAAGACCCCTTGCCTAGATCACTGCAGGGACCTCTTCTTTCTGCTTTTATGACTTCCCTTTAATTTGTTATCAACATAACAACCAGAGTGACTAAAAAAAAAAAAAACAAGACAGATTACACTTAAAATCCTCTAGTGGTTTTCCATGTCACTCAGAATAAAACTCAGATTTCTCATAAAGATTCACAAAGCCCAATACAATCTGGTTACCACTAACTCAGACCTCTTTCCTACTTCTGTCCTCATATTCTTCATTCCAGTCATTCTTACCTTCTTGTTCATCTTGGAACAGGTCAGGCACATTACCACTTTTTGGTCTTGGTGCTTGGTTTTCCCTCTGCCTAATATAATGAGAATGGTTTGTACAACATCCATGTAACCTGGCAGCCAAGGAGAGTGGACTGGAATGTGCATGTGTGAACAATGATGACTTCTCTGTACTAGTCAGTGGGGGCAGTAGACACCATTGAATAAATATGTGTACTGTGTGGCTGTCTCATTCAAAATGACTGAACGAGTAGAACAACAAATCTGCATCCAATTTTGCATTAAGCTTGCAGTCTTCTGCAGAAACTATTCAGGTGATTCAGAAGGCCACAGCTATGGGCAACTGGTGATTGGCAGCTTCATCACAACAACGTGCCCATTCATGCATCATGTCTCATGCAGAGTTTTTTGATGAAACATCAAATCACCCAAGTGACTCAGTCCCCCCTACAGCTCAGATTTGACACCCTGCGACTTATGGCTTTTCCCAAAACTAAATTCACCTTTGAAAAGGAAGATCTCAGACCATCAAGATTCAGGAAAATACAACGGGGCAGCTGATGGCGACTGGGAGAACTGTGTGAGGTCCCAAGATGCCAACTTTGAAGGGGACTGAGGTGTCATTGTCCTTTGTGTAGTGTTTCTTGTGTCTCCTATCTTCTTCAGTAAATGTCTCTGTCATATTACATGGCTAGATACCTTCTGGACAGATCTCGTATTTTCTCCTCAGGTATATTTATGGCCAACTCTCTCACCTTCTTTGAGTGTTCACTAAATAGCAACTTGTCAGTGAGGTCTGTCCTGTTTATAATTGCAAACTTTGGTGTGCAAGAAAAAGATGATTATTAGATCACGTAAGCATAGAATGGATAGTAAAACAAATACGTATCTATAAATACATAAACCCAATAATAGCTGTTACCTAAAAGCACAAAAATATGAAAATTTCCTTCAGTTTCCGCTTTTTTTCCATTAAGGCATATCTAGTTCTTTTTTTTTAATCTACTTAATTTTTCTGTAATAGAACAGGGTGGGGGAAAAGTAGGTGTACAGTTCATATGGAAAATAATAATACGAGAATAAACAGGCACACTCACGACTGTAAACCTACTTTTGCCACACCCTGTATATGAGCAGGAGAGGCCCCACATTCAGTTAGAGGGCATAAACATTTTAGTCATGATTGCCATCATATAGAAATAAAATTTCACCAGTGCCACTATTCTGAATATGTCTGTACTATGAGTTTTCCTTGCCTTTGAAACTCTGATTAGCATTATTCTAGGTTTTGTTGTTGTGAAGAGTCATTCTTTTGCAAATATCACTGCTATAATCTTATTTTATTTTGAACCCTTAACAGTCACTCCTATTGGGCAAAGCTGAATGGAAATTGCTGACCTGCATTTCTGCTGATGAATCACAAAATATCCCTTAGTTTAGGCTATTAATGCATAGTCTATTTAGAATACATACCTTGTTTAATAGTATTATACCTAGTTTGGGGATCTATGTAAATACTTGTTTTGTATGTAGATTACTTTAATTGACACCTTTCTTGTATTCATGTGGTTTTTTGGAAGTGGTGATCTTGTCTACCTTTCACCAGCAAATATTCCTACTCTGTAGAGGAATAACTTTGGCCTTGAACTGTTATTATACTTCAGGTGTCTGGCTAGACTAGGGTTTACATATATATATACTGCCACCTATTCCCCACATTTCGTTCATGGAAAATAGAGTGCAAAGTTGAGTGTAATAGTCAAACTACAGTTAGATGTGTTTGGAAGGCTTATTTGGGAATTATCTATATTCCTAGAAAGTCTAGAAAATGACAAAACTCTTAACTAAGGTTACAGCAGTCATCTCTTCCCAAAATAATGTAATCATCAGCATTAAAAATTTTGAGAAGCTACCCTGGTAGCACCTTCTGCTCAAGGTGCAGATTCAGGCCGCAGATGGCTGTTGCTAGCTACTACACACACACCCTTTTTCTCACATAGTTCTCCCACCCACCCCTCTGTAAGACATCCACTCTGGCAGGGGTGTGTCCAGAGCGCTCCCTCCTTCCTGTGGTTTTAGCCAGCACCCTCTCCTGTGACCTTAGGAGACAGTAAGTGCTAGAAGCTGGCGCCCATCCCCTGGAGAGTGGGCGGCAGCAGTGGAGGAAGAGTACCCAAGTACAGTCGCTTCTGATTCCTACACAGCCTCTCAGGGCAGTCTTCCCATCCCTCCCTCAGATGGCTTCAGCACATTTTCATAAATAGTGTAGGAATTCTTCATATGAATTAGTAGATTTTCTAGTTAATTTAATACTGTTGAACAACTATTTCTGTGGGACCTAGAGGATTAGGCCATGCTTACCTGAGGTCTGGGTTACTTTACTTTCTCTTGTCAGTGCTGTGAAAGATTCTTCAAAGTGCCAAAACTGATCCTGAACTCTTGGTTAGCATACATTTCCTGGCATGTACTCAAAATCATCACCAGGTGGTGATAGACTCTTACCAGGTGGTGTTGGTTAGGGATGTCAACATTTAATGGTGTTTGGATTGGGTTATAGGAAAATCAGATGCTCAGGATAAGGACAACCTGTATTTTGATTTTACATCTTTCTAAAATAATATATAATTATTAAGTATGAAGTAATTATGAGAATAACAATCATACTGACGTGTACAACCTCTAAAATCTTTTTTTTTTTAAGAATGAAGCCGAGAATGTGTTTGAACACCACCTCTTTAGTAAAAGTCTATTTCAGAATGAAAAGTTATTATTGGTAGATTAAATATTTCCTTTGTCTAGACTTCTGCAAAGTCCTAATTATTTTCCAACAAACTATTTTCTACTGTTTAATATATAGGGAGATTTTGATGTTATATAATATCAAACACTGTACTATATAGAAATATGTGGAAGGCGGCAGGTTCTACCTAATGTGCCTGTCTTAAATGAGGAAAAAGTGAACAACAAATTCTTTAAATGTCGGGAACCATGCTTGGGGGAATAGCAGAGGTTGCTATGGAAATGTGATACAGGAGAAAGGAAATTATCAGAGAGAAACACTTGCTTCTTTTTTCTGGTTTATGTGAAGTTTCTAGGGAGAGTTGTCTGCTCAGTGTTGTTTCTTCATTCTGCCTACCTAGTGTACAAAAAACTTTTTTTGGAGTGAATGACTGAGAATTATGCTTTGAGAATTAGTATTTTCTAGAAGAGAAAAACTAAAAAGCAGGTATGTGTAGAAACCTGGTGCTGATTACTTACATCTTTTTTTAAAAGAACCTTTATTGAAAACCTCTAGTGTCTCACTCACAGT
Organism: Mormoops blainvillei; assembly: GCA_004026545.1. Classification (NCBI taxonomy): domain Eukaryota; kingdom Metazoa; phylum Chordata; class Mammalia; order Chiroptera; family Mormoopidae; genus Mormoops; species Mormoops blainvillei. Next base: position 226,849 of record PVJD01000244.1, read on the forward strand.
TAGAATAAAATCCAAACTCCTGCGATGTCAGTGGTTCTCCTACCTTTTGTTCTTGGGACTCTTATACTTAAATACTTTGAGAAGCCCAGAGAGCTTTTGTTGTATCTATTGCTGTTTATTGGAGTAGAATGAGAAAGAAAAATTTTAAATCTTTACTTATTTGTTCAAAAATAAACATGTTGCTTGAGGCATATGAAGAAAATTCATCCTCACCCAAATGTGTAGCTGGAAAAGGTGGGGGGTGGGGTGTCCTAATAGCCTTATTAGGTAGTTGTGATTATTATTTGATACCTCATCAAAAGTTGAATAGCAGCTTCTTAAATGTTAATTGCCACGTGGCATCTAAAACCATCAGTTAACTCTGCTCCTGTTTACCAGAATCCGTTGGCCTGTCTCGAACGCTGAATGCACCTTTCACCCACGCGTGATTCTGTAATGTAGTCGCATTGTTATTAGACAATCTTGGTTCACTGAGTTTTGCAGCTCTCTTCAGGTGTTGATGTTTCATTATACAATATCACACAAATTACATTTATTCAGTGTCATCACCAATCTCATCAGAAGCAGCCTTTCACCATTGGGAGGCTGTCAGGCTCCTGGTGGTGTAATCAGTATTTTCAAAACTCTGATTTTTGCTTGAAGGTTTTGATGTTATCATTGGCAATAGTTGGTTAGTTTGTTTTTAAGTGACAGGCTCACTTCATTCGTTTTTGAGAAAATGGCTGCTAAATAACTGAGTGTGAATAAATACTTCACATATTTCCTCAAGTACAATGGAGTTCCGTGAAAAAAGTTGCTGGTTCAGATCTACATGAACAGTTGCACACATATATATTTTTTCTCAAGGCAGTAATTCTATTTCAGAAATGCTTTAAAATTACTTCCCATTTCATCACAAAACATTAAATAGATATGTACTCAAGAGCCAAAATTTGATGAAATCAATAATTTTTACTCCTTATTTCCCAGGGAGTCCTCATGAAACAGTACATTGATTATGGCAGAAGAATGCACAGACCTAATCTGCACTTACCTAAGATGTTTCCCCATTTCTAAATCCCCCAGGTGTGAATGGGGAAGAAAAGGCAACTTGACAGGTCCTTCAGTTCCTGTTCCCTTTGGTTGCTCAGGGTTCACTGGAGTGAACTTCAAGTACCTTAGGAACCAGTGGCATCAGTACTAAAAAAGAAAACAGAGAACCAGGCTATGGACCAGTCCTCATAGTCTGGAGCCCTTGGATAAACCCCCCCTTTTGTGTGGGAGCAAAGGGTTCTTCCCATGAGGGCTTTTGGTTATGCTTCACCACTGCCAGATGTTGCTGGCAGGTTTCAGAGGGCTTAAGTCATTGGTACGAGCCTCAAATACCTTCCAAACCATTGCGATTCAAAACTACTTAAAATGCTTATTACGTTAAAATCATTCACAGTTTAAACAGCAGGCACAAAATAGATGTATTTACTTCATCACACCTTCCAAAACATACTTTTATAAAAAAAACCAATTGAGCGTACTTGGAAATTCAAGCTATCTTATTTTTTGCCAACACGTAATTTAAGCCATTATTTTACAATAGTTTGCTTACATTATCAACCTTACTAAAATATTTTCAAATCATTGCTGGTGGTAAAAGTTTTCTTTCATAAACATACCAGCCAAGCAAGAGACTTTCCAGTCATGGCTAGGATATTCAGCTATCTCACAATTTTTTTTTTTGAATTTTTGTTTTAATCCTCACTGGAGGACATATTTTCATTGCTTTTAGAGAGAGAGGAGCGGGGAGAGAGGGAGAAACATCAATTGGTTGCATTCTTGTACTCACTGCAGTTGGGGATTGAACCCGCAACCTGGGTATGTGCCCTGACAGGGAATTAAACTTGCACCCTTTCTGTCTACAGGACGACTCTCCTACCAACTGAGCCACACTGGCCAGAGCTCAACTACCTTACTATTGGTATTGCCATTTTCATTTATTCTTACTGTAGTATTGTAAGAGAATACATAGATGGAAGTTGGGGATTCCTTATTTTAGGGGGAAAAATACTTGATTACTTCACACTCTGGTTCTTAGTACAGCATGACACGTGCTTTTCTACTTGTGCTTGTGCTCTACAGTAACCTTGAAGGGTGATGTTGTCCATCCCTAGCAGCAAGATTTGTTTGCAGGGTAGACATGAGTTTCTAGACTGTTCATATACTCAGCCCTGTACACACAAGCATGTTTTATTACTTCGTTTGAAGATGGCGTGTGTCTAATGTAGTGGAAATTCATACATTCAGTCTTATATACAGACGAAACACATTTCAAAGCCACATATTAAAGTCTCTTTAATTATCCATTTTTTAAAGATTATTCATATGACTGCTTTCTTCCCTTTATGTGAATTGCTGAGCATTTATTATCCTTTCCAGTTCATTAAATCACTAAAATTCTCTACTGGTGCTATAAATAAATATGCCAGACCATGAATTGAGACAAGTTGATAAAGGCAGCTTTGTCCTAGTAACGGAGTCTTGCTCCTGTTTTACCCACACTTCTCTTTGAATATGTGAATATATTACATTAAAATTTAGACTTCTGATGAAGCAAAGCCTTGCTTTGACTACTTGTGAAGACTTGCTCTAAGTCTAGCTTTAGTATTTTCAGTTGGCCTAGCTGCCAGTTGAATGCAATGTTATAAAATCTCATTTGTGTTTAGACATGTTCAGGAGAGCCTCGAGACACATTTAAGACCTGTCTGGATTCTTTACCACTGGACAGTACCTTGTATAGACCTGTATCTCAGACAACTAGAAACTTCATAGATGTCAGTTACATACCATTTTAGCTCAGGACCAGTTGCACTCCACAAATGTGATCTAGGGTTCTAGACGGACTTGGAAGTGTTGGATTCGATCCTTCCTGTTACTTACTGATTGAAAACCAGTAATGGATGTGGTACTGTTAGTTCTTGTTGGGAGATACAGAGAAGCAGCCCTTGGAGAACTCAGTCTAATCAGACAACAGAAGGCAAGATGAAATGTGAGAAAGTGCTGCAGAAGTCTGGAAGTGCAGGGAAACCTTCCTTGAGGTGTCTTTGGAATGCATTGTGAAGGGTCCATAGGCTTCTGATAGACAGGATTGTAGGAAAGAAAAGGCCATGAAGATGGCTGGAAGCAATGGGGTCATTTACAGTATTGGAATACAGTTGAGCCTTGAACAAAGAGGGGGTTGGGCACCAGCCCCCTGCACAATTGAAAATCTGCATATCATCTTTGAACCCCACAGACCTTAACTACTATTGACCGGGAGCCTTACCAATAACAGTCAGCTAACACATGTATGTTAAATATATACTGTGTTCTTATAATAAAGTAAGCTAGAGAAAAGAAAATATTAAGAAAATCATAAGGAAGAGAAAGTAATATATAGTAGTGTTGGAAAAACCTCCATATATAAGTGGACCCACATTGTTCAAACCTGTGTTGTTCAAGGGTCATACTCTAGTCTTATTTGCGTTGTGAATGAAAAAGATGAAATCAAAGAGCTTGGAACCAGATCATGGAGACCTAAAACGCACTGCAAGCCGTTTGTCTTCTCCCTGAGAAAGGAGAAGCGGAATTTCTTCTCTTCCTGGGTAGTTGCTTGGTCTGCAGGCCTGGCATGCTTCTATTAGAAGCAGGAGAGACCAGTCCTTAAATAACGTGGTGATCTCTTTAGAAAGAGCAGCATAGAGTAGTAGTTAGCTAAGATTTGACCACATGCCCCTTAATAAATATCACTTTTCATTTCCTTTTTTGTTGTGATATTTTAAATTTTACGAGAGAATGTTACCTTAAGAAATACTGACATCAACCAGGTCCCCTGTATGAAATTTTTTAGTGGATTACGTCAATCTTACTGCTGGCTCTTAAAAATGCTTATATTTTGATCGCCATTTTCAGAGACTGTTCTTGCCTTGTTCTACCCATCATCATTACAGTGGGCAGTGGGTCTTGTATGAATCCATCTAGTTCATGACTACGGTGAAATGGCCACTTCTCTGTGGTGTGTGTGTGTGTGTGTGTGTGTGTGTGTGTGTAAGTACTAACAGTTGAGTTGCCACTTTTTGAAAATATATTTTGACTTGAATGCTTTTTTTTTCTGCTCATTAGAGTTAAGGTACGTACACATGTAAATACTATATACCTATTGTTTGTTATATGATGCAGAGTTTAGGGAAACCCAAATTTAAGAACTTATTTTTATGAATTCTCTTGATTTTCTAAGTGAGACTTATTTTATAACATCATTTTATAAGCAATTAAATTGTTTTATGCCGTATATCTGGGCAGTTCAGGTCCTGACCTACTTACATAGTAACTCTTAATGTAAAAAAATAAAAGACGTGCTGAATATATTATTAGAATTTATCCCTGGCCGGTTTGGCTCAGTGGATTGAGCACTGGCCTGCAAACCAACAGGTTGCTGGTTTGACTCTCAGTCAGGGCACATGCCTCGGTTGGGGGCCAGGTCCCTAGTTGGGGGCATGGGAGAGACCATCGATCACATCTCTTACACCGATGTTTCTCTCCCTCTCTGTCTCCCCCCTTCCCTTCTCTCTAAAAATAAGTAAATCTTAAAAAAAAAATTGAATTTGTGCTTGAAATACCTTATTTTCTTAGTTCTGTCATAAGTATTGAAACCAAGTGTTGTAGAAACCCCTCAACTTTTATTTCTATTACACCAGCATGAGAGATGGAAGCAACAAGGGAGTCCTTTATCAGTGCCAAATTATTTTCTACAGCAAATGGAGGCAGTCTCTGAATGTTACTTGGTGTTGATATAGTTAAGGTTATGCCAACATTTATAGGACAGTGTGCCTTTATATTGTGTCTTTCACAACAGTCATGGGGAATTATATACTTTAAGGCCAATTAAAAGTAGCATAAAACATATTTTTAAATTTGGACTTAGAACAGATTTTACTTTGAGTTTTTGCCAGAAGCTGGTTTCTATAATAACCCTCTGTTACAGGCTTTTAATTCTAGTTGAATTTTTTGTTAGGCAATATTTTTGTGATTCAGTTTAGAAATAAATGCACATGCCTTTTTATTTTCATTTGGTGGCTCTCTACTCCAGAAAAAGGTGTTAGAAATTGGGTATAAAAGTGTCTTGTAACTTCATGTGTTTGTGTTTTCCTACAGCACAGCATTTCTCACTGCAGCAGATCTCTTATTTTCAGATCTTATATTGTTTGCTTAAAGTAACTATATTTTATTCTAGTCACTTACATTATAAAAATGAAGAAAGACATTTTATTAAATAGTAATTAATGAAGGCCCTTTTGTGCATGTGTGTATAGTGATGGTCAAATCACAACATTGATAACTGATCTTTTCTGTGTGGTTTTGCTAAAATCAGAAATGAAAGGGTCTTTTTTCTGACTGCCTTTTTCCAACCTATTTTGTTCTACAGTGATAAAAGTTTTAAATCTAAAACAATTTATGTCATAACTTCAAGTGTTTGGGGGAGGGTGCAGTAGTGAATGAAATGATAGGAGAGCAATATTCATTTCTAAGCCGTGACTAAGAGAACAATGCACGTTTAGATGACTTCTACTTAAGAATATATATATATTTTTAATCTTGTGGAGCTTTTTCACTAAGAACTTGTATGTTGGGGAAAGTGGTCTGTGACACACCATTAATAATTAGGATTGATACACAATATCTGGTGATTTGAGGTCTGTCGGAATTTTTTTCTTCCCATTCTGTGTGCTCATTGGAAAAGGGTGGCTTTCTCAAAGCAATACATTGTTTAATTATGTAAGTGAAAAAGGGCTTTGGGTTTTAATGATCTGATTGTGGAAATGATTTTGGTTCTCAGCTTCCTAATATCACAAAATATATATATATCTCCTGCCAAAGTAAAAAATGTCTATGAAAAAATTTTTGTTTGACTAAAACACATTATTTCCCTCTATCAACTAAAGCCAACAAACAACCTGGAGACAGCCACAGTGGATGTTGGGCAAAGTTGTTCCATTCTAGCATTTCCAACTGGATTAATGTCCCCTGTTAGATCGGCATAGTCTCCCTTCTTACTTTCTCAGAAGAGACCTCCTGAGGCCTGATTTTACTTTTCTTTGGATAAATTGTTTTCAAGTACCTAGGAGAAAATCATACATAGAATAATCATTGATTTCTCCCTCTTAAACTAACATTTTAATATAGATTCTATTTAGTTGAAAATAATTTCTAAGGAGTCATTTAGTGCCAAGTTTAACCTATGTATAATGTTGTTGTAAGTTAATAAATTGATGGATTGATGGATAAAATATCGTTAGCAGATATTACCCAGAGAGTTAATAGGCTTCCATTAATCAGTTATATGTACATGTATAGTAACGTGCCATGAGGAAATATAGAAATGCATTGTACTAATGCTGAAACTCTTACCAGTCCTGGCAATGGAAATTATCGTTTTGGAATTTTCATCTAGATTTTCCACTATATCATTGGTTGTCATAGTAGCAGTCTCAATTGAGAATTGTGATTACACACTTTTATCAAGTGACTACTTGATGATCAGTTATTCTAATGTAATTCAGTTGGAATTCTGAACCATCATCTTGCCTGGTTAGAGAAGTAATTAACCAACTTAAAGAAGAGAGTCCTTTCTGTCTCTTGAATTATATCGATTTTACATATTGTGAGGTGCCATCAGTTGTAATACATGCCATTATTTTATGTACCAACAAGAAAGGATAAAACCCTAATAGTTATACTCAAGAGATGCCATCAGTTTTAAGAGAGAGCCCAATTTCAGCCATGTTTAAAAAATGGCACATATATACACGTAGAATTTTAGTTGGCTATTGGTCTTAATCACAGTATTTAAATGTAGAGAAAACTATTTTAATCCTACCTAGTGTGGCTAAGTGGATTGATTGCCTGCTTGCAAACCAAAGGGTCACTAGTTCCTTTCCCAGTCAGGGCACATGCTGGGGCGTGGGCAGGTCCCCAGTTAGGGGTCTGCAACGGGCAACCACACATTGATGTTTCTCTCCCTCTTTCTCCTCTATCTAAAAAAAAAATAAAAATAAAGAAAAGAAATGAAAAGAAAACTATTTTAAATAAATAATTACTTCTGCTGAATATCGTACAGGTTCTTTAATCCTAGAAATCTAGAACTAGAAAAAGTAAGAGATTATGTAGTCAACACTTCCACAATTAGGAAATTTCATATGATATCCTCTAGAGAATATAAAAATGTGCAGTTGATTACCTTGTTTATCTAAGTATCTTACACTCCACAAAAGAATTCATAGTAGCATTCCTTTAAATATCTATTGTTAAAGTATCTCATATGATAAATTTTATATATTCTCTTTTAGGAACACCTCATTTAACATGTGATAGAGAATGATTTGGGATTTAGATGAGTTGTTTAGTATTCCAAACAAGGTACACACAGACACAGTCATAAAAATCAAATATCATGTTAAGCCCCAGTGGGTGTGGCTCAATGGATTGAGCATCTGCCTGCAAACTGAAAGGTCGCTGGTTCAATTCCCAATCAGGGCATATGCCTGGCTTGAGAGCTATGTCCCCAGTTGGAGGCCTGGGGGAAGCAGCCAATTGACGTTTCTCACATAGATATTTCTCCGTTCCCCCCACCCTCTCTAAAAATAAAGAAATAAAATATTTTTAAAAATATCATGTTAAATAATATATGGAATTCTTTAAAAATCGTTCCAGCTTTTAAATAATTGTCACAGTCTACCTTTGGGCATTTTTCCCCCAAGTTTAAAGTACAATTCAAGGTTAACTTTAGCTGTGTGGTGAAAAGGAAATGACTTAGTGAAACTATCTATGAGCATCCGCCTTCCAGCCAGTGCTAAGGTATGCCTTGGCCAAGTGTTTTAGTTATCACCACTCTTGGTGCTAGAATTCAAACCGGGTCATTGTTGAGAGGGGCCATATTGAGTTGCTAGTGTAGACATTGCTGGGTGGCTAGATGAACTACTCGAAGCTTCAGGCTCTCTGAGGAGGTGGGTACAGCAGGGCATCTGCCAATGTACAACACAAGTCTTAATTATGGAACTTTACTGCAAAATCCGAGCAACCTGGGACCTTTTTGGCCTTTAGGTAGGGCTGGAACAAGCCTGCAAATGGGATGAAACGTCAGTAGCTGTGAAACCTGGAAGATTGCAAGGCTGGGAGCCAGATTAATCTTTGGGTTTTTGTGTTTTGGAAAATTGTATCACAAATGTTTCCTGCTTTGGGTACAGTTGTTGCTAATAGTGAAAGCTTACCTTTGCAGAGTGTTTCAAGCTTTTATCAAAGTGCCTTCACAGACATGTAATCTTGCCTCCACAATAAACCTGAGAGGGGTGGAATGGGTATAATTACCCCATTTGACAGATGAGAAAATGAAGTAACTTGTTATTGGTTCTTGCTTTTTTCACTATACCACGCTGCTAGTGCTCGACTCTGTATTTCCAAATTTAGAAAGCATATAGTCTGTTTTCCAGCAGCTGCTGCTATCTTTAGGGACTGCCAACATTTTGTCACTTATCTTTTTTACCTTCTAAATCAGAAGCATAACTTTCATGCTGTATCAAAGCACAAAAGAAGAAAAAACAAAACACTGTTTCACCATGACTTATTAGGTTAAATTACTCTCCTCTGTTATGTTCTGTTAATAATCTGTGGGAGTGAAAACTTATTTCTTCAGTTCATAGTACCTTGTTTAAACCTCGATAAACCTCACTGCTGTAGCTGTAGTGTCTTGTAGTAAACCAAACACAAGTCCAGACAGAGTCCAGAGTTAGAACAGGTTAAACAAGAGTTGCCGGCATTGTCAACACAGGATTTGTTGGTGTTAACTGTGAGTGGCTGGTTTTCAAACTTTCATTTTATCTTCAGAGCCTCTTCTGTTTTTTGAGAAGCTTGCTCATGGCTGTTATGCTTTTATGGTCCTTCTTGTTACAGTTCCTCTCCATTTCTTTCCAGAAAATGTCTTCTGGCGTTCTTCCTACAGGGCGCCTCTGCAGGGTGCAGAGTATGCATGTTCATGGTTTTCATGTCTGTGAATTTTGTACATATATTTTTATTTTAAAGGAGAATAGAAATAAGGAGATAAAGCATCATGTAAAGATGTAGGATAATTACTGTGGGTGAACATTAGAGTGAGTGGATGGGACAAAATTAGGCAAGCAGTGAGGAAATCTGCATTCTAGGCCAGACGTTGCCCCACTGCTTAACTGTGGACTTTTCACAAATCTCTTAATTTTTTGGACACCTAGTTACCTTATCTGTGGGGCAGAGTTGCATTAAATGATTTGTAGAGTCCCTTTTAGTTCCAAATGTCATTCAAGTCCCCAAACTGAACATACAAGCTTCTACTAAATAAAGGTGGGATGTCTGGCAAACCTCTGTGAAGAAGATAATCTAATGAGCTTAAATTGATCTTTTTTTTTTCAATTGGGAAATGAATGAAAAGAGATCAAGGTGGTTGAACTTCCTGACAGTTATAAAAAAATCTGATACACTTTCTTAGCTAAAACTTGGTTCCTAGTCTTGTGCTCCATTGTGTGCCCAGAACCTCATATGCTGCATGATCAGCATGTTGTATGTTGAGAATACTCTTGTAAAAGACTGATGGGCCTCTGACCCATTTACTCATTAGAGCAGATTAACCATGTTTCTCAACAGCCTTAAAATTCAGAAGGTGGAGAAACAAGTGATACAATGTTAGATGGAAAGAAATTTTAGAGGTGAAATTTGAGACTAGATATAGGGCTGGATATCTTTTATTGCCTTTCGATTCAGTGGGTGGTGTTTCTGGGTTACAGATTAAATAACTGGGGTTTTAACTATTTATATTTAATTTCAAGGGGAGGGAGAAGCCATAATTTGTGTTTAATGAGGTAGACTTACAGATATGAAAGCAGAGAATAAAGTGACATGATTATTTTCTATATTCAGATCCATCTTAGATGTTTTTATAGCATTTTATTGTGTTCTGGGTCATGGATTACTGTGAAAGACAGATGTCAGCTATGGCTTTTCTTTCCAGAAAAATAAATGCACACTCCCTGCAGTTTGAGGAGTTTCATGTGCTCCATTAAGTTAATGCAGTCTTGCCTTATTCCTCATCTGGTTGCCCGTAGTCCAAATTCCTGATAGGAAAAGACTCTGGAATGTTAAAACTTAAAAACCATTAGAAATAATGTAGACCATTGTTAGATTGTACTGACTCAGGAAATCCATGGAATGAACCAAGATCAACATTAAAAAGAAAAAGAAAAAGAATAAAATAAAAAACATCAAAGTGTATCATAACATGTTGAGTTAATTTTGCAAACTGTCTGTCCATTTGTATATTTGTGTGTTTCTGCCTTAGTACCAAGTCCAAATATAAAATTCATTTCTTTCTGTGATGGTAGTTTGAGAAACACCTATTCTTATTGAACCTATTCATTTAGTAGCTGAGGAAGCTGAAATGCTTCAAGGCCAAATGATTTGTTCAGGGCCCCCACCCCTCAACACACATACTTTAATTTTCAGCGGCCGAGCCAGGACTGAACCAGATTACGTGATTGCCAATTTTGCTGTGCCACAGTAATAATCTTTTGAAATAAAATTATGAAGTAGATTGTTTAAAAATATTAAGTAGTTCATCTGTTTCATACTTGGCATTTTTTCAATCCTTTATTTTCCCCACTAAAACCATCTTTGTCATTGTCCTTCAAAATAATCTGGGCTTGAACTTTTTCCCCAGATAATTGAAAAATGTTCAGAGGCCTCTAAGTTGGCTCTTTACACACCTGATTTTTGACATTTGGGGCATAATCAGAAGAATTTTAGAACAAGATATAAAGGTTGTCAAGTTTTGTATTCAAACCAAATTAAGTTATTTTGAATTATTTCTTCATTTACTTGATAACCGAATGCATAATGTGATGCCAGAGGTTGATACGGAATAATTGGTTAGACCCTGCAACCTTCCTTTGTTATCTGTGTAAGGTTTTCTCAAACTTTAATGTCATACAGATTACCTAGAGGGTCTTGTTAAAATGCAGATTCTGACCCAAGTCTGGCTGAGATTCTGGGCTTCTAACAGGTTCACAGACAGGGCTCCTGCTGCCTGCTCCTTGGGCCACACTTTGAGCAGCAAGGACCTTAGTAAGAAAAGGTAGCTTTCCATAAACTTTCCATTGTGTTGGTTTCATTAACATTTTCATGCTTTTCAACTTGGCTACAAAAATTTAAATGTCATTCTTGTTTTTTAATTGGATTACTTTTTGTAGTCAAGCCCATATCTTTATAAACAACTGTGCTCATCAGTCCCCACATCCATAAATAATATACCCCTCTTTGCAGCGCTGTCCTAGTTAATTCAGATCTAGCACTTCTTCCTTTAACTAATAGATTTGAGCTTTTCCACAAAACTTAATTTTCCAGATAACCAAAACCTTTAATTTCAGACAGAACATTTTCTAAAATATGTAATTTTCTTTCTTAACTGGTTACGTGCACATTTTTCTTTATTTACTTGTGTAAGAGCAGCGTTTGTTGGAGGCTTTCCTAGTAAAGAGAGTTGCACTAAATGCAAAATGAATAAAAACCACAGTCTTCTAAGTTCCTGTGTCTGCTTTTTTATGCTTTTTCTATTTTGTATGGGCAATTATTAGTATGTCTTTCTCAGAGCAGCTCATTTCCCTTTCCATTCTAATTGATCACTGTCTGACCTGTCAGAAGGTCTTCCCTGTCACAGTGGCTTTCCTAGCAGGGTAGTATTCAAAAAGTTTAGTAGCAGCTGAGCAGGAGAGAACTCCTTTGAATTTTTTTGTTTGTTTGTTTTTCATGCCTTTTACCATGTGCTTTTAAAAACTAATTTTTCATTTCTCTCTCTCTCATGTACACACATTGTGTTAAAATGGATATAAAGGTGACTTGGAAGTGTGCGTATATGTATGTGTGTGGTAGGTAGTCCTGTGATTGAAAACGTAATCGTAATAAATAAGCAGCTTTTTAGGGTCCATTTAAAATGGGGATGGATAACCTGCTGAAGATTGTGGTTCTCTTACATACAGCCTGTCTTGCAGTGGCTTTGCAAACAGTTTTAAAAATAACAATGACAATAAAGAGGATGTTCCTTGGATCAATTAATGATTTAGGGTCCTAGGGATCTAAAGTCTGATTTCCAGTGTGTTATCTCTGGTAGATTATCAGTTATAACAACAATTGAAGCTCCCATTTGTGGAGCCCTCACTGTGTCATGAACTCCTTATTCAGATGAATGTTGTGCAACAAGCAGGGCTGTGGTCATGAAGGGTAGAAATGGCTGCTACATTGGGAGTGAATAGATAGGGATGAGATTAAATCTCCCCATTAGTCCCTCTTTAGGAAATAATAAGCATGTGTGGAACCTACAGCAGGTGTTTTTGTTTTTTGTTAACTCACTAAAGCTAGAAATTGTTAGAGGATTCTTGTCTCTAAAAACCACGTAGTAGTTTATATTTTTCTGATTCAAAGCAGAGGACCTGTTTGCATTTTAACGAGGCAGCATCAGAACATTTATCATTTGAATAGCCTTATTATTGGTTTTGTGTTAGAAATTGTGGATTATATTCTTTAAAATTATTATAAGGCTCAATGTGGCCATAATATTTTGGTTGTATTTTGAAATCCTGAACAAGACCCCATTTTACATATTTTTAGTGAATTACAACCTTTAAACACTGATTACTGGAGTTAGATTTTTCTCACTTAAATCTTGTTTCTACATCTAGAATTTGTCTATGCTTCAGTGCAGTTAAGCCTACTGGTGTAATCTGAGTCTGGGTAACAGTATTTTGTGATCTGGGACTCCTGTCAGAAATCATTATAGGGGCCAGAAAACATTGGGAGGTAAAATAAATACATGACCTCATCTCTTATTTTGCACTAGATTATAACTTATATTCAAAGAGACTGAAAAAAGAAAATAACATTTTTCCATTAACCTGTGATAAATGTGTTTAGTATGGTTTTGTTATTAATAATTCCTCTTAGCTGCTGAATGGAGGATATTGTTTGAAGTATTTGAAGCTAAATGCTGCCAGGATAAAGATTTTGCTAGTAATATAAAGTAGACATCAGTTCCTACCCTTTGTTAATTGATTCTGCCTGTTTAAGGAAAAAAAAATGTACATCTACTAAAGAGAAATCTGTGAGCATAAACTCTTCTGTTTTCAAATGTATTTCATAGGTTGTTTATCTTATTTAAATATACAGTAATACAGTAGACAAGAGAATGCAACTGCTTGCTGTTCCTTTAATATCAGGACTGTGCACGTTACAATAGGTGTCACTGTTTTGCTTGGTCCAATCATGATTGGTGACTTCAGCTATTGGCTCCAAGCACTGGCTGTCTGACTCCATCTGCAGGGCTGTAATACCTACTCTCCTCTGATCCATTCACCACACAACTTCAGCCGGCTGAACACACTCGCACGGCTCCAGCACATCTTGCTAACCTAATTCAGAAAACAAGTACCACGGCTCTCTGCCTGTCATCTTCGCTCACTGTAGCATTTTCAGGTGATCCTGGAAGCTGGGTTATTTTCATGAGCAAATAAGAGAAACAGGAATCATGGTGGGCATGTATTTAACAGACCCAGTACTGGATAAAACTTAAAGCCAGTAACTATTCAACATAGTGAAAAGGTCACCTTGCCTGACTGAGAAAAGAAGCAAAATATCAGCTTGTTGGTTTCTGTTAACATCTCAGCTCATGCCAGCCTCTTTTCCTTGATGTCCGTACCAACTTGGGAGATCTAGCTCTAAAGAGAGACATACTGTACTCATGGTAGATGACAAGGAAAAGAACATGAAATGTCTCACCTTCTTCTTGATGCTTCCAGAGACGGTAAAGAACAGATCCAAGAAAAGCTCGAAGAAAACAAATACCAGCAGCAGCAGCAGCAGCAACAGCAGCATCAGCAAGTTGCCTCCAGTTTGTTATGAAATAATTACCTTAAAGACTAAAAAGAAGAAAAAGATGGCTGCTGACATATTTCCCCGCAAAAAACCAGCAAATTCCAGCAGCACCACTGTCCAGCAGTACCACCAGCAGAATCTCAGTAACAATAACCTGATCCCAGCCCCGAACTGGCAGGGTCTTTATCCTACCATCAGAGAAAGGTAAGTGCCAGGCCAGCATGTTTACTTTAAAAGTTTTCCTGTGTTGAAGTTTCTGCTTTTGCACAACTCATACTGTATTTTAACATAAATCTCTGTTTCCTCTTTTCCCAGCAGCTTTATTGGTAATGGAAAACTGCCTTGTGCCTTTTCCAAAACAGTACAGCTGTTTTCCTCTTAGATAAAAATGTTTTTGCAAGCTGTAACATTTAAGTGACAGGGGTATGTCTAGAGGCCATAGAAGATAGAAAGCTTTTATTTATCGGTAGTCTGATGAAAAGTTTGTGTAACTTTTTTTTTTTAACTTTAGTTACTTCCTATGTGCTTGCAGTGATTACAAACATAGTTATTTGGTTGGAACCTTTATTTGTAGTTACCCTGAAGTTATGAAACTGTTGCTTAGCTTAAGAATCTTTTGTGGGTTTTGTGTATTGGGGAGAGGGTATTTAAAACGCTGGCTGTTGTGAACTAATGAATTGCCTCTGTTTATAGAAATGCGGTGATGTTCAATAATGATTTGATGGCAGATGTACATTTTGTGGTTGGGCCACCAGGTGGGACTCAGCGGTTGCCAGGACACAAAGTAAGCAACAGCCGCATTACCGGTTCAGTCCTGAGATTTACAGAGAGGGACCCTCTCCGTAAACCTGGAATTCGGGGTGGGCAGCTTGTTGATGTCAGGCAGTGCATGTTTCACCCGATCACTGTGAAAGCTCAGCTTCTCCAAAGGGCTTTGGCCACGCTTTATTTTTTCCTTTGTTCCTTTTATCCTGCTTTATATCTCACACAAAAACATGCCCTTTTAACTCTCCAGTCATGGGGACTTGTTGTGACAGGTTAGGAAAGTCATATGTTCACTCTTTCCCTAGAAATCAGTTAAGTAAGCTTTTCTCTTATTCATTTGTTTTGTTATGAGGGAACTTGTGCATTAATCTGTTAAAGCCTTTAGATAATTAGCAGCATGGAGACTGATTTGCATGAATATCTATCTATATCTTATACTATCACGGCAAGATACACTGCACCTTGGCTTTGACAAAAGAGCAGGTTTAGGTGCTCTGTGTCCACTAAACATGGTCGCTTAGAGTTGTTTTTCTAGATTGATTTACCGAAGATGCTTCAATTTAGAGCATGATTCCCTTTCTCCACAGTATGTTTTAGCTGTTGGGAGCTCTGTGTTCCATGCAATGTTTTACGGAGAACTTGCTGAGGACAAAGATGAAATCCGTATACCAGATGTCGAACCTGCTGCATTTCTCGCTATGCTGAAGTAAGCATCATTTGTATGTTTGGAAAGAGTTTGTTTAAGCTGTATTCGTACACTGCTGGTTTCACAGTTAAATATAAGTTCTGTGTAACAGAAAAGGGAGACTGATGAAGAAAGAGGGTGCTGCTTACCTCTTTTGGAGAAAACTGTTCATCGTTCAGTAGAAAGCGTGTGGAGTGATGCAGTCATTTGTAATGACACCTTGGCATGGGATTTGGGGGCAAGTGGCTTCTGATTTGATTTTTAACAACTTAGAATTGAAGAAAAACAACTTTCTGGTGTAGGCATTCTCTAATAGAGGATGTCCTCTGTGAAAGCATCATGTGTGAAAAACTCTTTAAAGACAAATTAAATTTTTGCTTCACAGTTCTGGAAATATATACCTTGTTTAATGCCACCAGTTAAGAGATTTCTAAGTTTTTTAGGAGTTATTATTTCCTACCAACAAATGTAAAACTTACTATCTTTTGGAATAAACTGATCTTTGCACACACACACACATACATACTCTTACATAAAATTAGATACCCTTTCTCAAGGATAAGCATTTGCATTTGATAGTAGAGAAGAAATTTTTGAGAGATGTAAGTTTTCTATAGTTTATATATATAGTTTATATCTATATATATAAAATTTGTACAGAATAACTTTAATTGGTAATATAGCAATATAATGCTATAAGGTATATATTTTTAAAAAATAGTTTTATACCTCATGGGTCTTTCAGAATCTAGTACATGTTAATGAAGTAAATAGAATCCACCTCATTACATGTACTGGTGCTAGGCAGTAATAGTCTACCATGTTATTAAAATCCAATGACTTTTCTAAATCATATTTATATAATTTTTTGTTAAATACTTACTCTAGCATACTAGGTATATCAGAGTTCAAGGTTACAAGCTGCTGTAGGAATATTGGTTCACTAGAATACATATAATCTATATTGAAAAAAAATTATTCAGTGGGTCATCAAGTTGGACAGTAACCCCACAAATGGTTAAAATGTTCCAGTATATCACCCCCCGCCTACTGAAAAATCAGGAGCATAGTTAGTTTTGTAACCAAATCCAGGTTCACTGCATACTAGCCAATGAGTTGAGTGACAAGGAGTTGGGGCAGGGAAAGCAACTTTATTCAGAAAGCCAAGAAGATTACAGACTAGTGTCCTAAAGAACCATCTTAAGGAGGTGCCGAGTTAGGGCTTCTTTTATGTCTAGGGCAGAAGGAAACAGGAGAGGCAAGGGGTGATTGGTGACTGTCGACATCTGGGCATCCACAGGGGCTTGAGAACAACTGTGAAACTTTCTCAGTCTTTTTGTTCTTAGTCCGTTGACTTTAGTTGATGTGAGTCCAGTCATGAAGTTAGTCCTTGAAATCTGTGGTGAACATTATTTTTGTATATACTTCCTTTATCTCTTCAGGAGAGGCAGTTTCTGGTAAGGGGCAGTTTTTGTAAAATTCAGGCCACCAGTAGAATTCCTCTAATGATTAGCATGTCTGTATGCAAAACGAAGTAGAAGCTACTAACCTCAAGGCCATGGGAACAAAGCAGGCTTGAACAAGATGGAGTCAGGGAGGCCAGGCATTTCACTGTTATAGTTCTAGAGCTAATTATTTATTTGTATTATAGTTTTGAAATCTAACTCCTGCCAGCTTAAATTTTTATAATGGAAGGTAGGGAAATTAAAGGCAAGTGAAAGTGTGAAATACAAAATGTAAACTAACCTGCCACTTTCTAACAAACCAATGCTTCATGACCATTGCGATCTTTTAGAGATATAAATACAGGAACCAGTTTTACCTGTATTTACCTATATCCCAAGTTGGACTTCTTTTCTTTTTTCCCCAGTCATGCCAGCTTTGTATATTTGACATTTTTCCTTTGTAGAAGGGAATGCTAACGGTAGTTTAGCATTTTGACTTCATGGCCTTTGAGTAGAGTATTGTGTCATTGCAGATATATTTATACATAATTAGGAAATGTGAGTAAGAATCATAGAGTTATTAATACATTTCACCTAAGTCATTTGATTGATCATTTGACAAGCATCTTTTCTCATGAATGTATTACTTAGAATATATCTCAATATACCTTTTTAAAATTAGACATGCCATCCATATAAAGAGGTAAAAATCAGAAAAGTGGTGAGGTGCCATTTGCTGCTGTGCTGTAGTTGATCAGTACCACATTGTCCCAGGGATAGTGGAGGCCAGGCTTTCCTTACTTCACCCCTGCATGTGGGTGAGTAGCCAGTATTCCTGGAAAGGGGTTGTCAATAAAAAGGTAAGACTGCTCAGTTGATAGTTTCAGGGTAAGAGCCAGAGTGCTGACTATGCTTCAGAATCCTCCCCCATGTCCTGGATCTCTGGTTAGAGCATCCCTAAGCTGCAGCCTATTTTGTCAAGAGGCCTTGCCAGTCAGAGAAGATAAAGAGCTTCCTGGGAGCAAAAATGCCGGTTCCATTTGTGATTGTGGGCATTTTCTTATTGCAATCATTTTGTGTGTGTATATGTGTTTTACTTTCTTACAGAAGCCACTGCTAATTTCTTGTTATGTCTGTTTCACTAAGTTGAAATATAGTAACTAAAGGAAAACTTCACAGGCAAGTAGCTAAACACACTTCACTAGAAAGATTTAAAAATTAAGTGTTTTCAATATGTATTTTTCACCCATATGTGGTTCTCACTGATGTACTTGGCAACTCATAGCAGTCTAAAAGAAGCAGATGATGTCTACCTTTACATGTCATTCGGAGAGCCTGCACTGTCCCCCAAAACATCAAGAAGTGTTTTATCTCCTGAATTAGGGATGCTTTATAGAATCACAGAAATAGTGCATACTGTGGCTTTCATACTTGGTCTTTAAATATATCTTGAAACAATATATTCTTTAATTCTGAAGGTGGAAGGAATGTGTAGGGGGAAAAGAAAGAATTACAGTTTAAAAAAAAGAAACAACTACAAAACCTGTATTGGATTCTGTGTAAAGGTAACTGGAAGGTAGGGCCGAAGTCCGTATTTGATAACCCATTGAACTTGGAACTACTTGAAAAATACCTTATTTAATCTCAGGTTTTATTTTGTGTTTAGGAGAAATCCAAGTCACAGTTAAAAGTATCAAGATGTAATCATTGCTAACATTATAATATTAAAAATATTTGATCCTGTCCGAATGTACAGAAAAATTTTGAAGTAAGACATTTATATATATTGCTTCTAGAACATAGGGGAGTTATTGTTTCCATTAAATATAAAATAGTACATGTACTAGAATTTTGAGTGTATTTCCCCAATATTAACCATCTCTGATATGTCAGTCTAGTATCTTTTATTCTTTTGAAATGACATTAAATTCAGTTTATAACATAGAGGCTAGTATAACAACACAAAGTTAATGTCTTTAGTTATACAAACTTAATTACTGAATTCAGACATTATAATTTATGAACATATTTCAGATGTTTTTTAATCCCTATTATTTTTGTAATGCCACCTAACATTTTTATTTATTTATTTATTTTTTTGGAACTAGCTTGAAAGTAGTTGCATCTTTTCTTGCTGGACACACTCATTTTGTGAAAATTCCATTTACATGCTGTGCATTTTCTTTCAGATATATCTATTGTGATGAAATTGACTTGGCTGCTGACACAGTGCTGGCTACTCTTTATGCTGCCAAAAAGTACATTGTCCCTCACCTCGCCAGAGCCTGCGTTAATTTCCTGGAGACCAGCCTGAGTGCCAAGAACGCCTGTGTGCTCCTTTCCCAGAGCTGCTTGTTCGAGGAGCCAGACCTGACCCAGCGTTGCTGGGAGGTGATCGACGCCCAGGCTGAGTTAGCTCTTAAGTCAGAGGGATTCTGCGATATCGACTTTCAGACACTAGAAAGTATCCTCCGCAGGGAAACACTGAATGCCAAAGAAATTGTTGTTTTTGAGGCAGCTCTCAACTGGGCTGAAGTAGAATGCCAGAGGCAAGATCTAGCTCTGAGCATTGAAAATAAACGCAAGGTCCTAGGAAAGGCACTTTACTTGATTCGCATACCTACAATGGCCCTGGATGATTTTGCAAATGGTGCTGCACAGTCTGGAGTTCTAACTCTCAATGAGACCAATGACATCTTCCTCTGGTACACTGCGGCCAAAAAGCCCGAGCTGCAGTTTGTGAGTAAAGCCCGCAAGGGCCTTGTCCCACAGCGCTGCCACCGTTTCCAGTCATGTGCCTATCGGAGCAACCAGTGGCGCTATCGGGGCCGCTGTGACAGCATTCAGTTCGCAGTGGATAAGAGAGTGTTCATTGCTGGCTTTGGGCTGTATGGCTCCAGCTGTGGCTCTGCGGAGTACAGCGCCAAGATTGAACTCAAACGTCAGGGCGTTGTCCTGGGGCAGAACTTGAGCAAGTACTTCTCAGATGGCTCTAGCAATACCTTCCCCGTGTGGTTTGAGTACCCAGTGCAGATAGAGCCAGACACTTTCTACACAGCCAGTGTGATACTGGACGGCAATGAACTCAGCTACTTCGGACAGGAAGGCATGACGGAGGTTCAGTGTGGCAAAGTGACTGTCCAGTTTCAGTGTTCCTCAGACAGCACCAATGGCACTGGGGTACAGGGAGGGCAGATTCCTGAACTTATATTCTATGCTTGAAAATAATTCCCGAAGCAGTGTGAGCTCTGAAGTGCACATCTGGTTCCTGCTTGCTTGATGCTTAGCTCATCTGCAGATATGTGATCAGCGCAGGTAATTTGTAATGAATGAAGCTGTAGGCAGTTTCTAATTTCTTTCAACCTTTTAATTATGTAAAGGCAAAAATGCAGCATTCAGCTTTTAACTATACGCTTAAAAGAGCCAAGTTCTTATTAGTACTTTGTGGTTTTAGAATTGCGTCCGTCTCTGCAGCTGGGGAGAATTTGTGCTCCTCTCTAACTGCCCCATTGACCTCCCAGATTTGTCCCTCTTAAAAACATTTTCGAATCACCTCAAATTTCCTTTAGGGCTTTATTTTGACAATAGAAGTAGTCTAAAATAATAATGACAAGAGTTATTTTTAAACAGAACTCCTCCCTTCAAAAAAAACCAC
This sequence comes from Mormoops blainvillei, assembly GCA_004026545.1. Taxonomy (NCBI): domain Eukaryota; kingdom Metazoa; phylum Chordata; class Mammalia; order Chiroptera; family Mormoopidae; genus Mormoops; species Mormoops blainvillei. The sequence continues at coordinate 247,349 of PVJD01000244.1, forward strand.
AGATAAACCTCAGTGTACAATTTTGAAAGAAGTTTTGCTTTTTACTAAGTAATAATTTAGAGAGGAGATAGTAGTCGTGTTTAGCTCTTATTCCCTTTTTTAAATATTTTACTTCTGGGCATGGCATTTTCTTAAATCCTAAATTCATAAGATTGTTAAATATTAAATACTGCAAAGTGTCAGTATAAAGTGGAAAAATAAGAAATTGGATGTTTGTTTAGGCCATGACTGCAGCTACAGCAGATTTATATTCTTTAGATTAGAAGACAAAATATTGCAGTACAGATACTTTTTTTAGAAGTAACTAAAGTTATGAAATGTTGTTGTCATTAGAAAAAAGTTTCAGGCCTATTATTTTAAACTTAAAATAGTTCAAAAAGGAAACCTAAAAAAGTCCCATACTATAAATGGATTAATTGATAGCACAATAAAATGCACAGTTTGAAAAAGTCAAACTCCCCACTTAGTTTCTGATCCCCACCACTTGCTTGTTTTCATAAATCATACTGTGTAGAATTCCTATTCCCTTTTATTGTATTTTTTTAAGAGAAGAGGACCAAACAATTCTTTAGACGAATGGAAAAACAATTAGTTTTGTAGCACTACGTGTTAATGTAATAAGATACCTTTATTCATGGATTTTTAAAAAAAAATAAATATGCTTTACCTGTTCTACTTTGATCACATACTATCTTCTTAGTTAATTATAATTCCGTCTTGTTCCTGGACTGCTAGAATCTGGCCTCTGGCCATCTTAAAGTGCCAATATATGCCTGCAGGGTTTTTTAAAAAGTTACCTGGAACAATGCACCTGATTATACCCAATATTCACTGCATCAGCATCAGCACCACATCCAACTCCTTATTTGCCCATGGATAATGTAAACAAAGGAAGGAAAAGCTGATATCAGAAAATTCTCCTTTAGTGATGGCTTGTGATGGTTGAGTGCCCGTGACCCTGGCAGCGTCCGGTGCGTTCGTTGCCAGTTGAAGTATCCATGTGTTCCTGGGCAGCTTTTCTGCTCAGTGTGATCCTGAGATGGCTTCCCTCGCCACCCTGAGTGTGGTCCCTGACCGCCTCCTTCTCCTGCTCTGTAAGCCTGAAGCTGGCTTGCCTGGAGCCAGGGGTTAGTCCTGGGGTGGGTGTGTGTGCATGGGCACCCATGTGCATGCAAGTATGTTTGCCAACTCAGGAATTGTCTCCTCCCTGCCTGGCCAGTGAGAGGTGGGACAGAAATGTTCCCCCTGCTGGCCCCTGCTGGCCCCAGCAAGGCCCCAGTGAGTGACTGTCCTTATATTCACTGCATTTCTGGGCCCTTCCCCTGTTGGACAAGGGCTGGTTGCTTTTGGCCAGCTTCCCTAATGGAGGAGAACACTGGATTATGGGAAATGTTTTAATCATCTTTGCCATTACCTCTGTCTGTTAGCATAGATGATCAAAAGCTGTTACTGGTGATTATAAATGAGTACTCCCAGGACAACTTTCCAAAATTATCTAACAGTTATTTCTTATTAGGGAAGTGACAGATAGTAGTTTGCGTAATGTATCTATGAAATAAGGGTACGTTTTCAATTTAAAAATTACTTCTACAAATGATTGTGTTTTTTAATTATGATTAAACATTTCAGGAATTCATAGCTGTCATGCAAATTGGTAGGCTGTGTACCTGATTAGTAAGGCACTCATTTTTAAGCCAGAGGAGAAGAAATTTTATTTAGCACTAGCTTCATCGTGTCAGATTGTGAGGTGGGTATGATAACCTTTGAGTGGAGGTGGTTCATACAGGAACCCTCGCTGTCTGTGCTTCTGTTAGCCGGCTGCGCTCCGCGGGGCCAGGGACCTGCTGGGTGAAAGCCGTGTGAGGTCCTGTACACGGTGTGTAGAAGAACCTAATTTTACATTAATCACTGTTAAAGAAAAAAGACACGCTTACCGTCAGATTGGCTAGTGCTGAGAGCTGTGGGTTAAATTTGAAAATTGTGTTTTATATCCTATTCTCCCTTCTGCATTTTCAACAACATGGAATGAAGACTAATGTGCTTGCTTTATTTGTTTTTTGTTGTTGTTGTTGTTGTTTTGTAATCTTAAATTTTGTAACTTTTAAAACTAGAAACTATTGTTCTGACGAGGCAGGCAACTCTAGTATATAAACACAAGTTTATTAAACAAAATACCCTGTAGATGCTTTTCCCAATGTTTCTGGCAGTCTTTGTCATTGTTCATACTGGGGATAAAGGGGAACTAGGCTAGCAGTTCTAATGTAACATTCTTTAAGCATATCTTAATATAGTATTTAAGTAAATGGTCTCATTTCTACATTAATTATTGCACTGAACTGTCTTGGTTTTTAAGGTGTTGAAATAAGCTTGGCTAATTCAAGACACTAGCCACTTGTGCATCAGAGTGCTTGAACTTAGTAGCTTACAGCATTATTTATGAAGGAAAATATATAAATATGAAGTACCTCATGTTGAATGTTATTGTACTGTATTTTTAATGTAACAGTGCAGATCTTGTTAGACACATGAATGTGTATAATCATGTTAAATGCAAATAAAAATAAAACTGATTCATATATCTGTTTTCCTTAACATTTTTTGTAGTTCTCTTGAAATAGTAAAAAATTTCATACTGGCACTTGTGGTGCAACTACATTACCGAGATGGTTTTGCAAGAGCATTTGTTTGCTAAGTATTCCGATACCTCTGATCCCTAAAGAAGTAAAAATTTGAAGCAGAAGCATAAGATAACAATGAATATGTTAATCAATTGCATCGTTCGAAGCCTGAGTCTTAAGTTAGTGAGAGGGAGTCAGTGGATGCATTTATATTCCCCGTATGGAATTTGTGATTGGCATTCTGATGCTACAGTTGCTCAGATGTCTGTGAGTCTGGCTGTACTAAACGAGTGATGCTGAATCCCATCTATAGCTTTCATTGTGACCAGTGCTGCTCATTCCTGCCAGTTTATAATAGCTTAAGTCTAGGAATTAAAAAATAAATGTCATACAAGAATTCCGAATATAATTTTTATGTGCTCAACTAGTTTTATATTTCCCCATGTCAAGTACATTAATACACACATTTATACATAATTATATATACATGTACATGTATTATTTCTCTGTAGCTTTCTGTTGCTTTCATGTGAGAATTTATTGTGAAACCTTGTGTAGTTGCTTAACCTCTTTACCACTTAAGTTTCTATAGCATGCCTGCTCAAAGGGTTTTTGGAATTATTTCAAAGAATAAGGGAACTTGAAGTATACATTCTTGTCAGCTTAATTACAAATACAACCTGAATTGCAAAGATCTTTAATCCAGTAAAGTCTTAGCCATTATCTCTTTGTTGCTATTTAAACTTAATCCATATCTGTTTGTTTTCAAAAATCCCAAGACAATTGGAAATTAACTTCTTCCTTTGTTGGCACTCAGGACCAACATGTCATTAAAATAACACCTTCTCCCCAGTTGACTCTATGGTAAGCCTACAAAACTCATGGACTTAAACTTGGGGGTGGGGTGGGGGAGGTACAGAAAGAAGAAAAGCATTCCTGACCAACTAAATAGTATTAAACTTAGAGTCCAAAACAAGAGGAAGTGGCCCTGAAAACTTGTGGTTATCTTGAGTGTTAGAGTAGGGCTTGACCTGCCTTTAAGTTTCTTCAGTAGAAGATGACTGCACTTTCGATTTCTAATTCATACATTTCAACTTCTTTTTCAGAGCTATTATGTTTATTGACCAGCTACTCCCTTTCTGCAACACGTCCCTGTCATCCTCCCCTTTTTAGCCTACGTCATCTTATAAAACGAAAACTGGGGCAAATTCTCAAAAGTAGAATTTTCTCATTTATTTAACCATAACCAACATAAACACTAGAGAAAAGAGCTTCTCAACCAAGACCCTGACAGGTAAATGAGATGAAAATATGCCTGAGGAAGAGATGAAGATCATGAAAGGTTGACTGCTGTGCGCGTGCACACACACACACACACACACACCCCAGTGTAAGACACCAGCAGCTGTAGATCCACTTCTGAAGAATCTTGGGGTGCATTTCCCCGACTTGGGCATCTCACCTCTGTTTCCTCTTCTGAACCTTATTTTGAAAGAGAGCAGTGGGAGGGTTTAATTCCTATTTATGCAGACCCTAGCTATCTTTATAATCATTTTCTGTTTGCCTATTGATTTAAATATCCATTGGACAGCAGTTTTCATAGCATATGCTGCCATGTTATATTCCACCATCTAAAAAAAATCCCTAAACTCAAGATACCTAGTTAAAACACCCACTCTTTATTTTGTCAGATCTGTACTTTAAATAAGTCTGTCTTCAGGATATAATTAAAGTTTCCTATTAGACTACTAGTACTTAAACATTAGTTTATTCCTACTGACTTCTTGTTTAAGCTGTGCTTGGTAGCAACCAATCAGAGTGGTGTGGAGGAGGAATTATGTTAAACTTCAAGGACAGTGTCCTTTTTTACTCCAAGTAACAACAGTACATAAAATTATTTCAGAATTAAGGCATGCTTTTTGTTTTTGTGACCAGTGAATAGTTTATACTTAATAGTCTATCTCTTTTAGATCCATTTGTTTTAAAGGAGTGAAATTATACCTGAAATATTTCTAAAGTAAGTCGTACGAGTGGTCTTGTTAATTCTAACTTGAAGTGTTGCAGACAATATTTATGAGCAGCATGCAGCATAAAGACTTTTGTGAGAAACCAGAAAAGTCTATGAGATAATATTTTGATATGTAGCAGTCTTTACTGTGACTGTGCAATTTGCATTTTCCTCCCTTAAACTACTATATTCAAAATATATTGGAAGAAAATTACAAAACTGCCAAGTAATCTTTCAAAGCCTGAAATAGAGAACATCAGTTTCTCCTCTGTAGCAGAATACATAAAAATGTACTTTTGAGAGACATTCTATGCATCTTATGGAATTTTCATTTTGTGCTTGTCTTAACCACCTCTAAACTCTAAATTATTACAGTACTCCTTATAGTGCTCAAACGAACAGTATACTTGAATCGTAACCAATTCAAAATTAAAGAAAAATTCCAGTCCTGAGACTATTTGGAGACATTAATGAACTAAAGAATATTTAGTGTTTCCTGGATAATTTATCTTCAGGGGTCAGAGAAGCGGGGAGGCCAGAGCGGGGAGGTGCATGTGATCTACTGAATCAATCAGAAGGTTAACCCAATGTTTATGCATTGATCCTTTGCCCTACCCCAGGCAGTAAGACTGTGCATGGGAGCCAGAGGCCAGTAAGAAAGATGCAGTGTGCCTTTAGAAGCTTACGGTCCAATAACAGTGCTGCTGTGCCCGTAGCACACAGGGTCATGGACTGCTGCCCCCTCACCCCAGAAATTCTGATTTGGGTGGAGCCTGAGAAATTGTATATCAAATGAGCTTCCACATTACGCGGATGCGGCCATCCGCAGACCACAGTGAGTAGCCGTGGTGTCTTGAGTGGCATGTCGGGACGGGGCCTGTACAGAAATCTGTATTGCTAAGGGGTTAGTACAGACATGCCTTTGCTACTACATGAACACGGAAAGGGGGCAGTTAGATCAGTCTTCAGTCAAAGAAAAAAGGATGCCTGAGCTGAGTTTGGAAGGCCACACTAGTGAAGATTGGTGATGCCAGTTCGAGGGAGGGGGTGGGGGGATAGGACGGCCAGCAGCTCAGCTCAGTATGGCTCAAGTAAAGGGTGCATGGGGAAGAAGAAGGCCACCTACTGTGTGCAGGTATGGAGCAAGATAACGAACTGGGTGGGAATATGAAGTGCTCCATCTCTTAGGCTAGATTACCTGGCTTTTGTCCACAAAGCAGTGACATTGAAGAGATTTGAGATAGATGAGACAACAGTTTTGTGTTTTAGAAACATCTTTGTTGAACTCTGAGAAGAATAGACTGGATCAGTCTGGAAGCGGGAGGAAAGGTTAAGGCCGTGAGTACCACAAACGAAGACCGAAGGGACCAGGGAATGGAGAGGAGAGAGAAGAATGAAGATTCTAGAAATGAGGAGGGAAATACCCAGGGTGCAGCAGCTGTAACATCCAGTTGAAAGGGGGCTCGCTAAAGTTGGAGTGAAACCTCTTGGCTTACATTTATGAAAGGGAAAGAATCCATTTTTACTCCTCCATCTTCTGTAGGTAATTGGCTTATACATACCCACCCTTCATTTTAAGAGTGTTTTAGGAAGTAGGAAAAACAAGCAAGGTGACACAGTGTACTGGTTAATAAGAGGCTATAGCAAGACTGCCTGGATTTGAAGTTTAGCAAGTTGCTTCATCCCTCTGAGCCTCATTTCTCTCAAGAAAGGCAACAGTAATAGTAGTGTCATAACAATCCTTTCTCACAGGATTATTATGACAGTTAAATAAATCAGTGTATCTAAAGTGCTTATAACAAATACCTGGCAGACTGGAAATGCCACATGTGTTAAGTGAAACAATACGAAAGGCCACAAATTAAACCTATGCATTTTCCTCATATATGTCCTTGTGAAAACCAGTTTACTTGTCTTTATGACCCAGCAATTCCACTTCTGGGACTATATCTGAAGAAACCCAAAACACTAATTCAAAAGAATATAAGCACCCCCATGTTCACTGAAGCAATATTTGGCCAAGATTTGGAAGCAGCCCAAGTGTCCACCAGTAGATGAGTGGATAAAACACCTATGGTACTTTTACACAATGGGGTACTACTTGGCCATAAAAAAGAAGAAAATTTTACCCTTTGTGACAACATGGATGGGCCTGGAGAACATTAAGCTAAGAGAAATAAACCAGTCAGAGAAAGACAATTACCATATGATTTCACTCATGTGGAATCTAATGAACAAACTGAACTAACAAGCAAAACAGAGCCAGACTCATAGATAAGAGAGCAGGCTGATGGCTCCAGGGGTGAGGGGAGGTTTAGAGAGGATGGAGGGATTGGGCAAAAAAAGAAAAAAAGAACTCATGGGCACAGATAACAGTGTAGTGATTGCGGTGAGGAGGAGGGTGGGTGGAGGTGGAGAGGGAATGGGGGGATAAATGGTAATGGAAAAAATATAATAAAAATAAAATTAAATTGGAAAAAGAAAGAAAACCAGTTTACTCTTAGTGTACACACGCTTTCAACAAATGGTCAATGTAGACAAAAAGTCATTTTGTTGTTCCTTTAAATCACTATGGTCAATAGTTCGGGAGTATGTAAAGCTACAAAGAGCTGTATTGTTGGGGAATTCTCATATTTTAACTGAATTCCTAAGAACTATTTCGACTCTGCCATGTTAATAAGAGACAAATGATGTAGATGAATTCTAACATATCAGATGCCTTCTGTGCGAGGATATTACTGAAATTTTCTCACAAAATTATTCTGTAAAAGCTGACCGTGAGAGCACATAACAAGGGTTGAGAGACCTTTGAAGACATTTTCCAAGAAGGGTCTATTCTGCAAGTAAAAGAATAGCCCCTTTACTCATTCTAGTTCTGCTAGAGTCAAAAGAGGCTCTTTTTTCTTGACCTAGAGTCCTACACAATTTTGTGTATAACCCCTTCTCAAAATGTGTTGGGAATAGAATCAGTTTGGGGATGAAAAGCAGGTTTGAACTTTAGTATGAGTGATGTGAATTTAAAACGGCTAGTTGTTTTATTCAAGTAGACACAATTGTGCCAGAAGTACTGGTGACTCTTGAGTTTGTGTGTCCCCACAGTTGGTGGCACTTTACCCTCCTTCTGCTGCCCTCCCCATAGATGTCCTTCACCTCCAGGCTCACCTTGTCCTGAGCCAGCGCTGGGGCCTCATGTGACAAAGGTCCTGATTTCCTGGAAGTTAATTTCCTGGTTCCTTGTCCTGGATGCTCTGTGTTGCAAAATAAGCTTTCAGGAACCTCACTCCCCAGAGATGCTTGCTCAGGAGCCAGTCACCTTTCTGTGAAGCTCAGAGTAGGTAGGTGGGGATTCTGAAGCACACAAAAGGCTGAAAACTCTTGGTGGAGGCAGACCTCCTGGAACCTTCACTCACACCCACAGGGACTCCTAGCTCCTTGTTCCCAGACTGGGGCCCTGGCACCACAACTCCTAGACATCAGCCTGGCACTTAGCGCCTGAACCCATGATCCCTGGAGTGGACCCAAGACAAAATTACGGTCTGCATTAGTAGATGAAATAAACCACCGGTGTCCGAAGACCCAGCCCCTGACCCCCTAACTTCTGGACTCTGACGTGTGCTTGTTGTTCTCGCTCTTGTCAGCCTCCGAGTCCCCCTACCCTCCATTGGCACCTCAAAAGCCGATAAAGCCAGTCCTTACACAGCTGTGTCCTCTTCCCAACTCTGGTCCACTCGACCATGTTTAAGTCCTGATCACTATTAGCTCATCTCAGAGCCTGCCCATGTTTAGGGCTCCAGTTCTGAGCCCTATCTCTAACCATACCACTTCCTTCCGACGAGTGCTGACCATGTCCAGCAGGCCTTCAGGAGACCCAGGCTAATGTTTCTGCCCACTGGTCTGGATGGAGCCCCCTACCCAGCCTGTTCTGTAGCCCCCGCTCCCTATTCTTCTTACGCCAACCTCCCCCACAGAATGACATGCTTAAAATACATTTATGACAGCTCTCTGTTGCCCCAATAAAATGTAACACACAGAACCTCAGTAGCGCACAGCAATATGTATAAGCTCCCTCAGCCCTGCAGACTTGACTGGGCTCACTCAGGTGTGGGAGTTGGCTGTCTTTGGTGGCGGTGACTTTGCTCTGATTATCTCTCTGACTAGGCATGGTCTCATGGCTATGGCCAAGGCACAGGAAAATCACCTGTGACAGCAAGAAACCTGCAAGGCTCAGAACTTGCATGCCATCACTTTCGCTGTTTTCTGTTGGCTAAAACAAGTTACAGGCCACCAGATGCAAGGGGTGGGGAATGAGACTGGGCCTCTTTATTGAGAAGCACAGCAGTTAGTAAACACCTTGTCAGTGTAATATTTCTGTCTTGTCATTTACATCACTACACTGTCACCTATGTGTCTGTTAGCATGCTTGTACACCTTACTCAGAAAAGCAGGCCCTAGTAAAGCAGGAGAAGATGGTGGAAGTAGAAAGGAAGGAACCTCCCAACCCTGTGTTTCTTCATCATTGTTAAAGCCAACACCCCTAGGAAACCTTAGATGACCTACAAGCTTCTTCCAGGTAGAGGAAGGTAGGAAGAGACTGTGTTGGCTTTCAATAGTTTTGAAAAGGAAGAGGGAGGTGGACTTTGATATAACAGCTCAGCCAACCCTTGGGGCCCAGGGAAACTGAAGAAAGAGGGTTGGCCGAAGCAGGGAGAGATGATGGGGTCTCAGGTAAACAGAAAGCCTCATACAGCTTCTCTACTGGGAGCTTCTGTCCCACTTCCTCATCTCCTCAGGAATCCCTGTCCTGGGATGGACCCATGGTGTCTGACGCTTAGGTCAGCCAGTCGACAAGTGTAGGGTGAATTCACCAGCTGGTGGCCTGAGCACATCAGCTCAACTCCTAAGGTCTGTTTGACGAGGACTATGTTTTCCAACCGTACCCCCAGGACCTCATCAACAGAACAAGTTTCCTAGGAGAGCTTTCCAACACTGCTTGGTTACCTCACACGTGCATTGCACGTCAGCTCTGTACGCTCTGGTCTTTGGACTAAATATGGCAGTGCCCTTGATCCTCCTTTTCTCCCGCAGTACAGGAAGTTTTCACTGCTGGAGTGTCCCAGATCCTGCACTCCTTACTGAGGACTCACACTTGCTTACTGTTTGTAACCAGTCAGAATCCCAACTGCTGAAACTGCTGCTTAATCACTCCACTCCTTTCCCAGATTTCTGACTCACTTGCCACATGGTTTTTTCAGAAATCAAGAGAGAAGCAGCTCAAGCCATTTCATTTGTTTAGGCTTCTGACACTTACTTTCCTTAAATAAAGAAATGCCAAATATAGAACAGTTGCAATATACTTTAAATATTTTCTTGTTCACTAATTAGCATTGTTACTCCTTAAAAAAATTCCATGATTTTAGGTGTAGCTTGGGTTGGAGGTAACATGCCGTGTGAATGGGAACCATGGGACATGGAGGCATCCCAGATATTGGTTCTGTCATCCATCCAAATCAGAAAACCAGGGCTGAATGAAAGCATCTCCCAGGCCAGTCCTCGTCCCAGATACAGAATGTCAAAGCTTCTCACCCCTCTTCCTTCTCACCTCCCACTGCAGTCAGAGGAAGCCCCTCCCTATGTGGGCAGCTCCCCAGGACACCATAAGCAACCAGAGTGAATGGCATCCATTTATAATAAGAGCCCAGTGTACTGACTGACTATATGTATAAGAAAACTCTATTTGGGGGTGTTTGTAGATGTTTGCGATAGGTTTTATTGCCATTCTTTAATATTACATTTATTCAGACTGAGTTCAGAAGTCAGGAAGGAAATGAACTGGGTTCTTCCCTGTAATTGCAAAAAACACCCAGGTTTTCATGTTCACCTAGCGAGGGAGACATGTCTCACCCGCTAACTCAGCAGTGCTGAGCCTGGTCCAATAATGCTGCTAGGTGTTCCAACATCACAGGAAACACCCCGCTAGGACAGGAGGAGTGCAGCCCTTGAAATTCTATATATCGTCTCCACTATCTGGGAAAGAAAGCCTATGAAACTATGCTTTCACCCCAAGGCCCCAAAGGTAGGAGAGGGTCTACAGTACCCATAAAACAACTTTGATCAATTCCCTACCTCTGGTCACTATCTGTCTTACAAGGGGGTCCCTAATGCTTACAGAAGAAGCCCATAAATAACTCTGGGTAACTGCCCCAACTTTAACTAACTGCCTCCTGTTACATATCTGTTTTATACCAAGATGAACAAATGGAGTCTGGAGCAAGATAGGGATTCAGGCTAACAGACCCCCACACATACCTAAATTAGGGTAGTCTCATCCCCTGGGAAAGCTGGTGCCACCTTTAGCCATCAATCAATATGTAACTTCTTCACCCCCATCGTGCCAACTGTATGTCCTCAGAACAAAGGACCTGGGTGCTTGCAAAGGACCTTTGGTTGCTCTTACCCTGTTATGCCTCTACCTTTCACTCCCCACCTTAGCTAGGCCCATTCTCTTCCATAAGAATGGATGACCAATAAACCCTGCTTCATACTAGTAGATTTACTGATCTGTAATTCTTTACTGTGTCGGCAAGAAGAACCCAGTTTCTGGGAGTTTCTCCTGTAATAGATTGATAAAACCAAATTTCCAAATATGCAAGTCACCGTGGCCTCCAACTCTAACTCAAGAAAGCTTCAGAAATGACAATGGAGATAACTAGAAGTAGGGTAGTGCATGCAGAATAAATGGGAAGGGAAGGGAAGGGAAGGGAAGGGAAGGGAAGGGAAGGAGAAGGAAAAGGAAAAGGAAAAGGAAAAGGGAGAGAGCGAGAGCTTGCCTCACCATTTCATCTGAGATGCAAAGCCTTTGGTCGAAGGGTGAAGGAAAGGAGTAGACTTCCTTTGGATGAGCAAGTGATGTTCAATAGTGACAAGCCACTGGGGTAGGGAAGGTAGGTCTGTTAGGCAGCTCTGATCTACCACCTGTACTCTGTAAGGAGCCTTTGTAAGTTTGTTAAACCTTTTACTACAGTCCCATGAATGACCTTCTCAAGTCTGTTCCTTGGGAGCTTTCTGGGTTCTGAGCCTCCAAATAGACCCCAGAGTACAGACCAGACCCACCAGTCACTCAGGCTTGAGGAATGAGGTAAGAAACTAGGCCATCCTAGACTCTCTCCATGAAGTATTGCCCTTAGGCCTTGTAGCAGCTGAAAGGATGAATGGGCTTTTCCCTTTGCCAGAAAGAACCAAGTCTTGCTCTTGGCAGCCTCAGATATACCTGGAATCCTGAGGATCGTGTCTAAGTTTCATTACTGTTCTGCTATGCCTGCCCCTCAGTCTAGGTGATATCAATTTCACACGAAGAGCCAGAGGTCCTCCTGGCATACACTCATCCCTTATCGCTTTTCTACCCTGCTTGTCTTAATGGAGTCATCCTACTACTGCGCAGTGGCCTCCAGCCATAGCCCTTGAACTTGGGCAGTCCATTCATTTGCCATACCACCCCTGTCCCCACATTCACTAGCAAAGGTGTTGAAAGTGAAGAAGCTTTTCTTGCAGAACTGTGTTCACTTTTCAACTAAAAGACCACTTCAAAACAGTTGGGTAAATAGGGAGGGACAAAGCAAGTAGAATAGCCCATGGACTCCTTGTTTTCACAGTGATGAGGATGGGTGGGAACAAATTGGTGAATGTGGGCAGAAACCTGATCCCCAACTCACAGACAAGAAAAAACAAGGCAAGTGGTTTCTTAAGCCTAAATAAAAACAAACCAGTTGTCAGACTTCACCATGTGACTGCCATTTACACGGGAGCCGTGCAGTCTTCCCAAACTCCCACTAAGACATCCTGGTTAGAAAAACAAATTACCACGTGAGGCCAGAATGCAATCTTTCCTTGGTCATTATCAGAGTGGGTCTCTTGTCAATACCATGCCTGATTGGGAGCAGCTCTCAGAATCAGTTAGTTTCTCTTGTCAGGGGAAGCTCTTTAACTGCTTCCTGCTGTCCTGTCATTTTGTGCTAACCTGAAAAGGCAGTGTTAAATTGATGTCATCTTTCCAATTTCATCCCAGAAGCATTTTCCTTTCTAGGCAACAATGGAAACATTTGCACTATAATCCGGGGAAAAGAGTAGCCAAACATGAATGCTGTGAAAACTCCTAACTGGGATGAAGGCATTCATTTATCAGCAGGTCCTCATCCTTCAGGATGACACAAAGAAGAAGAATGAATCTCATTCAGGTAGCAAGATAAATAAAAAAATAAAAAATAAAAGCAAGCCCAAATCAAGTAGAAAACCACTGCCTTTAGTCAAGAAATGGTTTTGATTCGAGACTATTGTAGAATTACTACCAAACACACAATTGAAGGGAATGTTGATAATTGTTGAACTGGATGAGGGATACGTGAATCTCACTGTACAAACTATGTGTATGTTTGAAAATTTCCATAATAAAATATTAGTTTAAACTGTGGTAGGAATCGGATCAGAACTTACACATGTCATGTAGTTCCTAGGCAGAGACCAATTTTCCCCTAAATTTAATTTGCAATGCAAGCAGAACCCATTTTAATAATTTATAGCTGAAAGCATGTGTGAAAGTAAAACTGGCCTGTTTTAGACATACATGTGGACAAAGGGTGCCCTGGGATCAGCCCACCTCTGGCATCATGATAGAGCTAAGGTTTTCACAAATGCTAGACTTTTGGATTTTAAATTTTAAATTATGCATCCTCCTAAATGCAGGGATTGCCATTTATGCCTAGTTGGCTAAATGAAGACTCTACTTCATAAAATTCCTAATTAAATGGGAAAAGCATTCTAAATTCTTGATCTTTGTTAATTATATCTGGGAGAAGCCTGGATGTTTAGATCATGATTTCATTAGGGCATCCTTACAGTTCCCCTGGTGGCAACATAATCTAATTTTAGCAAATTTTAATTGCAAGTGTAGTGATGGTTTGTGGGGACTGGAGATGAATCTGAGACATTCTAGCATCTGGAAGTAGCACCGCCATCCACTCCACCTCAGACCCTCCATTTAGCCATGCCCAACTCTTTAACAGTTGCAGAGCCCAGAGTGATCGTACTAGTGGCTGCTTACATACTATATGTATACATATTAAAACTTATAAATCAAGCAAACAAACTGCTAAATAAAACATGTTCTAGCATTCTACCTTGATAAATATGACTTCATAGAACCTAGAAGGCCAGGTTCAAACTTCACATTCTCAGCCCCTCGGGCTTCTGCACCAGGGAAAGTGGTGTTTGAGGAGAGGTAGTGCCTGGATACTGGACCTCTTCCCATAACTCATACCCTTGCTCTTATAATCCATGATTTTATGACTCCTCAACCCATACATTCAACTTTCTCCATCCCAATGCAATGCCAAAGATCTACCCCTTGTCTTGACCAGCCCTGAGGCCTAAGGGTGCCCGACTAGTGGCATGGCCTGTCCTCATGAGGAATCGGGCTTGAGACCATGAGGACAGAATTCCAGCATCCCAGGTGCTACATGATGCAGAGATTGAAGCATGCATTCTAGGCAGGCATGTCTCTTTAACTGATGTGCAAGGGCTCAAGGGGACCCATGGGAAAGAACCATGTCACCTTCCCTATTAGACCCTAAATGTTGGAGTGTCCCCCAGGGCTAGGCATTGAACCCTGTAATCGTTCCTTTTGTACTTTTTTCCTCAGTGACCTCATCTGGTTCCATGGTTTTATATGCGTCATTCATTCATTAAACAAATGTTCATATTTCTAGGTACTAGTGATATGAGTGGACAAAACAGAAGATAAAAGTTACTGTGTCATAGCGTATACTTTCAAGTGGGAAGACTGATGACAAATAAGATGTGACAGTTTTAAGCATGATCCTAAATTCTTTGGTACTCCATCCAAACCAAGGTAGGTTTTAGAATTCTACTGCCTCGAACTTGGGTAGGCCACAGAGCCCAGTGGAAGTGATGCTGTGCGACTTCCTAAAGCTAAGTCATTAAAGGCCATGAAGTTGGTCACTGGAAATGTTCACTCCTGGAGCTCTATATGGCCATGTGAGAAATAGGCTACCCCAAGACAGCATACTGTAGAGGCCACATGTTGGCGGTCTGGTCAACCTTCTCAGCTGAGCCAGTCCTTTAGCTCAGGCACAAGGCATGGGAGTGAGAAGCTATCTTGAAAATAGCGGTCCCAACCCCAGTTGTTTATATCATTCCCAACCAGGGCCCCAGACATCAGGGGACAAGAGAGAGTTTGTGCTCACTGTGCCTCTTCCAAAAGTGATCCACAGAATCTGTGAACAGAGTAAAATTATTGTTGTTCACTATGTTTTCAGGAAAGATGTATACTGACTACTATATTTATGTCCGCAGCCTAGGCCTGCATTCCAGATTTGTATATTCAACTTACTTTTCACGACTCCGTTTGGATGTCTAAGCGAGCATCTCGAACATCCACTTGCAAAATGAAGGTCTTGATTATCAACACACCTCCCAACAACAACAACAACAACAACAAAAGAAAAATACAACCAACTTGTTTATCTTCCCAATTTTAGTAAAAATCACAACTTCTAATATAAGTGCTTAAGACTGTGTCATCCTGGCTTCTTTTCCCATTGTTTCCATACACAGTCCCTTAGCAAATCCTGCTGTTTTGACTTTGAAAATATTCTCTGATCTTTCCATTTCTCCTCAACTCTACTACCTGAATATGAGCCCTAACCTTCATTGTCTCTTACTTGAAACAGCCTCCAACACATTTCTTTGCATTGAAACCTAGCTATTCTAGTCTGTTGTTTAAACAGCAGCCAGAGAGATATTGCAAAAACATAAATCAGGACTTCAGGTCAGGACAGTGCCATGAGTAAACACTTCAGTGCTTCAACCCCCTCCCCCAATTCTCTAAACAAATAGTAATGAAAGTTATATATTAAAAGTGAAAAATTGAAAAGACAAATCTAGGATTAAATATAGAGTAATCACGTCCAGGAAATGGAAATCGAATGAAATACCACACGCACACGTTGAGTGGAACGGCATTTCCAATGTTGCTGCCTTCAGGTCTCAAAACAGGCAGTAGGTCTTGGAAAGATGTAAGTGCTCCATGAGAGTGTCCTTCTGCAGAGACTTCTGCTTGAAGTCATAGTCTGAGAGTGGTTTCCTAGACTCGTAAAGGAGGTAGAAAAGAACCATGCTGCTACTGCCTTCCATTATAGCTCCCAGAATGTGCAGGCATGGGGAAGTGGATGGAACACAGACAGCCTGACACCAAGAGCTGAGCCAAGCCCCAACTCTGTCTGTACCACCACCTGAGATTTATTTCTGAATTGTGGGAAAGGAGGTCCAGGTGAGGGCAACTGTAAAAGTATTAGACAGGGAAGGGTACACACAAAAGGAAGTTGGTATGCATTAGGAGAGGATCTCTCATTTAAAATAAGCCTGTAAACTGAAAGTCCCATATACATAAAACAATTTAATGCTAAAAAATATAATAAAACAAAAAAAAAATCAGAATGTATATTCACTCTTAGAAGATCTGTGTATCAGTTAGCTATTGCTATGTAACAAATCACCCCAAATGCAATTGCTTTAAGCAATTAGGTTTATAAAATATTCCCACAAAGACTTTCAGTGTTATTAAGATCTACCAGTCAAACAGATTTATCTTATTTGCACTGGAAAGCAAGTAAGAATTTATGAATCACAATCAAGTTTTGGATGTATAGAGAAATGACAGACAGACTTGAAGGGTGGGGCAGTTGAAGACAAACTGCAAAAATTGTCTTTGGGATCGAGAAGGGAAAGTAAATTAATCATAAGTAAAAAAAACTACGGGTCATTCTCAGTAACTGAGCTGAGAGAGGGAAGCAAAACTGTTAGGTTTAGTGTGAAAGCTCCAACTGGTGGGGGATTCTCTGTGCCATGTGTAGGAGGGAGATGTAGGCTAAAGTGGGTAAATACATTTCACTAACGGACCACGCAGCATCTTCTACACACAAGCACTCATGCATGCACATGAACAGAAAGGGAGTTCCTTCATTCAACCAGAGAGGTGAGCACTAGAGTTCAAGAAGTGGCTGGTTCTCTGAGAACATGATGCCCTGGCAGCCTGTTCGACACCAGGCATCTGGTGGTGGAGGTGCAGGTGGCAGTGGCAGCAATAGCAGTAACATCAGAGAGGAGAGGTACCCAGGACAGGCCTGTTCAGAAACAGCTGCATGGACCAGTGTGGTAAGAGGGGCAACTGCAGGCGACGACACAAGCAGAGATTAGAAATAATTAAACATCGAGACAAAGAAAACCAGCCTCTGCCAACTCTGGTACAGCTAGAGGGGTAAAAGGAAGGGATGGACTGAGATCCTACAAGTTGGCTGTGGTAGCCAATGACTTTGTGGATTTCACGACAAATTTTGAAGTAGTATTACCTTGGAGTGGTTAGCAGGTGCGGCCAAGAAGTCATTCAGGTAACACAAGAGCCCGATCTGGAGTAAAACACAGTTCTTTGAGCACTAACTTAGAGATCCAAATCTGTAAAATCATGTGTGGCAGTCAGCCCTCAAAATGGCCTCCGATGATCCCCATGCCTGTGGGGTTCCACGCATGTGGAATGAGTTGATCTGTGAAACCAGTAGGATATCTCACAAATAAAAGTATAATTTAAGTGGCTAAGTCATATAAGACATCATAGCTTCTGAGCTGCTTTTTTGGACCACTCACTGCAGGGGAAGCCAGTGGCCATGTGGTGAGGATGCCGAGCCATCCCCTGGAGAGGTCCAAGTGGTGAGGAAGAAGCATCAGGCACCAGCTATGTAAGTGATCCATATTGGAAGCCAGGCCCCCAGCCCCATTCCCCCTTCCGCTGACTGCAGCCTCACATCTAAACTTCAGCCTTACTAGCGAGATTCTAAACCAGAACCACTCCATGAAGCCGCACCCAGATTTCTGACCCACAAAAAGTGCATGGAATGATAAATGTTATAATAATAGTTGTTTATTATATGGAATTTTAGGGTAATTTTTATGCACCAAGAGATAACTGATACAGATTTTGGCACCAGAAATGACAAAAGATCCTTTAAAGATTTTTAAAATGTGTCTTCTCACAGATCTGTGGGCCCAGTATTTTCATGGGTTTGAACTCCCCTAGGCTGAGAGGGCTCTTGGTGCCCTAAGTGGCACCAGCAGGGTAGCCTGGGCTTGTAAACATGAGGGTGACGGGAGTCCAAGAGAGAGGGAGATAAAACACACAAGCACCTTGCAAGCCTCCACTTGTGTCAGATTTGTTACTGTCCAGTTGGTGAGAGAGAATCACATGTCCAAACACAGAATCGTCTGGAAGGTTAATACTCAGCAGCATGGAGATGTGCGGTTGTGATAAATTAGGGTTATTAATACAGTTAATGTACCACAACAACCTACTGAGGTCATTTTAAATATGTCAAGTTATAGAAAAATGTTCAGGGTGACAAACCTCTTATTCACATGTCCCTGTTTTCCACCACTGTTTAATCCAATTTTCCTTAAGTTTTAATCAGTGATTCCTTAAATGTACACAGAATTTTTAATGTTAAATCCTTTGAAATCTATTTGGGCAGTTTTGACACCAAAATCCCTTAGAGTTACCTTCTCTTATCAGTTGCCAAAGGCCCCTAACCTTTGATATGCTGTCTACTAATAAAAGCTTGACTGCTTAAAAATACGATTTTAAAAATGCCATTAAGTTATTTTCTTAGGACTTCAGATTATGTCTGCCAGCACATACATTCCTTAGCTCTCATTCTTCCAAAAGCAGAAGATTCAAAAATGAAAATGCAGAATGTTTGCCAGCAGACACCCCAAGATTATCTCTTTCCCTTCCCCTTTCTTTCCAATTGGAAAGAAGTACTCTCCTCTTCCCCTTCCCTTAATGGCGAATAACTCTTTGCCTTTTGAAGCCCAACTGCCATTACCGATTTTTGCACTGAAGGGTTCCTTTGCAGCATTAGTACCTGTTGGGTAAACATGTTTTATGACACATATGATTTCTTTTCCCTTGTTTTTTAATTCTATGGATGATTTTAATACCTTTACAGTTCACATCAAAAAACTTAGAACCCAAAACTTAAAAAGCACATTTAATCAAAACTTTATGGTGTTTTAACTGCAACCACAGTGACAACATGGTTTCATCACGCTGATGTGTATTTGGGAGGAATCTCTTGTTACAGAACCACCCGGAGAAGGCACTGCGAGTTACAGGCCTTGAAAGTCTACACTGGATGCTTATGGGGAAATGTGCCTGCTTAGTGCAGTCAGCTCTCTTCTTTGAAGGCTTTCTGACCCAAAAGGCTTGGGATTTGGTTTCAGTATTTTTTATGTGGAGTGTGAAAATCCATTACTACTTAAAACATTGACATCAGTGGATCTGACATAGTGGTTTTAAGGATTTTCAAGCAACCTGACACTTCAGAACTGTTAGCAATATGTAATTTTGTTGAGACAGGACATTTAATCTGCATGTGCTGTGGAGCTGACTTGTGGGTAAGAGTCACTCAACTCAGTGGGGTCTCCCCATCATCCTCATCTCATTCCTTCATCACCCACCTGGGACCTCTTGCCCTCGTGGTAGTATGTAGGTTGTATGCCCACACCGCTTGTATCCATCCCCAATACCCACCTTTCTCCTATCCCCTTCCTAAGAGTCCTTGATGTTCTTTTAGATTTCCACTTCCATTCCCTATTACAGCTCAAGGTGGACTGAATTAGATCCAACCATAGTGATTGGTTTAGGGGTGACCAGTGACTTTAAACAATCTAATCAAGGTCACCTTAAAAGATTTGTATGTTACTTAGCTATTGTTCTGTAATGAACCACCCAAAACTCAGTTCTTTAAACAATAAGCATTTGTTTTAATTCTGCAAGTCTGCTGTGTGGTACTTCTGCTCTCAGCTGGGCTCACCTATTTGTCTGTGCTCAGCTGCAGGTCAGGAAGTGATTCTGCTACTCCAAGCTGGATTCTCTCATGTTTATGGAGGTTGGCTGGCTTCAGCTTGGTCTAGACTGGGCTCAACTGGGATGGCTTGTCTTTGTTCCCTGCGGTTTCTCAGTGCATAGTAGGGGAGTCAAAGCTTGTTCTTATTATGGAGATAGGATTTCAATAGAAAATGAAAATGTGCAATCCTCTTGAGGTCTCAGCAAACCTAAGCCATGAGGCAAGCCCAAATCCAAGGGGTGGAGAAATAGACTCCACTGCATGATGTGAGGAACTACAAGTTCACATTGCAAAGGGCATGGTTTTGGGGACAGGTGAATAATCAGGGCCATTGTTACAATCAGTCTACCAAACTCAGAATGAGATGTCAAGATCAAGATTGACTCTCTCTGTCTGTCTCACTTCTGGATGTGAACATGGATGTAGATGGAAATCCTCAGAGCTGCTGAAAACTTTAATGAGGGAAGCCAGCCTGAGACAAGAACACTACAGGGGAAAACAGAGTCACAAGAATTACAGAAGAAAAGTGTGACAGCCCTCATGATCAGGTGGGCATCTGGATCATACCAGGACTCTCCTGGACTTACAGATACATGTGCCAGTAAATTCTGATACCATTGCAGCCTATGTGACTGGAGTTTTCTCTTTGAAACAAAAAAGACACCTAATTGATATTGCAATTCAACAAAACAATATCCTTTTCTTGTCCCTTAAAATTGCTTCTCCAAGAAATTCTATGGAAGTGAAAGTAATGCAAAGGTTGGTTGTAGCCTTTCTTAGAAGAAAGTCAAATTTTCATATACATTGAAGAGTGAAATATCTTATTCAACAGAAATTCACATCTGTGACTCTAATCCTATATTTATGGAATATTCAAGAGTCTGAAAGGGTCACTTAAAATTTTCAGTTATAATTTACTGTCTCTTATGTAAAAAAATTACATGTTTCAGTAGACAGTTATTCAAGCTGTTTTTTGAAAAATTATGTCTTTTGAAATTCTCTCAGTTTATTTTTTCTTTATTCCCACTAGTGAAGATTTTGTTGGCCTTCATGTTCTATGGCTTCTATAAAAAAATACTACTGGTATGTTGAATATGCTTTCCTTAAACCATACACCACCCTTCATGATTCCAACAAAAATTTCTAGAGGGCATTGAATTCATACTCCTCTCACCCAGTTTGAACATTATAGTTTTAACAGTATTTTAAAATTACTAGACTCACAAAGGACCTTGGCACATATCTTTCCCAAATGTAGAGTCTATATTTGCTATTCATTTCAACAATGAATAGATATATAAAGTTTAATATCATCACCTTTGGTCAAGTAATGTATTAATAGTTGCAAGTTTCAATGGGAAGAATCCTGGGAAGAAGCCCAGATTTATAGCTTCTAAACCTAGTTGAAGCATTAAGCAAGTCACATAAGGACTCCATAGGACACTATTCTCGTCAAGTATTAGAATCACTTATCACCCGAAGTTATTCACAGACCTCAGCAAGTTCAAGTAAAAGGTTAGAAGAAGTGCTTTTGGCTGATTTGCATTCAAGATTCAAGAAGTTTACAGCACAGTATTAACATCAACAGAGGCAAAATCGTGTGATACAACTCTGAAGACACAGGGGGTCATTTTCACTCTGCTCTGATGGGAAATCAAACACGGATGGAAACACTAAAAGATCATGGGAGATCATACACAATCTCAGGTCTCCCCTAATTTTTGGGAGGAAAAATTAGTGTGATAGAAAAACCACCCCAAATTTTGCATCAAATGTGTTAAGTCTACTCTAGAGAAAGTTACCAATGTTTCAAAGACAAAGAACTAATGCAAGGGATGTCAGAGAATTTTCACTTTAGTTTAGTAACTTAGAAGTTTCCACCTGAGCTGGGCAGCCATGTACATCTGTGCAGTTTGTACACTACACAGCACACATAGTAGTGTTTCCATAGTCTCTGCTGTGAGTGGGTCCCTTAAGCCTTATGCACACACAATGTACCTATGTGTCGCATCCTTCCTCTCCAGTCCATTGTGTCATTTGTTAATTGGGTGGACACAAGTCCTATCCAGTTTCCAAAGATGTGCATCTACTTGTCCTAGCTGTTCAGTCTTCCAGCATAAACTTTTACATATCAAGGAAAAGTGGGCCTGGAACATGATTACCCTTAACTGCTCCAAGTCTAAGGACAAATACCTGATGTCTTTTTCATCAAGCATTTCCCAGGAGTCATGACAAAAGAGAGCTGGGAAAGAGGAGGGTCAGCCTCCCTCTCAAATTAACCAATCAGCCAGTCCTTCCTTGGGCTGTCAGCAGCCAAATGCTTGCAACTCCTCTTCTTCCTTAGATCGGTGTTTCTTCATTACAGTAAAGACTGTTTAAAAATTCATACAGCCTTTCCCGCTATCAGTTAATTAGTTCCACTAATACCTGTCACTATTTGTGTAGTTCCTTTGCCCCACTCTTTTCATTCTGCCCACTCCTAAGCAGGATTTACATTGTCCTCCCAGATAATAATAATAATGAAACATGCTATCATTTACTGAGCTCTTACTCAGTGCTCCTCATTATAGGAGAACTGAACTTGAAGACACTAAGTTGGTTAGGTCAGAACTGGCACAGGATCCAGGAATTGCTGTCTCCAAAGCCTTTGATCTCAGCCTTTTCACTGGGGATTTCATGACCCTGTCTTGGCATGGGGAGAGAGGAGAACCAACTCTCAACTAAGACACATGGGCAGCAGGGCAACCTCACACTGTCTTTCCTTCACCATGGTATTCTTTAAATATTGGGTCAATGTTGATTTAAAAGAGAGTCTCTTGTAAGAAAAAGGGTAGAGTAAGTGGCCATTGCTGAAAGTTCTCCATCTCTACTTGGTTGTGTCAAATTACTCACTGTAGATCCCTACTTGCCCCTCATAGGTCCTACTGCCTTAGAGGGCAGGTGGTGACAGCAATGGATTTGATTCCGGTAAGTACTCCCACTCGGCCATGCAGTCTGCTGTAGCCAATGGGACTGTAGCAAATGGGATACCAGTAGAGACTTGAAAAACATGTGTACACTTCTGCTCCTCTCTTCGTTGCTCAGAGCACAAACCCAGGCTACCCTGCTGGAGACACCTAGAAACACATGGGGCAGAGGCAAGTTATCATGGCTGAGGCCACCGCAGAGCCACCTAGATGACTGTGGACACGTGAGATTAGCTGAGCCCAAATTGACAGAAGCACTCATGAACTCATGAAAAATAATAAATATCTATTTTAATCCACAAGTTTTTCAGGTTGGTTATATAGCAAAAGATAACTGATGCAATTATCACGGGTTGAAATGGATTATAGGCATTGAAGTATCTTCTGCAGGTAGCCATTGGATGCACAGATATTTTATGGAAACAAGCTGTGCCTTCAGCATTCACCTGAGGCCACTCATGCAGCCCATGCCTTTACTGTGGCTGCCCTTTGCTTATGCCAGGGTAGTATCTGCTTCTCCAACCTCTGACCATTGGCCAATTCTGTCCACCCAGCCTACATTAAGGTTTTTGCCTCACAGCAAAGGTCAGCGTCTTTGCCAAGGCACTCACTTTTGCTCACAACCTTGCCTCCATGAATACATCTATTCACCTGTGGACAAAGCCACAGCCAAGATGAAAGCTTTGTGAGGCTGGCATCTTAGTCTTAAAGCCCCTGTCTGGATCATAGTACTTAAGAACCCAACTGCAAAGTGATAAAACCAAGGCCCATTGCCAACTTAGATGTCTGTAACTTGCTGTGTTCACAAGCTGATGCCCATGTCACACACCCATTCTAAGCTTCTCCATTTGTTACTGTGACCCACCAGTTAAGACTCCCTTGATGTTCCTGTAGGTTCCTGGACCAACTACTACAGTTTTTCTGGGGCAGGGGCAACAAAGAGTATCCCTCCTTCCCACCCAAGTTTTGAACCAACAGAGAAGATTTTTAAAATTGCAAATGAAGGTGGAGTTTTAAATACAGAATTGGTATGTGAGAATGTGGCATATATCTGTGAGCAAGTGGGCTCCTGAATAGAACCTCAGACTTGGGCAGACTTAATCACCCAGGTGTGGAGGGGTACTCTGGGTAGGCTACCTACTCAAATCACTGAACAAAAGACTTACCTCTCTTAATCAGCACTTCCTGTCTCTGGAGAGCATTTTCTTCACATTGTTTCATGGATTTTTTTTTTTTTTTACATCTTAGTTCATAATTGACCTGAGAGTAGTCTCCTCTGACTTTCTGGTCACTATCATATTACCCCATGTGGCATTTTTAAAACATGCCTACAAATTCTTTGGCACTCCTCTCATCCTGACGTAGGGCCTAAGTTCCCACTTCTTGAATCTGACCAACCTTGAAGACTGTTAAAACCAATAAAACACACCCAAAATGACTGTATAACTTACATAACTTTTGATGTAAAGTTATTAAAGGTGATAGTTTCCACATTGCCTGCTGGGAACTTGCTTTCAGAGCCCTGGGCCAGCAAGTATGAAAGCTGGCTGCCCAGAGGATGCCAAGCTGGGAGGGGCCCCAAGCCACATAGAAAGGCCACAGGCAGGTGCTCCAGTCGGTATTCATAGCCCATGTGCCAGGTGATAACCAGCGTCAGCCACCAGACGTGCACACGAGACACTTCCTGATGATTTTAACCCATAGCCATCAAGGGCCCCAGTCTTATAATCTTCCCAAATAAGGCTCTAAATATCATGACAGAGGTGATCTGTCTCCACTGTGCCCTGTCAAATTCCCAAACTACTGAGTCCAAGAGCATAATTAAATGGTTTAACTCCATTAGCTTTTGGGTTAGTTCATCACGATGTGATAGCAATTGGAACACCTTGTTTACAATGTTTTTCATAGTACTACTTATCACTGTCACAAACCACATTGTTGATTGATTGATTGATTGAGAGCCTATCATCTCTACTGAAATGTAGGTTAGCTCTGTTAGTGCAGGGACTGGTCTATCTTAGGCCTAGAACAGTGTTGGCACATAGTAGGCAGTCAATAAATACTTGTTGAATGAAAGAACGGACAAATGTCTTTTCCCTTGTAGAACAGAAATAAGAGTTTCTGAGAGAGTATTTCAATTTTCTTACTCTTCATCTCCAGGCCCTAGGCAATAAAACCAAGGCTGTTCGTGTGAAATATAAAGTAGACTGTTCCTTTTCTAATATCCAGGGGAACTATCCTGTCAAACATTCAATTATTTATTCAGTGATATGGGTTGAGCTCACCCTAGAAGCCAGGCACTGTAATTCTTACTGCAGACTCTGAGGTAGAGAAGACTTAGACAGGCCTCAAGGATTCACTGTCTAAGAGGGGCATGGACTAATTAGAGGATGCAGAAGCATCTTTAGCAGAACAGAGCCTCAGAGGCAGCCCCTTCAAAGGCAGGGCAGTGACTGCAGTCCGCACACCACCATATCCCCAGAGCTCCACTCAGAGCCTGGCACAAAGCAGGTGCTCAGGAAATATTTGTTGACTCTCGAATGGAGGAAACAGAGATTGTCCTGAACTGGGCAAAAAGCAAAGATGTGCGTCAGAAGATAAGGGTGACTATGCAAAAGGGAAGTCTTGTTGAATGTCTAAAGTAACATTTTGTTCTCACTTGGCTTATTCTTCCCTCATAAAGAGTCATTACAAAAACCAATTTAAAATACCAAGGAGCTTGGCACAAACATGCCCCTATTTTTTTTTTTTAAAGAAAGCCCATTAAAACGACATGAAAAAATAATGGCATCTGCGTCAGGTTTCTACTTGGAGATAGAGTCATGCGATCTTAGCATTTTATCTGGGCTACTCCCCTGAGAAGATGCACTGGGGAAGCAATTTGTATGTATCTCTTTAAGCAAAAACAGGGAAGCCTTGAAGTCTATGGTTTGTCCACTTCCGTAGTTCCCAATCCAATTGCAGGTAAAGTGTCAGATCTGAAGATTTTGTGGGCTGTTCGCTGCACGCAGTTTTTTCCCCCTGGTATTTACATCTAAGGCAAGGCAAAGCCTCTGATTTTATAGCCAGGCTAGGATGTTGAGAATGTTCTTGAGTAGAATGGACCTCATATTAATTATGATATGGAGAAAATTGCAGCTGATCACCAGGAACAGAGGACATTTTGAATTATTATTTGCTGAAAGAATGAATGAGAATAACTCCTAAGGTTGCTTTATGCTTTCTATGGTTTTATGCATTTCAAATACAGTCTCACTCAGCCAGGCTTTTCCATGATGATTTCATAGAGGCAGAAGGGGAGTTTTAAAAAGGCAACATGAGAGCAGTCACTCAGCACAGCAGAGACACAGCAGTCGCTGAATTACTGAGTCCTTACTCATGGTGGGTTTTTTTCTCTATATTGCACTTTGGTGACTACATGGATTTTTCTGGACCTTTCCGGCCCCAAAAGTATCACCATCAGAGAAGTTAAGGTGGTGCCCAGCCAGGGCATAGACAGAAGATGAATCAGTGGGCAACATCTCTTGGGGAAAATGTGAACTACCAAGATAGCGATCTCTGAACATCCTCAGCATTTCAGCATTGTGCTCTCATGCCACTTAACCCTCAATAACGTGCCTAACAGTTCTCATGTGTGCCTCTTTTCTCTCTCCTGTCAAGCAGTGTAATGTCTTGAGGAAAACACAAGTGTTTAAGTCAGAAAGTTCTGTTTCCTAGGCTTTGTAAGCCCCAGGTTCCTTATTTATAAGCTAGTGACTATCTACTTATTGTGAAATAAGTGTGAAGACCACGTTACAATGTCTATAAAGGAATTTATACATGGTCTGCCACAAGGTAAGGCAAACAAACGTTAGTAGCCTGTCCTTATTTTTAAGCTAGCATATAAGATCCTGGAAGACAGAAAGCTGGCACAGAGCCTTGCGTATGAGAAGATTTCATGAATATTTATTGAATGAGTGAATGCATGAATAACCATGGGATGTAATAGCGTATTAATCAGGGTAACTTGAGCAGCAGAAACAAATATATTTCAGTGGGTTATCAGAATAGAATGTTATTGCTTACTCACCAAAGAGTCCTATTTGGTGTTCCAATCATCAGATGGCTTTCCACTACGTGTTGATTTATGGATCCAGGCTCTATCCAGCTGATATAACTTGGGCCGTGGTGTCTCTGTAGATCAGGCACAACTGCTTCTTAACCCCAGGCCTGGAATAGAGTGGACACTCACCACTTCCACTCACATTCCACAGGAGAGACCTGGTCAACCACACAGGGATGCAAGGGAGGCTGGGAGGTAAGATCTCTCATTAGGCATCTGCCTTTCAATTGTACTCTAGGAAAGAGGGAGCTAATTGTTACTGCCAAAAGAGGAAAAGGAGGCCAGAAAATTAGAGATGGGTGAACAAATGATAATTTGAGTAGCTGTTACTTCTATAACATTCCTTAACAAGAGACCTCGTTTAATAATTAGCAAACTCAGATGCCTATAGGAAACAGGCAGCTAATATAATGAGTCCAATGCAGGTCAGTGGGACAAAGGGAGACCTGGGACTAACTGACGAGTCCTTAACTCTGTCACAGGCTCTAGAGCAGGGAGTTAAATTCATCAAACTCCTTCATTCATGTCGTAGGTCCAGACTGAATGAGCACTATTTTAACTTATTTCATCTCGTCTTTACTCTTAATTAGAATATAACAGATCTATGGAACAACTCTGTAAGCACACAGCTGGGTGAATGTTTACAAAGGATACACATGGAGTACGGCCAGCACCCAGATCATCAAGGGGCCATCTCGGTATCCCAGAAGGCTTCCTAATGCTCCATTCTAGTCACATCCTCTCTTATTTCAACGTAAACTAGAAACCTGAAATTTAAAGTAATTTTTTCCTGATTTTTAAGGTATTGCGTGGTGGCCATGTAAGAGACATTTGTCAGCTAGGCCTCGTATAAGGCAGATGAGCTGCCTAAAAGTCCTCCACTCAGGGCTGATGTTTGTCATCCCTTGTACCCAACAAGCCACCAAAAAAAATGTAGTGGCTTAATGCAACAGGCATTTCTTATTCCCCATCAGTCCGGGTAGGCTCGTACAAGCCTTTGTAAACATCTGTGAAGTTACCTGGGGCCCTGTAGTCTGGGATGACCTCAGCTGGATGGCTCATCTCTGCTCCACATGCTGTCTTATCCTCCAGTAAGCTGCCAGGCTTGTTTACATGGTTGCTGCACAAGGTTTGAAGCCTATACTTAGAGGCAGGAAGGAGGTAAGAAGGTCAGAGTCAGAGAAGGAGATGTGATGGTGGAAGCTGAGATTGGGTTGACGTGCTCAGAGACCAAGGACCGCGGGCAGCCTCTAGAAGGTGGAAAAGGCAAGGAGTGGATTCTCCCCTTGAGCCTCCAGAAGGAACACAGCCTTTGACGTTAGCTCCCTAAGACCCATTTCGGTCTTGGGACCTCCACGCATCATATAAATTTGTGTAGCTTTAAGCTGCATAGAAAGTTTGTGGTAATTTGTAATAGTAGCCATAGTAAACTCATATACCGTGTTCTTGCCACGCTGCAGACTCTGCCTTTCCTAAGTCTCTGGGATGACTGCAGATGTTCTTGTATGGCCAAGACCTTTACCACCCATGGACAGACCCTGCTTCGGAACCTTCACCTCAGGGACAGTCCCTCTCTGTCCTAGCTCCAACTGTGCTTCTCCCCACAGAACCAGAGGTCTTCCAGGCACACACCGCTCCAGTGGTAGCATCATCTAAGTGTTCGTTAGGTGGGCCACATCTTAAGTCCCACCCTTGACCTAGTGAGTCAGAACCCCTGGGAATGAGGCCCAGTCATCTGCGTTTTAACAACACTCCAGGGATTCTGAAGTAGGCTTCAGATTGAGAGCCACTGCTACCCAGGGCCTGTAGGGCCCTTTTCCAGATGGTCTCCTACTAAGAGTGGAGCACACATGCTCCATACATGTACACAACCTGGAGCCTGGAAGACGGCTTATTGGAAAAGGGTTAGGGGAGGATCAAGCTTAGTTATATGGATAGATGTGTCTTTATCATTGCACGGGTGGCCCTGGCTGTGCTGAAAGGAAGGAGACAGGGGAGGCAAGAGAAGTTGGACCGGATTTCATATTTAATCTCTTGTTTCAGGAATATCTAGTTGTAACAGTGAGCTAGTAAAGGGAAAATGCTTTGAAAAGTGCTAAATTCTGTGAACTTGGAAAGTATGATCACCTCATTTAGGAATCAAAATCACTTTTTATGGCATGACTGTAATAATACAAATAGTTGTAATAATAGTAATTATTGTAGTTATAATAGTTACCATCTCAGGTCTGGCTCTGTAGAAGCAGAGACTGAGATAAGGACTCAGGTCGGAGAGGTTTATTGAGGACGTGCTCTCAGGAGGAATCTGGGGAAGCCCAAGAGGACAAGAATCCAAGCGAGGCTGTGGTTACAGGGCTTCCCTTATATTTATTCCCCAAGCAAATACAAGGTAAGAATAGTTGGTATCCTCACTTTATGAATGTGACACTTCAGGCTTAGGAAGATTAAGTAATTAGACCAAGGAGCCACCAGAGGTAGGAGTGGCCGAACTGGGATTCAAACCCAGGCAGCGCAGTTCCCAGCCATCACTGCTCATGGTCCCCTCTTGCCTCAGTTGTCCTTCAGGATCCTCCTGCTCCCCCTGCCTTGGGCTCCTTGCAGGGTCAGTGCTTCTTCAAGGGGCAGTAAAAGGGTGGTTCTCCAAGTCTCCTTTATCTAGGAAATCAGACTGAGATGTGTGAAGAAAAGCGAATTTTTTTATCAAGCAAGAGAGAAAAATCTCAATCTATATGCTTAATTAGGTCAGATATCTATTTTCCTGTGAGTCTTTTCTAGTTCTTTGAAGTCAGTGAAAGCCCCGGGCATTGGATGGGGGAAGAAAGTGGAAAGAGAATTAGGAGGAAGCCTCCTATGTACATATACAGGGAAAAAAATCAATCATCAATCCTCTTTAAGAGTTGAATGCAGACAAAGTCAGCTATTAACCTTATCAACATGGAAAAAAGATACTTAAAGTAAAAACTGGGGCAGTCCCCTGAAGAAAGGAAAGCTTCCATCTGTCTGAAGACTTTCCTACCTTGTTAAGAGCCCCGCCCTGCCCACTCTCTTACTGAAATACTGAACTTGTTTGCGGTCGATTCAAAGACTCCTTGATGATTTAGATATTTTAGGGAAAGCAGGAGCCTTAAAATATAGATCTGAAAATTTCAAAGGGATTGAGGGTAGGCACCAGAGAGCAGGATGTTCTGGAGGGAGAGTGCAGACGTGGCGAGTCAGGAGGCCTGGCTGTCCTCGCAGGTTCAGCGTTGAGCTTTGTTCCATGGAAACTCCAGACCAGGCCATCCTCTGTGCCCACCTGTGACTAGAGAAATGTTCTATACTTGTACTGCCTATACAGTAGCCACTAGCCACATGTGACTGTTAAGTACTTGAAATATGGCTAGTGCAACTAAGGAACTGAATTTTTACTTTTATTTAATTTAGCTTGTAAAGTTGAAATTGCGGCTAGTGGGTACCCAATTGGACTGGACAGCTCAGCCTTAGGCCACAACCTTTTGTGGACTTGGTATTTCAAAAAGCACCTAAAAAATGAGATCTTTATATCCCAACCCTTTTTGTACTGATGAAAAAACCAAGTGAGTCAGTTAAATTTTGCAGCATAACAAGCCACCCTCAGATAGTGGCTTGAAATAACGATCATTTATTTAGCTCATGATACCATGCATCACAAATTTGGCATGGGCATAGCTGGACAGTTTTTATTGTCTCCTGTGCTAAATTTGTGCATTTGTGGGCAGCTCCCCCTCAGCTGGGAACTGGCTGGTCTAGGATGGTGTCAGCTGGGAGGGCTCATCTCAGCTCTATGTGGTCCCTCGTCCTCTCAAAGCTCCCCCTGAGCTTTTTGCATGTGATGACTACACAGGGTTCCAAGAAAGAGAGCCATAGTGTGCACGGCTCCTGAGGCTTCATCTCAGAACTGACTCACTGTCACTTCTGCTGCATTCTATTGGCCAAGGCAAATCCCAAGGCAAGCCCAAATGAGGAGACCTGGAAACAGAGTCCCCCTCTTGGTGGGAACCGCAGCAGAGACACATGCAAAAAGTGTGTATATGGGGAAGCAAGAGTAATTGTGACCATCTTTATAATCAACCACACTGAGGCCCAAAGGGTACAGTGGTGGCCTGAGGTCACAAAAGCAACTGTTAGTAAATGACTCTCAGATCAGGGGTGGCCCTTAGTTTATTTCTTGAATTCTCTGTATAACCTTTGCCTCTCAGTTTTATCTACAAAAAGATGGAGAGACACAATTTCTCTGACTTCAGCTCTCGCTTCATGTAAGTGTTGAATTTGGTGGTTGCCCCTCGATGGGGTCCCAAGGAGGGGCAGAAACATGGTGAGGGCAGGTCTGGAGGAGCTTGTGGAATTCCAGAAAGCTGCGTCTTTGACAAAGGACTCTTTGGAAGCCAGAAATTAAGGCATACTCAACAAACAAAGGTATTTACAGTTGAGCTTAGCCTTTTGGAAATAAGTTTATAAAAGGTCGAGTTTGGAAAGGATGGAGTTTTTTCTTCCAGGTTTTTCTAATTTATAATCCACCCACTTCCTTTTCCGTTCATAAATATGATGTACGTGAGTGGAGTGATCTAAATATCTTCCTAGTTCCAGAGGCTTGACAGTATTTTCACATTGATCTCCTGTTCGATAAATCAAGCCTTGCAGATCTGTGAACTGCAACGTTAATAAAATTCCTCTGGTGAAGAAGGGCTGCTGCTTCGGCATTTCCAGTTCCTGTGAATCTCCACACTAGCATTCCTGCTGACGGCAGTGCCTTGGAGCAGCTACCCCACAACCATCAGTGCAGACTGGTGTGTTCCAAATTTTTGGCTCACAAGCCTTTACATGTGAAATTAAACAGAAATTAGTAGAAGGGAAATTCTTCAGAGAGAAGGGATCTTGGAGAAGATAGCGATAATCATAAAGGTGGGGATGAAGATGATCTGGAGAGAGAGGGAGAGAAGGGGAAGGAAGAGGAGGATGGGCGAAAGAGAGGAGTGCAAAGGAAAGAGAAGGATGATGGAGAGGGAACAAGGAGGGGAGGAAGGAGGAGCATGGATGGAGGAGAAGGGAGAGGATGAATGGTGAAGGAGGAGGAGAAATAAGGGCCATAATTCAATGTGACCCAGGTGGAAGGAGCCCTGAATTTGTTCTGTCCTCTGGGACCATGTGATTTCTGATGAGTTGCTTTACTTCTTTGTGTATTTGTCTTTTTACCTGTAGAAAAAGGTTGGACTATAGAAGGTGGTTTTTCTTTCTTTCCTTCTTTCTTTCTTTCTTTCTTTCTTTCTTTCTTTCTTTCTTTCTTTCTTTCTTTCTTTCTTTCTTTCTTTCCTTCCTTCCTTCCTTCCTTCCTTCCTTCCTTCCTTCCTTCCTTCCTTCCTTCCTTCCTTCTTTCTTTCTTTCTTTCTTTCTTTCTTTCTTTCTTTCTTTCTTTCTTTCCTCCTTTTGACTAGGAAATTCTATCTTCATGTGCACTTTTATGAAGAAACCTATCCGACGGAGGCACAGGACTGCTTAGGTTGGGATCTCTGGAAAGGAACACTGAGAGGAGGGTCCTGACCCAAATATCTGTTTGGGAGGTGCTCCCAGAACTGTGCTGGGGAGAGGCCAAGAAAAGGTGCAAAGGTGCATTTTCAGGCAAATTCCCAGCTTCAGCCTGATCCTGTGGATGTTCTGGAACATTAATGATGTCCCAGAGCATATCACCATTGAAGTAAAGGAGCTGGGTTTTTATATTCTTGACTAGAGACCATTGAGGAGGATATAATGCTCATCACCTTCCATTTCTCCTTGCTGGTGAGGAATCTTCAGGTGCCCCAGGACAACCCCCTGGAAAGGGTCACAGGGGCCACTCCTTAGCAGCAAAGCACTGCTCACCTAGGGGACTGGCACAAGCAGCCAGCAGGAGGAGTCCCGGGGAATTTGGTCAGTGCATCAGTGATGTCTCTGTACAACCTTTATGAGTCTCTCCAAAAGCTAGGGTCTGTGTAGGCAGCTATGGCCCTCAGAAAATGAGACCATACTTAGGCCCATGAGTCCCTAGGCATTCACCAGCTGACCACATCATGGAGTCACATGATGGAGCCCAGCCCAAATCACCTGAACCATGGGATAGGTCCACAGAATTGTTAGCTAAGTAAATGGTTGTTGTTTTAAACCATTGAGTGTTGGCATGCTTTGTATACAGAAAAACCTATCTAATACAGGGAGAAGGAAATTATCTAAATCCTCACTCTAACTGCTATCCCAACAAACACGCATAGGTAGAATCTGATTGTGGGGTCAGTGTTGGAATCAGAACTGGATTCTATCCAATCTTTATTTTACTTTCCCTTGTAGTAGCACTGAACTTCATGAGATACCAGAGAGTTCTGTCTGGAAGGAGGCGACAAGAATAGTGTCTCTCTAGTTATTACTGAATTAATACTAGACAACTGACCTTTTCTTTCAGATCACCCTTGGCATTTCCTGCTACTACTAGGTTTTAATCTACTGCCCATCATCCTGGAGGTCACTGCTACAGTGGAATTTGTTCTTGAAAGATAACTCACCTTCTTTAAAAAGAGGGCATAAAATAATAAAAAGAATGAAAGAAAACAAAATTACATGGCTAAGCCAAAAAATAAAAGGAGTAAAAGAAGAAGGAAGAAGAAATTAATTGAACTGTGCTTTGAATGATTGACTTGGTGACCAGCTTCCTTATACAGTTAAGATTCCAGTAGGGAGGTTAGGTCAATAGCATATATTTAATCTTGGACATCTCCAATGACTTTAATTGAAGTTATTTTTTAAGCTTCTGAAGAGTTTAAATACAAAAGCTTATTTCAACATGACCTTTGTGGAGATTTTGTAGATCGTATATGCATTACGGATGTATCCTAATTTGGCTGAAGTGACATACCTAACACTCCCCTTGACTTCGCTGCTCCCCGAATCACCACATTTGCATTAAAAAATTAACATGAAAAGTGTGCTAAGACAGAAAGTGGGCAGATAGAAGCCTTTGATTAATTAGTTGAGAACAGTGACAACTTTGGCAACATGCTTCGGAACAGCTTTAGCGCTGACAATGCTCTGTAAATAAGGGAACACAGTGTCACTTTCCTGGGAGTTGGAGGGGTGGAGCTACCAAGCTCAGAAGTCTGGTGTCCTAGAAGAGGAGCAACAGAGTCTCTGCAAGGCCCCTCAGAGCTCCACATGTGACAGTGCTATATGCAGAGCTCCTAGAATGCTTTCTCAAGTCTTGTCAGCACCCTTCTTTTTCCTCTCCCTGACCCCGAGGACTGGAGATCTTCTGCCCTGTCAGCCCCAGACCCTGTCCTTGACTGCTTGCACATCTCAGATGTATATCAGGCTCTTGTTGCATCTGGACCACTCATGTCTTGATGTGTAAAAGAATCACCTGCAGGGCTTGTTCAATGCAGAAACTGGGGCCAACTCCCAAGATGTTTAGATTCAGGACATCTGGGGTGGGGCCCAGGGTCTTGCATTTCTAATCAGCTCCCAGGTGATGTTGATGTCTATAGTGCAGGGACCTCACTTGGAGTAGCTCTGCTTTAAGGAAGTAATACATTGATCTAAGCACAGGGTTTCAGAATGGCTTCTTACACAGCAATTCTAGCCCACAGGCCGGTTTTATTTTTCCTGGTTATGTTTTAAAGGGAAAATTACCCAAAAATATCTAGGTGTTTTGTCTTCTTTTGTAAAATAAAGACATCTGTCATTGTCAATGGCAGCAATTGCTTTGACATGAGTACCAGAATCCCCATTTAGAGGGGAAATGTACTCTTCAATTTGCCACAGTCCCCACCACCCTCTCATACTACACCAAGCCCATGTCCATTATTTTTTTAATATCTTGATTCTTGTTTGCCCCTAAGTTTGCATACCCTAATTTAAGTTTGCATAGTATTAACCTTTACAGGCAAAATGTGCACATTTTTATAAGGGCTTTCAGGTGATGATGCTTTAATTCAGAGTTGTGATACTGATGGTGGAAATATCAGGCTACAGTGGTCAGCTTCTGCAAAGAATTGTGGGCCTTCTCCAAGGACCTCACAGAATGGTCACCTACCACGTCTTCATATGCAGGTTAACCTGGTTTTCCAAAAGTTGACTTGTAATAATGTGGAGATAGATAAGAAAAGGCTACATATGCCCTCCTGGGAAGGAAGAGCCTTTATAAAAGCAGGGTGTTTTACACAATGAAGCTGGGTTAATAGAGACACGTTCAGAAATGCAAAATGTTTGCTAGGGTTCTGCTTATGGAAAACTCCATTTCCTCCTTCCATTCCTCTTTTCTCGGTTCTTTGAAAGGTGCCATCTATAAATGACTACAGTTTCCGAAGTATTGCCTAGGTTCAAATTCTGGTCTGGCAGTTTACTTTCTGTGTTACCTTGGTTAAATTACTGAGCATCAGAGTACTTTGGCTTCCCCATGCATAAATCACACCAACCTCATGGGGTTATATGTGATGATGAAGTGAGATAAGGCATGTAAAGATCGTAGAACAGCATGATGCCTAGTGAATACTTGAAAAATGCCATTGCTGTCTGCTTCGCATCATAGAAAGTACACTGGCAGAGGGAGTAAGCCAATTTAAACTCAAATTGCTATTGTACCAGGATTTGGCCACGTGACTTTGAGGAATGTTTCCCATTCTTTTATTATTCCTTTAACAGATATTTTTTGAATCTGTAATTCTATGTTGGTAAAATGAAGATGATAGTGTCTACCTCATAGAGTACTTGTACAGATTAAATGAGATACTCCATATAAAATAGTGCCTGATATGTGAGAAGTACTTAACAATGTTAGGTGGGTTGACATGAAATTGCTATTTTTGTAAGTCAAAAATGGCTAAACTAGAGTCAAAGATGGCAGCTATGTAGGTGGGAGCTGAGCCCACTTGCTCACGCACCCGACTGGGACACTTAGCTGATCTTCCGAAAAACGAAGTGAACAGCCAACAGAATCTGAGCCAATATGAAGCTTGGAAGCCAACGTGTGCATAGGACACTTCAAAAAGGGTGGCAAGGAGATTTTATAGGCTGACGGGAAGGTCCCTGGGCCTGGCACTAGAGACTGCAGCTGTCGTGGGTACAATGGAGGAGAGCCAGGTCAGTGATAGCAGCCTAGTGGCTCCCTCCCTACCCAGGGCGGGGAAATCCCAGGCCTGTACCAGGAGAGACCTGGATGCATAAAGTCTCTGGGGATGGGGGTGGGGAGAGGCAGCAAGTAACACACAGCTGGCGGAGTACCCAGGCTGGGGCGGTGGTTTTCAGGGACATTGCCAGAAAATCTGGGGGATCCCGGTAATACCTGGAGCTGGGAGAGGAGGTGGGCCATGACTGGCCGTGACCCAGGTAGACTCTGGACTTGCCAGAGGGTTGGACTGTGTGGAAAGCTGGGCAGTGGCTTGGAGCAGCAGTGGCACACAAAGAGACTTTTTTCAAAAGGGGAACTGAGGTGCTCAGTGCAGGGACCATGCTTGGACGCAGCAGCATGGCGAACAAAGAGGGAGGAGTGTGGACCCAATTTGCTCCCACTCAATGCACCTCACAGACTGATCAAAGGCGTGCAAAATGAGGTGGCTTATCAGCTCTGGCAGGGCACAAATGCACAGAGTAGACAGTGCTGGCCACACAGCGCTCCAAGGGCCTGGGCTCGAAATTGGGCACCTGTGATTATTGTAGCCCAATCTGGGCCCCCATCCTTGCCAGAAACACAGGAAAGGAGAAAATGGAGCCCAGCCCTCCTCTGCCTGCAGGAACTGGGAAGATCTGCAAAACTGGCTGGGCAAGGTTTTTCTTTCTTTTTCCTGTTCTTTTCCCAAGAGTTAAGACAGTAAGATTGAGAGATGAGAGAAAACCAGAGACAGATCTAGAAAGAAGTCAGACAGCAAACACCAGCAGCTGAGACAAATTTCATTTTGTTCTTCAGCAGAAGTTGCATGTTTTTAAAATTTCTTTCTTCTTTCTGTTAATTTAGTTTGTTGTTATTGTTGTTGTTATTGCTCATTTCGTTTTTTTTATTCTCCCTTTCATATTGCATTTTAATTTTCTTCTTTCACTTCACTCATATTCCAAATAACTCACTACTCTTGGTCTTTTACTTTTTATTCTTTTTATTCAGATTATATATTTCTTATCTTACTATTGTTATTCCAAATTCCACATACCACCCTTCCCTGAGCTTAATCCATTTCACCATCTTCTTGAACTTTATTACCATTGTGAAAGCTTTGTTTTCTTTCACACTACACCAAGTTTCTCCCTTACTCTCACTATTTCTCCTCCATCTAACCTTGCATAAGCCCTCTCCTTTCTCAAGTCAGTGCACATTCTTTTTCCGCCCTAATATGAGTCTTATTTCTTTTCTACCTTTTATAAACAGTGGCTAGCTGGGTTAAATACCATGGTTATCACTATACTTCTCCAAAAGAACTCCTGTTTGTTCACTATTGGTTTGTGCTTTACATCCCATAGAATACTCTCCCACTGTCTTACTCCATTTCGCCTTCTCCCCGCCCCTGATAAGTTGAGTGAGGAATTTTCTTTCATTGTTTTCTCTGTCCTTTCTTTTTCCCCCCTCTCAACTTGGGCTTTACTCCTTACTCTTATTAGTTTGCTTCCCCTCTCAAAATCCTTTTTCTGTGCTATTTAGATTCACTAAACACCTCATATTCACTTTTCACTTTTCTACAATATTCTTATTCCCATTCCACGTTTACTATACTCCATTCAGCTGTTGTTGCTATCAAACCTGCTGTGGTTTTTCTGCACTTTTGCTCCCATAGGTTCAGTACCTTTTCAATTTTACTTCATACCTTATAGTGTACTCTTCCTTTTTCTTGCTCCAATGTTCCCATTACCCTTTCGTGTTTTACTTATGTTTTAAATTTTGTTCTCTCCCTTTCTTTGCCTTGGTTCTATCCCAGTTCTTATCAATTATCCTCCCTCTTACCACACAATAACATTTTCCTCTCTTTTAGTCATCTTATATCCCCTTTGACATATCTTACAATATCTGAAAACTCTCTTCACCTTTATTAATCTTAGTATAATTATGGTTGAGATTGCTGATATAGTAGGGGAGCTGCTTTTTGCAGGTATAGGTTTGGTTGTCTGGTAACAATGCTTTGTTAACCAAGACCTGTACAATAGCATACAAGACAGGGTAGGGGTTGCAACTTCCAATAACCCCACTGTAGGGGAGAATCCACCAACAAAAAAGCCACCAACAGGTAAAGCCCAAGTACAACAAGAAAGCCCACACAATGAAAGGGCAGCCCTAGAGCATCCAGACAAGGAGATCAAAGAGATTGCACCACTGAGTCCCACAGAACTCCTACCACAGAAGCTCATCCCACAAAGGCAGCTGGTAAAGCAGAGCATCAGGAATCACAGAACCAAAGAGTTCCTGAAAATGGGGAGACAAAGGAAGAACCCATAATGGAAAGGAATGGAAGAATCCCCAGTAAAAGAGCTGAATGAAATGGAGGCAAGCAAACTATCACACGTAGTATTCAAAGGATGATGATAAGGATGCTCAAGGAACTCGGTGACAACTACAAGGAACTGAGTGGGAACTACGATAGCATGAAAAAGGAAATAGAAACTATAAACAAGAACCAGGAAGAAATGAAGAATGCAATACCTAAATTAAAAAATGAAGGAATTACAAGCAGGCTGGATGAAGTTGAGGACCAAATTAGTGAGCTGGAAGACAAGATAGAAAGAAATACCCAGGTAAAGGAGCAACATGAAAAAAGACTAAAAACTATGGAAATAACTTAAGGGAACTGCAGGACAACATGAAATGTAACAACATTCAAATCTTAGGATTACCAGAAGGAGAAGAAAAGAAGCAAGGGACAGAAGCCTGTTTGAAAAAACAATGACAGAAAACTTCCTGAACCTGGAGCAGGGAAAAGCGACACAAGTCCAGGAAGCACAGAGAGTCCCAAGCAAGATGAACCCAAAGAGACCTACTCCAAGACACATAATAATTAAAATGTTAAATTTTAAAGACAAGGAGAGAAATAGGAAGTAACATACTAGGGAGCGCCAATAAGGCTAGCAGCTGATTTTTCAACAGAAACACGACAAGCCAAATGGGAATATCAAGAAATATTCCAAGTAATGAAAAACAAAGGCCTGAAATGAAGACTACTCTACCCAAGGCTCTCAATTAAAATGGAATGTGAAACAAGGAGTTTCTCAGACAAAAGGCAGCTAAAATAATATATCTCCACCAAACCAGCATTGCAAGATTTGCTAAAGGGACTGCTTTAAGAAGATGAAGGAAAAAAGTGAGAGAGTGAAGAACACAGGTACAAAGGGGAAAAATGGCAATGAATAAGTACATATTAATAATAACCTTAAATGTAAATGGATTCAGTGCTCCAATCAAAAGAGATAGGGTAGCTGAATGGATAAGAAAACAGATAAGAAAATGGATAAGAAATGGATAAGAAAATGGATAAGGCCTGCACATATGCTGCCTAAAAGAGACACACCTCAGAAAAAAAAATACCTATACAGGCTAAAGGTGAAGGGTTGGGAAAAAATATCCCAAGCAAATGGACAGGAAAAAAAAAAAAGCCAGAGTAGCAATACTTACATCATACAAAATAGACTTCAAAACAAAAACCATAAAAAGAGACCCAGAAGGACACTTTATGATATTCAAGGGAAGAATCCATCAAGAAGACGTAAACATTATAAACATATGTACCCAACATAGGAAGACACAAATATATAAGGGAAATCTTGGAGGACTTCAAGAAAGAGATAGAAAGCAATATACTTAGAGTAGGGGATTTTAACACCCTACTGTCAACAATAGATAGATCTTCCAAACAAAATGTCGCAAGGGTATTGCAGCATTAAACAACACCCTAGATCAAATGGACTTAACAGATATATATGGAGAAATTTTCATCCCAAAGAAGGAAAATACACATTCTTTTCAAATGCACATGGAATTTTCAAAGATAGACCACATGATAGGACACAAAACAAGCCTCAACAAATTCAAAAAAATTGAAATTATATCAGGCATTCACACGAGGGCCTGAAACTAGAAACCAACCTTAAGAGAGAAACTTGAAAACATTCAAATTCATGGAGATCGAATACCATGCTATTAAACAATGAATGGGTTAATAACGAGATCAAGGAAGAAATCAAAATGTTTCTGGAAACAAATGAAAATGAACACACAATCTAAAAAACCTATGGGACACAGCAAAGTCAGTCCTGAGAGGGAAGTTCATAACAATACAGGCCTACCTAAAAAAGACAGAAACATTTCAAACAAACAATGTAGCCCTACCTCTATAAGAACTGGAGAAACAATGACAAATAAAGCCCAGGGCAAGCAGAAGGAAGGAAATAACCAAGATCAGAGCAGAATTAAATGACATAGAGACTAAGAGAACAATTCAAAGGATTAATAAATCCAGGAGCTGGTTCTTTGAAAAGATAAACAAAATTGACAAGCCTTTAAGCAGACTCATCAAGAAAAACAGGGAGAGGACCCAGATTAATAAAATCAGAAATGAAAGAGGAGAGATCACAAGTGATACCACAGAAATACAGAGGATTGTAAGAAATTACTATAAACAACTATATGCCAAGAAATTTGAAAACCTGGGTGAAATGGGCTTTCTAGAAACATATAATCTTCCAAAACTGAATGAAGAAGAAGTAGAAAGCCTGAACAGACCGATAACAGTTAGTGAAATTGAAGCAGTAATCAAAAAACTTCCGGCACACAAAAGCCCTGGACTGGATGGTTTCACAGGAGAATTTTATGAAACATTTAAGGAAGAGCTAACCCCTGCTCTTTTCAGACCATTCCAAAAAATCAAAGAGGGAAGACTCCCAAACTCTTTTTATGAGGCCAGCATCATCCTAATCCCAAAACCAGATAAAGACAAAACAAACAAAACTACAGGCCAATATCATTGATGAACATAGACACTAAAATCCACAACAAAATATTGGCAAACTGAACCCAGTAGTACATTAAAAAGATCATACATCATGACCAAGTAGGATTCATCCCAGGGATGTAAGGCTGGTACAATATTCTCAAATCAATAAACGGAATACATCACATAAGCAAAAGGAAAGATAAAAGTCACATGATCATATCAATAGATGTGGAATAAGCATTTGATAAGGTACAGCACCCATTTATGATAAAAACACTCAGAAAAGTGGGAGTAGAGAGAGCATACCTCAGCATAATAAAGGCCATCTACAAGAAACCTACAGCCAACATCATACTCAATGGGCAAAAACTAAAATCTTTCCCACCAAGGTTAGGAAAGAGATGAGGGTATCTGCTTTCACTACTTCTATTCAACTTATTTTGGAATTTCAAGCCACAGTGATCAGACAAGAAAAAGAAATAAAGAGCATCCAAATCAGAAAGGAGGAAGTAAAACTGTCATTATTTACAGATGACATGATAGTGTGCATAGAAAACTGTATGGACTCCACCAAAAAACTACTCAACCTAGTAAGTGAATTTGGCAAAATAGTGGGATACAAAGCCAATATTCAGAAATGGAAGGCTTTTTTAATACCAACAATGAAATATCAGAAACAGAAATTAGGGGGGAAAATCCCATTTGCTATAGCAACACAAAAAATAAAATACCTAGGAATAAACCTAACCAAGGAAATAAAAGGCCTATACTCTGGATAGTACACAACACTGAAGGAAGAAATTAAGGAAGAAATAAATAAATGAAAGCATATACCGTGTTCATGGATTTGAAGAATTAACATCATCAAAATGTCCATACTACCCAAAGCAATTTATAGATTCAATGCAATCCCTATTAAAATACCAAGGACTTATTTCACAGATATACAACAAACATTTCAAAAATTTATATGGAACAAAAAATGACTCTGAATAGCCTCAGCAATTTAGAGAAAGGAGAACAAAAGAGGAGGGATCACAATGTCTGATATCAAGCTACATTAGAAGATCACTGTTATAAAAAATGTCTTGTACTGGCATAAGAGCAGACACATAGATCAATGAAACTTAGTAGAGAGCCCAAAAATAAACCCATGTCTCTATGGTCAATTAATATTTGACAAATGGGGCAGGACCACAGAATGGAGTAAAAATGGCCTCTTCAACAAATGATGCTGGGAGATCTGGACAGCTACATGCAAAAACATGAAACTCAACCACCAATTTACATCATACGCAAAAATAAACTCAAGATGGATGAAAGACCTAAATATAAATCATGACAACATAAAAATCCTAGGGGAGAACATAGGAAGGAAAATTACAGATATTTCACATAGCAGTATTTTCACTGATATGTCCCTTTGAGCAAGGGACATAAAAGAAAGAATAAACAAATGGGACTGCATCAAATTAAAAAGTTCCTTTCTGCACAGCTTAAAAAAAGATCAGCAAAATGAAAAGGGAACCAACCGTATGGGAAAATATATATGCCGATGATACCTCGGACAAGGGTTTGAGGTTCAAAATATATAAAGAGCTCACAGGACTCTACACCAGGAAGACAAACAATCCAGTTAAAAAATGTGCAAAGGACCTGAACAGACATTTCTCCAAGGAGGACATACAGAGGGTCCAGAGACATAGAAAGGATGCTCTGCATCACTAGCCATCAGAGAGATGCAAATTAAAACCACGATGAGATACCACTTCATGTTGGTCAGAGTGGGTATCATAAACAAATCAACAAACAAGTGCTGGCAAGGATGTGGAGAAAGGGGAACCCTAATACACTGTTGGTTGGAATGCAGACTGGTGTAGCCACTGTGGAAAACAGTATGGAATTTCCTCAAAAAATTAAAAATGGAACTGCCTTTTGACCCAGCAATTCCACTGCTGGGATTATACCCTAAGAATCCTGAAACACCAGTTCAAAAAGACCTATGAACCCCAATATTCATAGCAGCACAATTTCCAATAGCAAAGTGCTGGAAACAGAGCCTAAGTGCCTATCAGTAAATGAGTGGGTCAAAAAACTGGTACCTTTACACACTGGAATACTACACAGCAGAAAGAAAGAAGGAACTCCTACCCTTTGCGACAGCATGGATGGAACTGGAGAGCATTATTGTAAGTGAAATAAGCCAGGTGGTGAAAGATATGTGATCTCACCTATAAGTGGAACCTAATCAATAAAACAAACAAGTGAGGAAAATAGAACCAGAGATGTGGAAATAGAGGGGTGGGGATGAGTAACTAGAGGGGTGGGGCGAGGGGATAATGGGGCAAAGAATGGGAAAGGTGATCAAGGAACATTGTATAAAGGGCCCATGGACAAAGACAACAGGGGTGGGAGGATTGAATGTGGAAGTTGCGGGTGGGTAGGGCAGGGGAGAGTAGTGGGGGAAAATGAGGATCACTGTAATTGCACAAAAATTAAAAAAAGGGAAAGAATGGCTGAACTGGCACTTTTCTTCAGTTTGAACTATACAAGTAATACTATCATTGATTTTAATTTGGTTGTTGCTATTTTAGTCCTGTCAACTCCATACAGGATATATTAGTTAGCTATTGCTGTGAAAAAAATGTCTCAAAACTCGGAATGATACAACAATGTGCTTATTATTTTTTAACGAGCCTGTGGATCAGCTGGGTGGTTCTGCTGTTCTAGACCAGACCTGGCTAATCCGGACGGGGCTTGCTCATGAATCTGCAATCATCTGATAGAAGGAATAGGTCCCTGGCCTTACTCGCTTGTAGGGGCAATGAGGATGACTGGGCCATGTGTCTCATCTAGCCGGCTAGCACGGTCTTATTCAGGAGGCGATGGCTCAGTTCCAATAAGAGTGCAAGACCTCTTGAGCTCAGCCTTCATACTGGCATAGTTCCACTTCTGCTGAAGTCTTTTAACGAAAACAAGTCACGTGACCGAGGCCAGATTCAGAAGTTGAGGAAA
Organism: Mormoops blainvillei; assembly: GCA_004026545.1. Lineage (NCBI taxonomy): Eukaryota > Metazoa > Chordata > Mammalia > Chiroptera > Mormoopidae > Mormoops > Mormoops blainvillei. Next base: position 290,964 of record PVJD01000244.1, read on the forward strand.
TAGACTCTACCCTTTAATGAGAGGGGCTGAAAATTTATATTCCAAGGGTAAGCATACAGGGAAGGGAGGAGAATTCAGGCTGTTTTTTTTTTTAAGTAAATCAATCTAAGGCAGGAAGTATAAATAATACTTGTGTTCCTTTACCTCAACATTTATATTATTTAACTTGATGAATGGTTTTTGAAAAGGACAAAAAATCTCCAGCTTTGATTGTTAGGTATTTTTATCTTTCTCACTCTCCCTTGGCTCTCCTGCAGTTTTAGGAGGCTCTGGCTGGGACATGCATGGCCAGCCTTCTTTAGCATCTTGAAAACTCCATTTGTTTATATTAAATACAAGAAGCAGCCCTGGCTGGTGTGGCTCAGTGGATTGAGTGCTAGCCTGCAAAACAAAGGGTCGCTTCTTTGATTCTCAGCCAGGGCACATGCGTGGGTTGAGGGCCAGGTCTCCAACAGGGGACGTGCGAGAGGCAACCACACATTGATGTTTTTCTCCCTCTCTTTCTCTCTCCCTTCCCCTCTCTCTAAAAATAAAATACAATATTTTTAAAAAATAAAACAGGAGAAGCAGAATCACCTCTACAAGAAGGCAAAGTATGAAACAACTTGGTTTAACTCAGGGACTGCTTGCTGATGAAAAACACAGCTGCTCTTGATATTCTTTTTATTCAGTGCTTCTAATCACCAGCAAAGGCTTTAAAGAAAACACTGCTAAATGCACTGAAGTCACATCACAAGGTGGAGAAAAAAGTCTGGTTTCTCCAACCTTTAAGACCTCAGTTAGGCTGGACTTTTTGAAGACTTTATAGAGGCTTTAGGATTAAAATAATAAAAGCTAAAATCGTCATGAGATTCTGTACATGCATTAAACTGTTTTGTTCTCTGAACATTCTGATGAAGATACTGATACTATTCCTATGCTATAGGTTTAAGGAAATGGAGGCACAGAGAAGTTAGAAACTTAAACAAAGTTACACAACACAGCTAAGAAGTGTGAGTGAGAGTCTGGATTTGAACAAAGGAACCCTAGGTTGGGAGCTATACACTTAACCATTATCGAATTTGCAATAAAGTAGATGATTGTCCTCTTTCTGCCCAAATGATATTAAGTCCTCAATTCTACTGAACATTCAGAAACCATGACCGAAACCAATGAATCAACAGAAGCAGATTGCAGCTCAGTAAAAAACAAAAACATATTTCAACTTTTTACACTTGACCAACCATTAAATGTGTTGTATGGGCTCCCAAATATAAGCTGAACATTACTAACAGAAGAACTCAGGTCTCAGAGACTGGGTTCAAATCCTGGCTCTTCAGTTTCTTACTGTGTGAAATTGTTTAGGCACCTAAGTTATCTTTAACCTCTGTTTTATCATCTTAAAAAGCAAACAAAGAAAACAAAACAAAACAACAAAAGAGAAACAACTGTAACTCCATAAATTATTGTGAGGATAAATTAATATATTTAAAGTTCAAAATCCTTTATAGATCACCACCAAGGATTCATTTCCTTCCTTCCACTATCACTGGGACTGCCCAACAGAGCTTACAAAATATTTACAAGAATAGGAGGGATGGGGCTAGGGATTCCATGTCAGAAAAGGGGTAGATTAGCTACTTGGTATTAAAAGCATCACCTGAGAGCTTGTTAGATATGCAAAGTAATGGGCTCTACCCTTGATGTACGGAATCCAGTCATCTTGGGGTGGAGCCCGGCAACCTTGTTTTCAGGTGATCCTCATATTCTATAAACCTTGCAGTACACTGGCCTAGGTGACCTCCAGGGATGCTCCCAGCTTTAATTGTATGGCTCCTGTTAACCCTCCCTCACCACAACACATCTAGTAATTGCTACCATTTGTTGAATACTTCTGCTCAAACATGCGAGTAAATACTTTGCATGCATTCTTTTAATCTTATACCAGTGGGGCTGGTACTATCACCATCCACACTCTACGGATGAGGAAACAGAAGTTGAAGAAGGCAGGCTGGGATTTTAACCTGAGTCAGTTTGGAGCCTTGCTATTAAGAAATCTGCTAAATTAATCATAACTCTCATAAATCCAAGAAGGACCCAGAGGGTAGCTATTTGTCTTCAAATCTATTCATTGGATAATGGAATAAGATAAAGAAATTAATCTAATGATCCCAGACAAGTCATAGACAGAGTCTGTGCGGAAGGTCACTGGCTGATAACCTGAGTCCTCTTAAGACTCAAAGATGCTGGGAGGTCACTGGACTGCTGAAAAGGAAGCTGGCAGTTCCTCCCAGGGGAATGCTCAGGGAGGAGTGACCTGGTGGGTGGAAATGCTGCATTAAGTGCCCTGCAATTGAGAAATGCAGCTGTAAGTAATTATTTTTTTTTCTAGCTATAAATAAAATAACCCTAAGAAAAACAAGAGAGAAAAGCAGTTGGAGGAGCCTCATTCCTGTTCACCCTCTCTCCCTTCCGCCCTCCACATCATCTGCTCTGGATGACAAAGCAAGGAGTTGGTTTCAACACTTCCCTCCACCCACTGCCTTTTCTGCTAGTGATGTTGCTACAGGGAACAGGTCTTCAAGTAGAATTTATGGTCAACTAAGCTTGCGGAAGAAGTGACTGTGCCTATCTTCCTGATCTGTGGACTTGATGTGTTGGGTTGTCCATTTAATTTTTTTTCTGTAAAATAAAAGACAGATTTTTCATTTTCACCAATAACTTTATTGATTTGGATATTTGGAGTATGTCAGCTATCTGCTATGTGATATAGCATTGATTGTTCTCAATTAATATCTTGATTTGATTTCTATCAACTTCAACTGGTCTACCTGACCATGGAGCATCATCCAGTGAGAAATCTCCAACACCATAAAACTTTGCAAACCACTTTTGACATGTTCTATCCATCACAGCACCTTCTCCGTACACTGGACAAATCTTTTCTCTCCTTTTCTTTTCTTTCTTTCTTTCTTTCTTTCTTTCTTTCTTTCTTTCTTTCTTTCTTTCTTTCTTTTTTTTTGCATTTCAGTTGTGTTTTTACTTTTCTTGAAATAAAAGCACAATATTCCAAAAATGTTGCTTATTTTTCCCATCTTCGATATTACAATGGCTACCCCAAAATTCACCAATTATGATGATTTTTTAATGCACACTGATATGGCAGCTGTCACAACACAGTCTAACAAAATTATTTCAAATAAAATTAAAGATAACTAAGCACTGTGAGAACCATCTTATGGGGAAAACCAAATGAACTTTTTGGCCAACCCAATAGAAAAAACCAGCAGCACAGACCCAGGTAGTTGATTATGTGGAGGGAGACAGACCTTGTATCACATCCCACTGGGGTCCTTACCTCTCCTTTGCATCTGCCTTAGCCATGCAGATGTGTGTGTCTGACTCTGGCTTCATGCGTAGGCTTTGCTCAATGCAAGTGTGGCCTTGCAATATAGCCACAGCTAGTTTTACTGCACTTTGCTTTATTGTACTTCACAGATGTGATGTTTTTTACAAATTGAAGGCAAGACCTTCCACCAGCAAAAAAATTACAGCTAGCTTTACTGCGATACCTCTTTATGGCAATAGTCTGGAACCCAACCTGCAATATGTCTGAGGTATGCCTGTGTGGACAATGGTCAGGAGTTCAGACGATTTGAGAAGGATGACCCTTGGGCCCAACTCCAACATCTCAAGCACCTGAATTCCACAAGGACAGCATCACTCCTCCGGCAAAGCATTCTTAGTCTTGTAAATATTCCTGATTGGGAACATGCCAAACTTCCCCTCTTCATTGAATCTTCATGGTGAAAAGTCACTTTCAACAAAAGTGGTTTTGATGACTTTAAGGAAGGAAAATACAAAACCTGCAGACTTTTGCTCTTCAGTGTGTGGTTCCAGGTCAGCAGCATCGACCCTCCAGGGCGTGTTAGAAATGCGGAACCTTGGGCAGTGTGTCAGACCTACTAAATCAGAATGTGCATTTTAAAACACCCCCAGATGATTCATGTACATATTAAATTGTGAGAAACACTGATCTAAATGTCTGAGACTAAAATGAGGCCACACAGCAGCCATGTGGGGGAAGGGAAGAGGGCCAAAGGGAAAGAGAGTTAAGCCTGGTGAACACACATGATCTGGAAATGTAGGCAAAGTCCTTAAAATGTTTGTAGAACAGAAAGCAACTGAAAAACGAAAGCCTAATCTCTGACCATGGGTCAACTTTTAGGTCAAGAGCAACATCTCTTGTTGGTCTCATGGGGACAGAACCCTGGACCTCCAGTGGACAATAATGAAGGTAAAGGTGTCATAGCCTAGCAATCTTCTACAGCAAAATGCTGATTAACAGAAAACTTCAAATCGTGATGCTCTGACAAATTGCCAGTCATTGTGGCATCCATCCAGAACACATTTTGTTTTGCAGCCCCTGTTGAATGTTATTCATGAAGAGCTTGCTTTAGAACCAACCTGTGAGCTTCCTTGATGGCTAAGAGCCTAGGAGACTCCAGGTTCTTGAGCCCAAAGGTAAAGAAGGATCACTGTTCTGGGCACCATAACTGAGGAGGTATGTATAGAAGGGCAGGGCTGGAAAAGCCTATACTGAGACCTGTGGATCCTCTGTGGAGTTTTTTCTGATTAATTCAGCCAAGCCCTTGAGAAGGAACCAGTTTCTGTGGACCATGTTGCCTCTCATTGTGCAGAGTTGGAGATAAATGTTCAAATTAAGTTACAGTCTTGTTCCAAAAACGTTACCATAAATCAGTATGTTAGTAATTTCAGTGAAATCTCACAGACATACACTCAGAGAGTCTTGGTCATGTCCAGTGGCCTTTCAGCTGATTTACTGCAGGTTCTCTGGTGCCAACTTCACAGTTAGCTACTTTGTAAGTATGATCTAAAATGTGCAGAAACGGGGGCTCTAGTCGATAAGAGTCCACAGTGCATCCTACTATAAAGGGAAATGACTTTGTAATTCAACTCACCCTCAGGATGACTTAGGGTTCCACGTTAAGATTTATCATCTTCCATGAAGTGACCAGACCCAGAGGATGATTATGTACCTCATACCTAATGGGATACACAGAGGCTGCTCTGGTAACTATGGAATTGTATTGCTGATGTCTACCATGCTATCTATAGAAGATAATAAATCTCTACAGCACCTTTGATACAGTCCTTCTGCATTTCATCCCATGTCAAACTTTTGAAAATTATTCTCTCATACCCACATAGTGACTGAGAACTGGAGACCCTGGAGGGGGGCAGTGATTTATAAAAATGAAAATAAGTACACTTTAAATTAAATAAAATAGATATGAGCTGTTTACTGAGATGAAATGAGAAAATTTAGATGAGGTAATTACTTGGTGGGCAATCCCATTAGGGAGAGGCCATTCCCACTGTCTATAGGCAAGGCCCTTATTGAAAAAAGTTTAGCGTGTGTACATCTTCCCAGCCATGATGGCTCACCCACAATAAACCCAAAGGTTGTATCTGAATCGTGAACATTTGGGGGCCCATGGAAGAGTCTCTGTCCAAAAGCCTGGGTATCTTTCCTTTAATGGCTGCCCTTCACATTGCCAAGGAGTTAGCTCACCCCGTGTTCCCATTCCTCACTCACTTATTTACCCAGGCGCTCTTTTAGAGATAATGTAGATCCTGCCCTCTCTGGGTTTACATTCTAGGAGGAGACACCCAAATACGTTCAAGAAATGTACACCTAAAGACGTGAGGATAAAAGAGGTTACTAAGATAAAGTATAACCAGGGTAGGCGGGCTACCTATTGGCCATGGCAGTCATGCCTAGAGAGAACAGCAAGAACGAAGGCCCTGAGGCAAGAATGAGTTTGGCGTGTGTATTTTTCTTTTCAACAAACCTTTATAGCTCTTAGTGTAGTACCAGGAATTGATCTAAGCACTTTGGAAATAATACATCATTTAATTATCACAGAAACCCTGGGAGGTAAATACTAGTATTATTTGTAAGATGCTACATTTTACAGATGGGCATGTTGAGGCACAGACAGCTGAAGTAGTTTGCCCAAAGTGACAAAGCTGGTAAATTGTGAGCCCAGGATTCAAATCCAGATACAGTTCTGGTGTCTGTGTTTATAATCTTTTTGCTTGTGCTTCCCAAACTGCTGTACAATGGAATACTTTGGGGAAGTATTTTTTAATTACAGTTGACATACAATATTATATTAGTTTCAGTGTACAACATAATGATAAGACATTTATATAACTTGTGAAGTGATTGCCCTGATAAGTCTAGTACCCACCTAACTTCATACACAGTTATGACAATGTTATTGACTATATTCCCTGTTTTGTACTTTCCACCCCCATGACTGTTTTTATAACTGGCAACTTTGTGCTTCTTAATCCTTTCTACCTTTTTCACCCATCTACATATAAGTGAAATCATATGATATTTGTCTTTCTCTGTTTGATTTACTTCATTTAGCATAATGCCCTCTAGGTCCTTCCCTGTTGTGGACCGTGATGAACTGCTGATAACTGGCTTCCTCAGAAGGATTACAGCCTTCTGGTTGTAATCGGGGTGGGCAGACAGTTGGGCATCAGGATATTTGAAAGCTCCCAGATGATTGGAAGGTATAGCAGATTTTAAGACTAAGGACACTGTGCAGAGCCATTTAGCATTTGAGCATTTGAGAGTCTGGAAGAGCACCAGGGTATCTAGGTTTAATGAACAAGGGAAGGAGTTGCTTTCCCACCCCTCTTGCCCCTGTTGGTTGACTTTTACCTTTTTATGCATTTGCCAAAATCAAAGGCATCCACATAAAGAAACCATGGTTTATGTTGAATCAAGGGGACCCCGGTTACATTGGTAATACTATTCACATCGGCAGTGCATGCTTGGCTGTTTATGCCAGCTGCACAACCACCTTGCTGCCTGACATTGAGAAAGCACCCCACAAAGGCTATCAGATGTCTCTGGCAGGAGCAGGGACAGGCAGAGCTAGTCCCTGAATTCAGCGACATCAGTCCATCATCTTTGAGCGAGTCCATTTACTATTTTCTATAGAGGTTGGTGTTCGGAGTTGGCCCTGGTTCTTCCTCACCCCACCAATGGGCTGATTTGTGCTCATGCTACAAATTGCTGTTCCATTCACCAGAAAGTTGAGTGAAACCACCTAGTACTTGATTCCTGAGAGTGATGGAAAGTCTACACTGTGTCTACATTGGGATCACAGTCAGCATGGAAACCTAGAGAGATACCAGGGAATTTATTCTGTTTATAGGCACTACAGAACTGGGTAGGAACAAGAATTAGGCCATTGGCTCTGATACATTTGGCCCTAGGCACATCCCTAATATCTCTCCAGGGTGGTAACTAGGGTATTTTTCTGTTGTGAAGGTTCTGCTTGGTAGAACTCAGAGCATGATAAGTGGTCACTACAGGCCTTTGGCTCCAGTTTTGACTGGGGTGTGGGTAAGTCGGCTGGAGCATCTGCAACAGGCTTTCCAGAGTGCCCCACGCCTGAAAGAGGGACATGACTGCTCAGGAGGCTGAGGAAAAGATGATTAAATGAGAGCACAGGGAAGTTGAGGGAACTTCTCGACATCACCTTTGGTGAGTTGTTGAACTGGAATTAGAACTGGAATTGGAAATAAGGGTGTCTCTGCCAGGCATGCCTGATTAAACTCCACACCCCTATTCATGTGGAAGGAAACCTTCCAAGGACTCTTAAATGGGCAGTAAAGCGATGAAAAGAGGTGATTAAGACATAGATGCCAAGAGCAGGCTCTATATTACTTAAAGTCCTATAGCATAACATTTTATTAGCAAAGGCTGTGCTGTAAAATGCCCCATCAAAGTCCCAGCTGGAGAACCAGGGGCTATCAAACAAAGCTGCAGGTTAGGAAGCCAGTGTCATCCACATTCTTCATTTGCGTTGTATACAATTAGCAGTCACAGGTAATGGCTCACAGCTGACTCAGAGTGTAAGGATTTATGGGGCTTTCCACAGAGCAAAAAGTCAGATACATGACAGAGACACTTGATTAGAGTCTGTCCCTTCAAGAGTCCTCAAATTATGACATACATGGGACCAAGATGAGGCTTATTTGCTCCTAACTTCAAACACTTTGGAAATGTCATGAAAAGTAATATGTTAAGGTAAAGCTTAAAAATGTGGTATTGATATTAACTAAGACAATTAAATGACAGATATTTATGGGTTCCAGAATGTGGGCTGCGAAGAAGGGATTGTGGTGAAGGGGACATGGGAGGATTCACGCTCTAGGCAGAATTGCAGGAGCCAGGCTTCTATTAGAGGGAGTCTGAATCTGTGCATGTGTGTGTATTTATGTGCCACTTAACGACAGGGATACTTTCTGAGAAACGCATTGTAAGGTGGTTTTATCCCCACGCGAACGTCATGGAATGCATTTACACAAACCTAGATGGTAAAGTTTGCTACACACTGAGGCTGCCTGATATGCCATTCTTATATATGAGGTTCATTACTGACCAAAGTGTTACATGGCACATGCATCTATATGTACACGCATGTAGATGCCAGTCAGTTGAATAAAAATGTTTAATAATTTCATATTAGCTTTTATTTTCTATTTTCTTAATCAACAAACACTAGACTATTAGTAATAACTGCCCTGGTCCTTTTACTTGAAGTAAAAGGGATTAATTCTTGGGTTAATAATGTGGCAGTAAGAGACAAAACAAAGTATAAACAATGTGGGAGACTGTACACCTGCCCTCTCTTTCTATTGGTTAGGAGAATCCTACATGGAAGAATTCTAGATCTGCCACAAGATTCCGGTCTGAGTCAAGCCACCGGCTAGCGCGACAGGACTCAGAGGGCTGATCTTGCTGGCCTGATCCACACTGGAGAGAGGAAAGCTCTTACCTAAAGACTTTGGAAGGACAAATACAGGAAGGGAAAAGGTTGGTGATGAAGTTTCTGAAGTGCAATACCTGGTTGGATGGAGAGTTAGGAGACTTTAAAAAGACGGAGAAGAGAGGAGATGTTAGGGAAGCTACTGTAGGTGTGAAATATTGAAAAGAACAAAAAAAAAGAGGAGGAAAAGGACAAATGAGAAAACATGATTTAAAGTTGTCTTTAAAGTTAAAATGGACTAATGGAATTCCCTTTCAAGGGATTTCTGAAAAGATTCAACTTGCATTGTAGATGTGGTTTGGCTAATGGATTATTATTTCCTTGAATATAACATCACAGAGGAATAAACTTTAGGGCAGAAGGCATGGTAGACCTTATTTTATGTAGGTTACAATCATTCTGCAACCTCTCTGCCTTTTTTCCTTCTTCTTGCCAAACTAATACCCAGTGAGACTGGAAAGGACAGCTATCACAGCTAGAGAAGCTTTCTGAACCTAGGAGGCCAGAAAGTCTGACACAGCAACTAGATTTGGACCTTGTCATTCTTAATCAACGAATATTAAAAACTTTGGTGTTAATCTGTACAATTCTCTAGCAATAGCTGAATCATAGTTCTAGGTCATGAAGAGGTCATAAGAGGGAAAAAATTAGGGTACTATATTTGCTGTCATTTTTGAGGGAAAGGGAAGTGTTGTCCAGAATGTGGGAGGGAACAGCTTGCCTTTGCAGATGGCCAGAGCTATTATCAAGGGGAGCCAAGGGGCAATCATGACATGAGGCAATCCAATATTAATCTGGAGTTATGAAAGCCCAGGATGTGTCTGCCAACCATAAGCTCAGTGCCATGATCATCTTCTTGCCAAAGGTGAGTGTGGCCATGAAACACCAAATGCACATAGGTTCCTATGGTGAAGAAGAAGGTAAAGAGCCATGAGGGACACTTCTAATGCTCTACCTCACCACAGAGAAGGCTGAGTTTATGCAAAACTGAAGGAACTTATGTGAAGTGGAAACCCCAAGGACCCTGGAGCTAGACCCTTAGTTTCTTTTCCATTATTTGTTCTCAAAGCATCCTTTAATTTCCATTTCTAACACTCCTTACAATTGCAACTGATTTTTGAGTAATTATTTGTTAAATACCTTTCTCTTTAGACTATAGGTTCCATGTAAATAAAGATAATCATTAGTGCCCAGCATGGTGTCTAGCTCATGGTAGGTGCTCAGTGATAATTGGTTCATTGAATGTGTATGATTAGTTTGATTAAAGGTATAGCATAAATGAGCACCCATATCTAGGGGATAGGTGGGGAAGAACTGCAATCCAAAGGAGAGAGGTAAGAAGAAACTATGCACAATTAGAATTGTAAGAAAAGCAGTAAGTTTCTCCTTTGAGGGTAAGACTGGGTCTTCTAGAACTTTGCTAGGTAAGTGGTAGCCCCTAGACTAGAAGTGTCAGTATCACTTGGGAGGCTAATGGGAGTGGAAGATCTTGGTTCCAACTGCTGAAACAGAATCTGTACTTAAACAAATGTCCAGGTGATTTGTGTGCTCATTAAAGTCTGAAAAGCACTGCTTTAATAGTATGAGCAAATATCCTGTTTTCTAAGGCAATGATGAGCCTGCTGCAGGCATTCAGAGCCACAGAGGATAAGGAGGATGGAGGAAAGGTCGGGAACATGCCCACTGAAACCATTACACAATAGTGTGATGTCCCACCTATCGGTAGGAAAGTCTCTTGCTATTAGCGCAAGGATGAAGCAACTTAATGTAGACTTATTATACCCAGTCCTGAAGTTGGTCTGTGTCCATCATGTGACTGAAAGGCAGCAAAGCATACCAAGTTCTAGGGCTATAAACATTGCTGACTCATATGGGGAAAATTACATCATCCAAACACAGAAACAGAAAGGCTAAAGTGTAGGGACTGTGAACAATTTATTCATACCAATTGACTGAATTCGAGGAAAAGCAAAGAGGAATTGAGTAGGAGCCAATGGGCCTGGGAGGGAAACTGGAGAATATACCACTGGCAGGTCAGTGATATTCAAACTGTATATTGTGGAATTTGAGGTTACTTGAGGGGCCCCTTAGAGGGTAACATGAGGGTGAGGGAGGCGAGGAGGAAAGACAGAACAGGAGAACATATTCAGCTAGAGAGTTGTTTATATATGTGGGTCCTACCAGAGAGTTGTTTTATATATCTGGGTCCTACCAAGCACTGGAGTGGTACAATCACGATACAGATTAGTTTGTATGCCATTTCAGGTAGTTGAATAAAAGAGGGTTTGGTCAGTGGGAACAGTTTTAACCTAAACAACTTTAATAGATAATGGGGTATTTTCATATCCTTCTTGGAGGAAAAGAGAGAAAACACAGAAACTGAGGACATTTATTTTTGTAGGTACCTATTATTTAACCTGAATATTCAGCACACATGACATCATTGCATCTTGACCCCAGATCTTTTCCCAGCTGAGCCTAGAGTTCACTGTAGCATAAAAATCTAGGTATCCATTAATAATTGATTAGAAATGATACTGGAGATAAATTTACCAATTTGGGTTCCAGGTAGTAAGAAGACATGTCAATTTCTTTAATTATTTGTATTTTAGTAACATAACAATGATTTTATATGGAAACAAGCGAACATTTGTCCATTTTTCTAGATCCTCAGCACCATTTAAACCCTTCCAGTCACTAGAAATTTCCTGTCTTATGAATAACACCTCCCCAGGTATGCAGCCCACAACTCATTGTTCCCGTCCACCCTTGCAGATAGACTTCACCAATCACATGAACTCATGAAAGGCTTCTGATTGGAAGAGAGCAGCATGATGAAGATGGCACTTCGCAGACTCCATTTCAGGGCGAAGGGAGTAGTGAATGCATCCAGCTTTCTAGAATATTAATGGTGGATATTTAGGTATCCAGCTACCAATTTCAGTGGTGCAAGCTGAGGTATCTTAGCCCAGCTTCAGCAGGAATTGCGGCCTGGCTGGAGCAGAGGTACTTTGTGCTTTGGAAATTGCTATTGCCTTTGTGGCCTCTAGGCTTGATGATCTGGCCCTCCTGGAGATTCTTCAATACACTTCAAAATGTTTCTTTTTTGCTTAAGCTTAGCTAGATTGGGTCCTATCGTTTGCAACTACGAACCTCGAACCTGTGCTTAAAAAAAGAAAGCTCTAATTTTTTCATCTTTTCTTGTATTAGTTATTTATTGCTGTAATAACTTAGTGACTTACAACAACAATAACACTTTTTTTAAATAATAACATTTTATTATCTCTCCTAGCTTCTGTGGGCCAGGAATATTCAGGAGCAGCTTAGCCTAGGGCCTCAGTTGCCCTTGAGATGTGGACATAAGTAGCAGTCACCTGAAGGCTTGACTGGGGCCGAAGGATCCACCTGCTACATGGCGGCAAGTTGGTGCTGGTTTTTGGTAGTTGGCCTCAGTTCTTTATCATATGGATTTCTCAGCTTGACTGTCCTCATGAGGACTGGGTGGCTTTCCCCAGAGCAAGAAATCCATGAGAGAGAGAGAGAGAGAGAAAGAGAGAGAGAGAGAGAGAGATTGATTGAGATTCTTGTTATGACAGCCTGGGAAGTCACATGCTATCACTTCTACATGTTCTGTTCTTTAGGAGTTAGTCACTAAGTCCAACCCACATTCAGTGGAGGGGATATAGGTCCTACCATTTTAATGGGACAGTGTCAAATTTGTGGACATATTTTGAAACCACCAACCATGCTCTTTGTCATATAAATTTGCAGTGTCATCCCACAGTAGGTCAGCTAACCTGTCCTGCTCCACCTCTCTGAGCTGATTTGGCCATGGTGATATTAGAAGACATGATGCATGGTAGTGATTTGAAAAGTGCTTGCATGCCTTCGCTTGCCCTCTTATGTCTCTGCTATCACCACGAGAATGCCTCAGTGGGAATGTAGCCTATTGAATAATGAGAGCTATATGGTACAGAGTCAAGTATATTAGTTATCTATGACTGTGTGACAAATTATCCCAAAACTTAGCAGCATAAGACAATAATCATCTATTATTTTTCTGATTTTCCATGGTTTAGGAATTCAGGAGTGATTTAGCTAGTTGGTTCTAGCTCAGGGCTCTGCCCATCTTGGCTGAGGCTGGAGATTCTACTTACAGGATGGCTCCTATGTGTCTGGCAAGTGGATGCTAGATGTTGAGGCCTTGCTGCTTCATCATGTGAGTCTCTGTAGAACTGATTATGTGTGTTCATGACATGATGTCTGGCTTCTACTTAGCTGAGTGATCCAAATAAGCAAGCAGGGGCTACAACATCTTTTGTGACCAAACGTTGGACTGACTATGTAGTGTTTGGTATATCGTATCAGTTACACAGGGCAACTCTATGTTACATGGTAGGTACTGCACAAGGGCATGGATGCCAGGGGACAGGTATCTCTGGGGACCGTCTAGGAGGATCACAACCACAGTGACCCAGTAATCACAGTTAAGGCCAACTTATGTCACTCAGTAGCTAGTGTAACCCCCAGCATGGGATCAAGCCCTGGAAGACCCATAAAACTACCCAGCATCTGCCCCGATTCCCCGCTGACTCCAGATGTGTGAGCAATAAGTGAGGTTTTGTGGTTGGTTGTTTGGCAGTGTTATTGTGCACAGCCACAATAATGTGCTGATGCAAGCACATTAGTGACACTGGGAGAAATTTAGAGGATTATGAATTAGAATTGAAACGAGAATCCGTAGCCTCAGTTTTCCAATTTGATAGTACTAAGATTCATATATAAAGAGGATTTCTGCCTTTGAGGACTTACAGTCTAATAATTCATAAACATTTAAGCATTTGAGCTATTGATTTACTTTGTTTCTCCTGCAAAATAAAACTCTGGAATAAATGTATGCAGTTGTTTCTTATTCTGAATTATTCTCAAACTTCTTTGGTGTGTAGAGAGTAGAATTAATTATTTTTTGCAAACTCTTTAAACTTAAAAAAAATTGGCATTATTAGCTATAATGTGCATATGATAAAATTAATCAATTTTAAGTTTACAGTTTGGTGAGTTTTACTGAATGTATATAGTTGTGTAATTACCATCACAGTTGAAATATAGCATGTTTCCATCACTCCCAATTTTGCTAATATCATATGTACTTTTAAGTGAATTTTTTATTAAAGTAAAACATAAATGCAGAAAAAGCACAAGCCATACCTGAATTTTCATATAATATATCCATCATTCAAATCAAGAAACAGAACTCTAGGTTCTCCATGTTGCTTTTCCCCAATGGTAACCACTAACTAATCCGGCTTTCATCAACATTGGTTGCCTGATTTTGGGTATTAATAGGTCATGAACAGACCTGCTATGAAATTCAGGTACACGTTTGCCTGCCTTTTTTGATGCCTTTGCTTTTCAAGGGATAGCAGGAATATGAGAATAATGAACTGGCCATTTATCTTGATTCAATTAACTCTTTGAGACAAAAAGAAAAAAGAGTGATAGGTCCCAGTTTTGCATTTGCTCCATTTTATGAGAAAAAAAAAAATAAAGAGCGTAATTTAAAATATGAGAGGCAAGTTACTTAGATGGTCAAATTGTTCTTCACGTCTGAGCACGATGTCTCAACCTTTCCTCCCTTTCTCCCTCCCTTACTCCCTCCCTTTTTCCATTTCTTTCTTCTGTCCTTTCCTCCCTTCCAATCATTTTAAAATGAATATGAATTTCAAAGACTGAGTTAAATTGTTCTCAGATGAGAATATTTTCTTCATGAAAGTAAAGATAAAGTCAAGTGATTTTTAAATTTGCTTTAAACGGCTTCTTTTTCTGGGAAATAGTTTGGGGCTTTCATAAACATTTAGTCATTGTTGTTGTCTCAAATCCTGTTCTGCTTATTACAGCCTGCCAGACAGGTCTTGATAAGCAGCAGTGAAAGCCAGAATGGCCATCATCACCCCCATTCTCTCCATCACCAAGACCCTTGTAGCCCAGCCATTCAATGCAACCTAACATTTCATCTTCCATTTTTAATAGGCAAGTTTCAATTTGGATTGGCCAGGTTGCAAAATGATCTGCAAATGGCAGGTTGCAGGCTGTTATTTCATAGACTATAGGCAAGTTTGAAAGTCCTGTTCCTTCTAAGGAAGGTCATCTGTCCAAAATTGACATTTCTTTTGTACCAGGAGACTAGAGGACAGTCTTCCTATGTCCCCCATACCACATGTGTGCTAAGGGGAAAAAATTGCAAATTCACATTGCTCCTAGTTCTTTTCTTGGACAAGCTACCAGTTAACCAGATTTTGAAAAGTCCTTTCTGACCATGAAGACCTGCAGTTGATATGTCCCCAGTGTCCACTCCCCATTTATCTTTTCTGAAGAACCCTTAATGCCCCAGTCAGACTAATTCCCACCAACTACTTCACAGTGGCCCCAGGTAGGATAAGTCAACTGTGCCTTAGCCTGTGATCTGATCATCATGGGCCACACATTGTAAGTCAGGCCTATGAGTCCAGCACAGCTCGTTTCTGGACTTATGGTTTGGAAGAGCAGACTGTCTCCATTTAGAACGATTTGGAACTGGAGTCTGGAGCCCAGGGGTGGCTGGCAACTGTCTGTTCTGTGGCAAGGCCTTTTGTAAACAGAAGCAACATCAAGGAAGCAGTGTTTTCATATTTAGGATCTGCCATTTCTCCACTCTTCTGAGAGAAGCTGGAAAAAAGTTTCTTCTTTCTTCCTTTCAGTTGTGTCCATTTCACTAAACACAGGCCCATTTTGAACAACCGCACTAAGGACTCTGAGTGGCCATAGAAGCTGACTATGTCTTCCTTTAGGATAACTTCAAAGCCAGTTTGCAAAAGAAGTCTCAAAGTGGAATCACGGGTTGGGGCTGGTGTTTATTGCCTCAGTTCAGATTGGACTCTGCACAGCACAGGGCTTAGTGCCACAGTCTTATTCTCTTTGAGGCAGGAAACTCATTCAATAGAAGTCGTTTGCATTTCTATCTGAGCAGCTTGGAGACAAATATAGAGAAATGAATAGCCTTTTAATTTAATTGGCTTCCCAGTGTGAATCCAAAAATAGAAGGCACGATCTTTCTTGGAGTTTCTGTAGAAATCACTGAGATCCAAAGCCCAGCGCAGGCTCGTCCCCCTTCTCCCCCCTCCACCCCTGCCCCACGATGTTAACGTCTTTTTCACTGATGCCAGACCCTCCACAAAAACTCGGGCAGGGTGGGGAGAGTCTGGTCCCAAAGGGCACTTGTGTCTATTTATTGGTGATTAGTTGCAATTGCCTTTTCTTCTTAAAATATAAACTCTGCATGAAAGGAATAAGAAACAAGTGCTATTAAATATTTGTTTACTTTTCAAGATCAAAATAGAGTCCATGAAGAGAAAAACATCTAATATGTTTTGACTTTTAAAATGAAAGTAGAAGAGGGTATCATAACACGACCAGAATTGAAAGCCCAGCTCCGTGGGACCAGAAAATCTTTCAGTCATCTCCATGTTCTGCCTCTGAGAGCTAGATCCTGTTGGAAAGTCCTGTAGATTGGAAGTGAAGAAAAGGAGAGTGGTAAATTGTATCTGGGTTACAGACCATCCTTCTAAACTTTTTATGTAGCTGAAACACATCTAAGCAGGATACCAGTGTCTTGCGATCACCTGTGGAACACGATTTGTGTGAGAAGACATGTGAGGTGGTGCCTGACATTCCTGGATAGGGAAGGAGAAGCTGATGGGGAAGAATCTTAGCCTCTGCAGAGAACAGATATTTTCTTCCAAGGAACTTCCCTTGCTCTGTGACTAAAAGGGCCACTCATGTCTAACTTCTCTGGAGTTTCTATTTTCCTCCACTCTCAAAGGAAAACATATGCCTTAGGTTGAATACTATATTATTCTCTAGAATTATGGTGGAAATCAAGTGCTAAGAGGGAAAAAATGATAGAAACACCATTAAAATAAGCCCTTTTGTTTAAAATAAGAGGATAAATTGCATGATTTGGCTGAACCAAAGGTCCCAGTGAGATGAATCAGTGGGCCCTGCAAAGCTTAGAGATCCAGCAGGAAATGTGAGCTCAGTCCCAACACACAGCATTCCTGGTCCTGTCGTCAGAAGGAGCACGGGCAACTCCCTCTATGGAAGGACTGTCTTTTCACCCAGGCTTTACTCTCTCCCCTATGACCACAGTCCTTGGCAAAATTCTCTAGGCGGCAGTAGTAGATTTTGGTTTAGTCACATACCTCACTCAGGTTTCAGATGTCCCTCTTCCCTTGCAGCCTCTCATGTAGTTCCCTGACATCCTCAAATAGCTTTATACTTGAGTTCAGCTCTTTAGTGCACCATCTCATTTAATTCTCAGACTACCCTGACGAAGCATGTGATATCATTTGCCTCGTTTTACAGATAAAGAAAGTCAGCTTTAGAGAAATGACTGTCCCAAGTTCCCACAGCACTCACGTCTGTGGAGCAACCCCTGACTCTAAGATATATATCTCCATTAGAGAAGTTCCCGGTGCTTGGAGAGACAGAGGACACTGATGTTTTTTAGGTAAATCATTGTTACATGGGGCCCCACCTGCACAGGCTCCTTCTAGTGGAGGGGGGGAGGGAATCTATTTGCCCTGGAGGTGTGTTGATGAGCTTAGGAACAGTAAAAGTGGGGACTGATTCTTAGGATTTGCAGACAAGTCCCTTTATTTTGGAAAACACTTGTCATCCTCCCTTTCTGTCAAGCGTGGCATTGGAAGAAGCACAGTTAGAGGACAGGAATGGCAGTTAAAAAAAACACATTTTGCTGCTCTATTATTGCTTTCTTGTAACAAAGGCAGGCCCTGCTTTGGGCTTCCGGTTTTTTCCACCAGTGGCATAAAGGCATTTTATTCAAAGTTTGCGAAGGCCCCTATTTTAGCTAAGCTTCTGCTTGCTCCTTGAGAGAAGGAATTAAGTTCCATTTAGTATGCCTGATATAAATTAGAAACCTTGGGTGCAAAGGTTTCCGATCAACTTCTTTTCCCTCCCACTATTGCCTTTATCTCTCTCACCTTTGGGATCATTACTGACTTCCTTCTTGGTCTGTTAATAATTAATAGCACTGGCGTTTATAAGCCAGTGGTAATATGTTTTGATTTTATTGTTTCTTTTCATGAATTATGGATATCATTAAAAAGCGATCTTTTAGAAGTCCAAGAAGGAACAGAAGTTGATGGGAGGTCAGAGGCGATGAGAGGGCAGATGATCCTGCTCTGCCATCACCTGTCAGGTTTAATAAATAGCTTGCAGCTTGAAGGAGTTTGAAACTGCTGGTAGTTCTGCTCTTTCTCCATGTCTCCCTTCCTGGGTGGGAAGATACAACTGCAGCTGGAATACAAATGTATACTAAAGGCTTGAGATCCTCCATCTGCCAGGGGAGTAGACTCCACACAAAACAGGCCTCTTTTAGATGTCATTCAAGAGGCAAACCTCCGAATTGCTGCTAGGTGGACACACTGAAGCTCTGCACAGATCTAGAATCGGAAAGCTGAAGGTTTCCTACTGACGCCGTCTCTGACCAGCTATTGTGGCTTGGAGCAAGGCAACGAACCTCTAAGGTTTCTTATCTCTAAGATGTTAAAACAGCACCAGACTCACCTAGGTAACTGTTTGGAGAGTAAAATGAAATTGTAAATGTGAAAGCAAAACAAAAGTTTGTTATTTGGAAGACACCATTAAGAAAATGAAAAAGTAAATCACAAACTAAAAGAGACTTTAATATTTGTTAAGCATCTCTAACAAATGACTTGTATCTAGAATATATAAATAACTCTTCCAACTCAATAAGAAGAAAAATATGTAAATTAAAATGGGTAAACGATTTGAGTAGGCCCTTTAAATATATATGTGAATGGCCAAAAAACATATGAAAATGTTCAACATCATTAATTATCACAAAAGTACAATTTAAATTCATGAGATATTATTACATAATTATTAGAATGTCTAAAATTTTAAAAAGCAGAAAAGAAAGAAAGACTGACATATCCAAATGCTGACAATAATGTGGAGTTACTGAAACTCTCGTACCTGTTAGTGGGATGCAAAGTGGAACAGCCCCTTGAGAAAACAGCTTGACAGTTTCTTATGATGTTAAATATTTACTTACCATATGACTCAAACGTTTCATTTCTAGGTATTTATTCAAGAAAAGTGAAACAAAGGTCTGTATGTGAATGTTCAGAACAATTTCATTTGTAACTACACAAAACTGGAAACAAAGTGCCCTTACTGGTGTGGCTCAGTGGGTTAGGCATTGTCCTGCAAACCAAAAGGTCGGGGGTTTGATTCCTGGTCAGGGCACTTGCCTGGGATGAGGACCAGGTCCCTGGTTGGGGGTGTGCGAAAGGCAACCAATAGCTGTTTCTCTCGTCTTTCTCCCTCCCTGCCCCTCTCTCTAAAAATAAATAAAATATTTAAAACAAACAAAGAACCGGAAACAACCTGAATGTTCATTAACTGGTGAATGAATAAACTAATAACGACACATCCATACAACTGAATACTACACACTTAAATAAACGGAGCCAGACTCAGCGTACTTACCGTATGATTTCATTTATAGAAAACATAAGGAAAGAAAAGTCTAATATACGGGCGGAAAGCAGATCAGGAGGTTCTGAAAAAGGTTTAGGAGGAAAGACTGCCAAGGGGCACAGGGGAAATGTTGTGGGTGAGAACTCGGTACTTAACCAGATGTATACTGTGAGGTTTCTCCCTTTTGCTGCTGGAAATGGTAATTATTTTCAATTCTGAATAAGCTCTGAGTAATTTTCCACCTACTCCTTTCCAGGGGTTCTTTCTCTGGCCTTGGGCGGTTCCCTTACATGAGTAGGCTGATCAGTATTAAGGTAAAGAATCAATGAGAACCCCCTACAGAACTCTGGGGATTCTCTTTCTTCTTCCTCTTCTCCGGTATTCTTCCCTGAAAACTCTAGTTTCTCTGTGTTCCCATCCCCACTGGCTCTGTGTGGTACCCCGTCCCCGTGCTGAAGCCTGAAAACTCCCCAGATAGTAAGCTGGGGAAATCATAAGTTTCCCTTGCTTGTTTTCCTCCTAGTAGGGACCACTGTCCTGTATGTCGTCCGATCTTTGAAAACCATTGTTTCATTTATTTTGTCTGGGTTTTTAGTTAAGGTCTGGGGCTGTGGTGCATAGCTGATCCTTGTCGCTCTGTCATAGCTGGAGGTGTTACCAAATGTGGACCTGTTTGAGAGGGGAGGGGTCCTCGAATATTGTTAGTGAAACAACACCCCACCTTCCCCAGGGTCCCTCTGTTCTAGGTTCTTTGCCCATTGCCCTTAGAAATTATGGCTCTCAATGCCAGAGTTTGGTAAAAAGGAAAGGAATTATTTATTCAAAAGTTATACAGGTTTTGAGTAATGGCTAAAAATCACTGTTAAGTCTCAAAATCCCTTTAAAACACCCACCAACACACTCAGTCCTGCCTTTCCCTCCTTTGACCAGTCAGACCAGTCAGGCCAGTCAGGGGTACCCTCCTTCTGGAGAAAAAGAACAGAAGTCCGGAGCTCGGCTACACAAGCCTCTCCCAGTTCCCAGCACCATCAGCTGTGTCGCCGCGATCTCCAGTTCTTAATCCTAAGCCACGTGGCGCCTTCTCATGGCCCACTAGCAAGAGTCCTCTCTTCCTTCCCACGCAGTCGTCACATTGTCCCAGTGGCGTGGGGCGAACCATCTCTCAGCTCTCCTGCACAGGCTCTGTAACCTGGGGAGCTTCTTCCCAGTCCACTCCTGGGTTTAAGTTAAACAAACCTTCCTAGTTAGGCTTGTTGATATGCAAAGTAACTGTCCTTGCATATAAGAAATGAAGCTATCTTACTTCTATTGACATGCAAAATGACTCTGCATGGCCTAACTCCAAGGCAGATCTGAAGCCGGCCTGTTACTGATATGCAAAGTAACTCAGAAAGGCCTGGCTCCAGGTCTCCCTTCCCCTTGGTGGCTAGCCTTGGGGTGGAGGAAGGAGAATATCCTATATTTTTTTGGACACCCCATATTCTGGACACCATTACAAATCCCCCTTGGGAGGGAGAGCTGGCTGGCCACTGTTACAGAAGGGGAAACACCAAATTTGTGCATATTACTTTATGTAAATTATACTCCAAAAGATGGTATGATGCATTCTCACCCATGGCGTTGCACCATGGCCTGGACACTCATGATAGCTTTCTAAAACTTCTTTGCCATGTTGTGTAGGGGCTGAAACGTGACAGGGAGACTGTATGTCATCACCTCAGTTTGTCCTTTCATACATGCATCCCCCATAATGTTACTGCAGCCCTTAGACTCCTATCACCGCAGAGTTAGCTGGCTCCATATCCCTTTGCCTGCCTATGCTCACAGCAGGTTGGAGGTGCTGGACTATCGTCTCCCTCTCGGAGTGGCCTTCAACAAATGACTGGTAGTAGTTGACTTAGAGGTACCCCAGTTCCTTTATCCTTCTAGGAGAAACCTCTGAGGGGTGTCTTCTAAACTGTTTCCAGATTAACCCAGCAAGATCAATCTCCAACTGCTCACACTGGTAACTTGCTTGATAGCATACCCTTAATTCACTACCTTTCATACCCTGTCTTACATCTTCCCTCCTCACCCCTCTACCCCCACCGTGCAATTAGTATTTCCTGCGATCACCTCCCAGATAAACCACTTGTGACTGAATCCTTGCGTCAGGGTCTACTTCTGTGGGAGCCCTAACTGAGAGAGCAACCAACTTTACCTGAAACGTAGCAGGCTTCCCCATGGTCAGCTATTCCCCCTGGAGAAGAATCAGGTACCCACAAGCTTAGCGAGTCCTGAACTCTCTGCTTATCCTTGCCTGTGATCTTGTACATCGGTGCTGTAGCATGTGCCTTTTGTCAGTGGAAGTATGAAATGATAATCTGTTTCTACAGGACAGTTTTGGCAGTAAATATAGTTTCAAAGATGTCTATCATTTTTGGTTTAGTGGTTGCATTTCTAGAAATGTACTTAAAGAAAACAAATGAAGGTCTGTGTAGTATTTGGCTCTGGGACTTTCCACTGAAGCTCTATTTATAATGGTAGATAAATGGAAACATCCTGAATATCAAAAACAGAATATGTGAAAATGATAGCACACTCATATAATGGAATACTTTGTCGTCATTAAAAATAATGTTAAAGCGTAATATATTTTTATAGAAGATGTTAGTAGTGTATTATGAGGTGGAAACAGCAAGTTATGAGGCAATAAATACAGATCTTATTTATTTCCGTTTTGTAGTAAATAAGGAAATTTCTGCTAGAACCTTGCCCACACACAGAAAGGTTTGATCTCTGCATAATCCAAAGGCTGCCTGAGCCTTCAACAACTCACCCCGGACCCGGTTCAGAACTGCACTCCGGTATTAAACCGCAGATGCTGATGGTGTCGTGTATCTGACATCATACAGGGATGATGACCAATCTCAGTGGGCGGCTTTGTAATCCCCATCTGTAACCAGTTGCTAAATGCCTTGTGGATCCTCTCTTACTTGGAAATGACTTCCTCTCTGTTGCCCTCTCTCTGGCTCCTGCACTACCCACTGGGAGATGCCTGCTGAACTCCCCCAGGAGGATGCAGCTTTCCTCGTCCAACATACTAAGTTCATTCTCCACAGAGACCATTTTCGGGCTTTGGTTATTCTTTGACATATTTGATTGCAGTCGTTCACTAGTTGTAGTCAAACAAATAGTAGCTACAAGTCTCTGAATACATTTTGTGTGCCTTGTACCTGTGCCGTGTAAAGCAGGGAACTTTGAGTTACTGACCCTTTGGGACAGAGGACCTTGAGGAAATAATCTGAATCAAAACCAAAAACTTTTCAACCTCCTACCTGCTCTCTTCTCTCTTCTCCCTTTTACTTTTTTTTTTCCTGTCTCTATTAGGTACCAGGTAAGCCACAGAGATGAGGTGACTCATACATCTCAAAGAGAATATTTTAAAAGTGGCAGGGCTTTGGGTAAGAGCTGGGAGATAAGTGAAAATGAATAGCCCACAGTTTATTCCACGAATGGGTACTCGAGAGATAGTATATACAACTCAGAGGGTTTTCAAACCACCTTAACTAAACTTGCCAGTAAACAGCTGAGGGGTAAAACTCAGAGTGATGAACTGATTTTCTAAAGTCTAAGAGCTAACAAGTAATGAATAAGGATAATTGAGTATTTGCATTAAGTAGAACCTCAAAATTTGTCTATGTATTAATTTAAGGGATAGTCACTCCCTCATTGCACCTCACCCCCCTTTTTTGTTCATTTAAAGAATGCAAAAGTAGGTGGGTTTGCTTTAAAGTCATTCATGAGCTTGGGGGAATCATTTACAGAGCGCCTGTAAAACCAGCCTGTGGACTAGGATGACCTGAAGGATGCTCGCAAAATACCAAATGTCACATTTCACCCTTTGCAAATTCTGATTCAGCAAGTTTGAGGTCGGACCTAGGAACAGTAATTTTAAACTGCTGCCCAGGTAAATCTCAGGGCAGCCAAATTTTGGGTTCTGGGTTTGACAAAGCCTCAGGCAATCTGAGAGCTGGAGGAAATGCAAGGTGGAAGAGAAAATAAGAAACTCACTTACCGGACTCAGATCACTTCTTCCTTCCAGAGCAAATTCATTTTCTGCTCTGATTGGAATATGCTCTCAGATGAACAAATGGAATGCTCACCTTCACAGGAGTTTGCCAGTTTGGGTGGAGATAGATTTGGGACCTAGTAAGCAGTGTTCTACCTCCTCTAATACAATAATGAAAATAGAACAATAGCCCGGAACATGTTTCTGTCAGGGATGAGCAATACTGTGACTTTTCTCGTTGTCTCACTGTAAAATATGGCTTTCACACTTCACCATTTCATTTAAAATCCTTTTTCCTCTGCTCTCTAATACAGGTTCACATCACAATATTTTGTCTCCTGTTCTAACAAAAAATGGGGCTTCACTGTTTGGTAAGACTGACAGATTTTCCTCATCATTTGTTTGATTAAAGGCTCTGGAAACTTTTAGGAGTCCTGCTGATAGATTCTTCCCACGTTTGAATGAAATGCAAAACAAAGGCTTCAAGTGCCAACGAGTAGGCAGGTGTGTTTATATCGATGCTATCTATAGCTTCTGTTTATTTTGCTGTTAGGGAATGGGTTTCTTCACTGCAAACTTTAAGATTGTGAAACTTTAACCTAAAGTTAAGTCAAAATGATCTTCTACTGCCTTCTCATCTTTCCAACCTTGCCCATTTTGGACCTTGAGTGGGTTATGCTCCTTGAGTTATGATGAGGCTGAATCAGAGGTCCCATCAATGGGCAAGCTGGAAACCCTGTCTATCTTGAAGACCTTGTGATTACTAGTAGCAGAAGACTCTAGCCTAGGAATTGGCAAGCTTTTTTGATTAATGGCCAGATAATAAATATCTTTAGCTTTGTTGTTGGCCTCTGTCACAATTACTCAGCTCTGCCATGGTAGTGTGAAAGTAGCCATAAACAGAGGAGTGTGGCTGTGTTTCAATAAAGCTTTATTTACCAAAAAAGGTGTCTGGGCTGGATTTGGCCTGTGGGC
Source organism: Mormoops blainvillei (assembly GCA_004026545.1). Classification (NCBI taxonomy): domain Eukaryota; kingdom Metazoa; phylum Chordata; class Mammalia; order Chiroptera; family Mormoopidae; genus Mormoops; species Mormoops blainvillei. Next base: position 315,414 of record PVJD01000244.1, read on the forward strand.
CATAGTGTGCTGACCTCTGGTCTAGACATTTGGAATGTTCTTAGTTAACCTACAGAGGTGCAGCACAGTATGTGAGATCACCAGACAGGCCTGAGTGTGAATCCTACATTGTCCACTAACTAGCTATGTGACCTTGGAGTCATTAACTAAAACTCTGTGAACCTTGATTCTAGCAGTAAAATGGTAATAAAATCACCACCTTTTAGGTGTGATGGAAAAAGACCTGGTTCAAGTCCTGGATTAATCTTTAATCACTTGTTGGAACCTGACCAAGGCATTTACATCACTGAATCTAGAGACTAAATTAGAAATCAGATTCCAGACGCTGGGACTCATGAGACATATTCAGTTAACTGATGGGTTTTATTTGGCCCATACAGTATTTTAAGGTCCTTTGTTAACACTGAGTATGAAATGGTTTTAGAGATATTTACATGTTTTTCATTCACCTGTCACTACTACTCTGCTGTTTTATGGCGGGACAGGTTCACTTTAAAAATTTACTGCCTGGCGTCTATAGGTATGTAAATTTGTAACTCCTTGATTGGAAGGACTCTGAAGACTCTTCCAACTCAGAAAGAATGTGACTCTGCCACTCTCACAGGTTGATGCCAAGCATGGTTTCTGTCTATATTTCTGAGGAATAAGCCATCCAAAACATAGTGGTTTAAAGAAAAAACATGTATTACTTTTCTTGAATCCAGGAGTTGGCCAGGCTCTTCTGCTGATACAGACTGGCTCCTGCTGATCACGCTGGGCTTTCCAATGTATTTGTTGTATGAAAATTAATATAGGAGACCTCGAGTAAGACTGGACTAGCAAGAGGCTGGAGAGGAGTTCTCATGCCTGGCCACTCATCATCAGTTGCCCCAAACAGCAACAGATGTGGTGCTGGGGTAGTAGAGAATTAAACATCCACTCTACTACCCCATCAGGAGGAAGGAAGGGTTTCTCATCCCCCAACAACAGCCCTGCCAATGAGAGACTGTCACAACCCAGCCAATGAAAAGCCATTACGTTTTGAACTGCCAGTTTCCTCCAGTGGGCTCTGTATTTATTAGAGCTCTTCTCAACTTCTACTTTCCTCTATAAAAGAACATTTGCTTTCTTTGTTCACCAGACTTGCCCATGGTTTTGCCATACCCTGCATGTCCTAAATTGTAATTCCCTGCTATTCTTTGCATGTTTCTGCTGTTCCTCAGTGAACCAATATTTGCTGGTAAAATAACTTTTATTTTTAAAGTCAACTGTTATCAGCTGGAGAGTGAGTGGTGTCAGTGTGCCTCAGCTGAGATAACTCCAGTGTACTCCGCGAGCCTCTCATAAGCCTCTAACAGGACAACTAAGGCCTGTACTCAGAAACGCTAGGTGAGAGTGAAGATGGCATGCTTTTACGAGCTTCTGCTTGCATCGAACTTGCTGCTCTCCTGTTGGCCAAAATAAGTCACATGGCTTAGTCCAGAGTCCGTGTGGGAGGTTACTTCTAAAGGCACAGGGAGAAATAGAAAATCGGTGCTCTTAATGCAATAAATCTATCACAAACATTAAAGCGATGGTTTGTATGAAGGTAACGAAGGCACCATTATTCTCTTTGTCATTGCCGAAAAATATAGTAACTGTCAGAAACACAGAATGGGGACATGCTCACATAGCAGTGAGTGTGGGTGTGTCTGAGTATAGGTATGTGTGGAAAGGGTGATGTTTCTCATTCTTTTCTTTTTCCTTTAACCCAAGAGCAAAGAGAGTTTTGAAGACCTTTGAAAACTTACCAGTCCTCTTGGGAACTGTAAATAGATGCTATTAAAGACACTATTAACTAGGTAATCTTTTTAAAAAAAAATATTGATTGATTTTAGAGAGAGAGGAAGGTGGAGGGGGGCGGAGAGAGAGAAAGCAATTTGTTATTCCACCCATCCATGAACTCATTGGTTGCTTCTTGCACACGCACTGACCAGGGATCAAACCCACAGTCTTGGCACACTTGGACAATGGTCCAACCAACTGAGCTACCTGGTCAGTGTCAACTAGGCAATCTTTTTCCAAACAAACATTTGTTCTCCTTTTAGACATCTCAGTTTTCGACATCAAGAGCTACCTGCATTGTTAGCTTGGAATTCATCTTTGGAAAGCTGGTCATATTTTTTTCTGACACAAGCCAAAGGAAAAAACAAAGGAAAAAAAAAGGATTTATTTTAAAGGTAAGTGTGAATAACAACAACAGAAAACAAACAAAACAAAAAAACAAAATCCACACCACTGCCACCAAAACATGGATTGGCTATTTTTGCAAAGTAAAAATCATGAGTTTTCCACAGATTCATGTTAAAGACAGTAATAAATGTGAACTGATACTGATTTGTTAAATCTTTTCCTTTGCATACAAGTGTGGCCACTAAAGTCCTGTACATAAGGCTGAAATGTGGAGACTCCATATCATTTCCATCTATTTTTTAGAAGACAATTTAGAGTACAATGAGGAAAAAAATTCCATATTTTTCCAAAGCATTGTTGCCAATTTTTTAATGGACATAAATGACACCAAAGCACAGAACTTTCAGTATGTTCTTACAGCCACTACATTTTGTTCAGTGCTTAGCAACACCGAAAATAATGAGAAGAATTCCACAGCAGAGAAAGATGAATCACTAAATGTCAGAGCTGAGAAAGCTGAGTCCGCTGAGGTGAGGTTAAGTCCTCTGGTGCCCAAATGTGGTCCAGGCACAAGCAGCACCCAGAAGCTGGGATTCACCCAAACCTGGCTCTACCTGGACCCGTGAAATCAGTCTGTATTTTATCAAGACCCCAGAGATTTGTATGCATAGTAGCATTTGGGAAGCACTGGCTTATAATTAATTGTGCTGTAAATTAGAGTTTACGTCAGGATTTTTTTTTTTTTTATAATGAACACATCTATCACCTCACATAATTAACTTTGTGTGTGTATGTGTGTGTGTGTTTTGAATGCTTAAGATCTACTCTCAGTAACTTTCAGTATAAAATACCATATTATGACCCTCTGGATTTCATAGAAACATTGATACTACAAATTATTTGTACACCACTTTATTCATGGCCCTGGGTGCATTATTTTTTTGGGCCTCAGTGTTTGCATCTGTTGAATGGGGACTCATAACTCTCTCACAAGATTTTCAAAAGAGCTGAGGCAATCAAGCTGTAGCGATAATGAAGTGCTTTTAGTCAAATGAAGAGATCAATAAGTACTGGGTCTGATTATTTTATTAAGGAAGTGTTTGGATTTAATCGTCTTGGCTAAGTACAAGCCCTAATCAAGAAAGGTAATGAGGTCAAGAAATGCTGTCCTACCTCATGCTGTTATGAACTTCCACCCACCTACCCAGCATAGCTGGCATTCTAGCAAATTGTGGCAACTGCAAATCTGTTCCGTCTGTCAATGATGACCCCTCACTTCAAAGGAGGTTTTTAACACCTGGCACTTGATTTCCTCTAAGATTTTGTTGCTGGAAATGTCCTCTGACCAGTAATATTGGCATCTGTTGGGGGCTGGTGGCAATGCAAGGCTTCTAGCCTGAGCTACCAATCTTCTAAACTAGAACCTGCATTTTGAACAAGATCTTCCTTGATTCTTATGCAAATTAATGTTTGAGAAACACTGATCTAAGTAAGTATTTCTCAATCTTGGCTGCTCATTAGAATTCCTGAGAGGACTTTAAAAATACCAACGCCTCGGCCCCATGCTAAGACAATTACATTAGAATCTCTGGGAGTGACTGCAGGCATCTGCGTACAGCTGACCCTTGGACAACATGGTTTGAACTGCACGGGTCCACTGAGATATGGATTTTTTCCAGTAAATACACACTACTATAAATGTATTTTCTCTCCCTCATGATTTTCTTAGTAACAGTTTCTTTTCTCTAGCTTACTTTATTGTAAGAATACAGTATATCATGCATATAGCATGCAAACTATGTTAATCAGCTGCTTATGTTATCAGCAAGGCTTCCAGTCAACAGTAGGTAATTAGTTGTTTGAGGGAGTCAAAGTTACATGTAGATTTTCAACTGCATGAGGGTTGGTCCCCCTAACGTCCATGTTGTTCAAGGGTCAACTGTATTTTTAAAGTTCCTAGCTGATACTTTGATATTCTATTTGGGGGTGCAAAGTAAGACCCGGAAAAAGGCCAGGAAGAGTCAAATTGAAAAAGTCTTAGAAATATTTGGCATTTGAAGTGGAGTTTGGGTATAAGAGGAGTGGAAGTACAGAATGATGACAGAGAAAGAAAGCTGAGTCAAGCGGACTCTCACTTGTGGAAATGGCTGAGGAGCTTTTGGGAAAAGTGAGACCGTGCATTGAGCATGAAGTTTTATATGCTTCTGTGATATAAAAACTTCCATCTTCCCAAAACTGTAGTAAAGATGACAGGTAGTTGGCTTATTTTATGGAAAACAAAAAGTGTGGGCTGAGCCATGGCTGAGTGGCTCATTTTGTTGGAGCGCCATCCCATACATTAAAAGGCTGTGGGTTCAATTCCCAGTCAGGACACATACCTAGGTTGTGGATTCAATCCCTGGTTGGGACGTGTGGGAGTCAGTGGTCCATGTTTCTCTCTCATGTTGATGTCTCTCTCTCTCTTGCTTTCTCTCTCCCCCTCCCCACTTCCTTCTCTCTAAAATCAATGTTCAAGAAAAACATATCTTTGGGTGAAGATTAAACAAAGTATAAGGGCTGAGCCCAATGCCTGAGTTTATATGGAAGATGTACATTAAAAGTGGGATGATGGTATAGATTACCAGATAAAACGCAGGATACCTGATTAAATTTCAATCTCGGGTAAACAATGAAAACATTCTTAGTGTGAACATGTACTATATGATATTTGAACTATCCAAACTTTAAATTAAACTGGGTACCCTGTGGTTTTATTTGCTTAATCCAGCAAAGCCTTACGATGAGCCCAATGTGGCTGATGAGAAGGAGGAGCTGAGGTCCTCAGGACACATGATTAAGGGAGGTAGTGTTGAGTCGGCAAAAATCATGGCAAAGACACTGCACTTAAAATGAATGGAGGCATCTTACCTACATATGGTTTGAATCAGAGCTACTTTTTCTTCATTCTCTATTTTCCAATTCTCTTGTGTCTCCCCACTTCCCCCTCCTCCAATTTGCCTTTGCTTCTCTCTTTTTTTTTTTTTTTAAAGAGAACTTTTCCTTGACTTGGTGTTCATTGTTTTCCCAGAGACCTCCAGTTCTCACAAAAGAAAAGCTCTTATTCTGAAAGTTAATTCAAATGTGTTGATATTTCTGGAATGGCTCTTATTTCTTTACCATCTTTTAGTTCACCACAGAATTAGAAATATGTCCATAAACTTACATTTTTAAAGTGCTCCCATTCTTCTCTGTTTGTGATAGACAATTTCCTGGGGCGATAAATGCTGTCAGCTCAGGGTGTGGTGAGAAACACATGGGGGTGGAGATGAAAAACATCAGCAAAATAAAAACAAGAATTTTGTCTGAAACCAGCTCCCACCAGCAACCCCTCTCCCTGTCCTAGCTACAAAGAGCTTTTCAGATGGGGTGGTGCATGGGCAGCGGCCCTCCCTTGAAACCACAAAGTCTGTTTATGTAGATATTATTTTCTTTTCAAAACTTCCTGAAGTGGAGACATGCGAAACTCCTCTCAAGAGCTCTGAATGTTCTTTGCGTGCGTGCCTGACAGAGAGAGGAATGGGATAGGCCAGTGGTGATCCAGTGTGACATTTAGATCAGCAGCAGCAGTGCAACCTGTGGACATCCTAGTGTGGACGAGAGAGGGGCCACATCCTGACCGCAAGGAGCTCAGGGAAGGCCTGTATGGCAGTCTTGCAGACTCAGAGGCCCAAAACAGTCACATAGGATGGTCTAAACATAAAAATTCCTAACTAAAAGCGGGTCGTGGTGGGTAGTCATGTCGTAGGCCCAGAGCTTTCAGTCAAAGGTCAATTTTTTATCATAAGCGAGCCTGCATATTGTCTTTTGCATTTAAGGTAACATACCTTTAAAATGTTGAGAGTAATCTTTTTTATTTTTCCAACCCCAAGGCACAACCACTGGCATCAGAGCATGAGATCACAGAAACCCTCATTGTTACCTGTTGCCTCTACAGCACCATCTCTATGTGCTGTAAATGTTAACTATTAACTATTTTGTACCCACCAATGTTAAAGAAATGTGTTTCTCCATTTTACTTTTTATGCATCCCATAGATTTCACTGCTTTGCTTTCCCCCTTCTCCTCAATCTACCACCTGTAGATTTCCTATAACCTTCCGCCTGCCTCCTCCTTGGATTCTAAGGTATAAAACAAGCTGTAAAACTGCTATTCTCCAGGGCAGTTTCTCAGTCTGTTGAGAGGTTACTTCTCAGCCATTGTTGTCAGTTTGACTCAAATAAAGTCATAAAAATTCTCTACAGGTTTGGATGTTTCTTATGTGGATATTAGAATGCAGAACTTCAGGTCCCATTCCAGACCTTGTAACTCAGAAACTTGGGATAGGTCCAGCAATCTGTGTTTTCACAAGCCCACCAGGCAATTCAGTGTATGCTAAACTTTGAGAACCACTAGGACAGACAGTTTTATTTTTTCACCCTCAGTAAGAAAACTTGATCTCTGTTGCCAAGTACCACTGTGTTGGGAGACATGGATGCCCAGATGTGTGCAGACCTGGGCTGTCAAGACAAGGTAGGAGGAGGGATGCTCTACTCTGGGGATTTTTTTTTTTTTTTTGGTAGCTAGATGACAAAAGGACCAAGATAGGTAAGAACAGAAGGAGAACATGGAAATAATACAAAACCAACAGAGTTATACAGGGGGAAAATTCCCATGATATGGTAAATTTTATGTCCAGAGCAAAAATTAGTTGAAATAGAGTTTAAAATTTTTATGTAAAGATTACATGGACCTATGAGAATAATGTCTACTATTTATTATTAACAAATGACATTTTCTGTACTAAACATAATTCAAACATGTCATTTGTTAAGGGCAACATGACTCAGTAGGTACTATGGAAATGCCCACGTAAGTGATGGGGTAAGGCTTGCACAAGAGTCCGTGACCCTGGAACAATGATTTGAACAGGCTGCTCTGTAGAGGCAAATTCTCATCCCAGTTGCTGCTGGACTTGGCTGTATTCTGGTCTCACCCAAGAAGCTTTAAGAAATACGGATACTTGAGTCCCAACCCCAGAGATCGTGATATATTAGATCTGGGGTACAAGCCTGAACATTAGGATTTTATAAGCTCTCCTGAGATTCTAGCATGAAGCCAGGACTGAGGGTCTTACCGAGTCTGTAGTCAAGTGGTTCTGAACTCTGGATGCAAATTAGAATCACCTGTTTCCCCTTTAAACCATACCAGTGGTCAGGAACAATTTTCCATCTGGGGTGGGGACCAAACATCACATTGTTCCACTGTGTGTAGCCAGTGTGGAAATCGCTGCTCTCATTCTTGACTCTGCTGAGAGCAGAGCTGGTATACAAGTTGGGTTTTTAATATGGCCCAGAACCTGAGCTAATGGCTGCCTATGAAGTCTTCATTCGGAATGATCTGGATTGTATCAGAAGAGTGGGAGTCAGTTTAGTCAGGGCTATCGATGATTTAAAGGAGTGCTGTGTGTGAGTGTGTCCATGTGTACGTGGGTTATAAGGACAAATATGAATGAAAAATAGGCTTAATTCCCCCTGTTGAAAATAAGGGAAGAGATTTCCCTTCTCTTCCTTTTTGTCAGAACATTTACTTTAGAAAATATCAGAACATTTACCTTGAGAAACTAAACAAGTCTTTTGTTAGCTTTACGACTCAGGAATGTCTTTCTTAAAGACCTGGAAACCATCTCTTTGGAATGTGAACACCCTCCCTCCCAGACTCTGTGGGAGGGAAGGAGTCTAACGTCTGTGGGTACCGGCTCCAAGGCTGTGAAACCACCTCCTGCCCTGAAGAAGATAGGCGGTATTCTTTTTCCTCTGGGTAAAGTCAATCAACTAACACAGATGGTCACCCCAACTACCGAGGAAAGTTAGATGAGCTATGCGTGACCAATAGTTCTGTCAAGTCCTCTTATGTGAGGACTGGTTATTATTATTCATCCTGAAAATGTGCATGTACTTGGTTGTGCCTGCTTGGCTATATAAAAGGGTGATTTCTTCCTGCCTTTGCAGTCTCTCAGAGGGTGCTGTGATGCACATCACATTCTGTTTTAATGTTTATCCAGTAATGAAACTGCTATCTTTCCTACTGACTTTGCGGAGAGAATTTCTGGATTGGGAGATTTTTTTTTTAAATTGTGTGTTTCCTCAACAGTGTGTGTGTTTGTGTGTGTGCATGTGCATGTGCTTGAGCGAGCCTGTGGTGGCAGTAAAGGACTTAGCATGTTAAGATTTCCATCCTCCCCCTCCATTCAACCTCTGTGTCTCATTTCTGCAGATTTTATCACTTTTTCATTGTGGTTTTCCATGCAAGGTTTACTTGAGAAGAGGCTTTGCTGTACTTTAAAGATAGCTTTGAACACCAGTGAACTTAGTTTCTCTGGAGTCCCCTCTAGCTCTGACATTCCAGGAATCTGTGGCTCATGCTGAGAGTATAGCCTCCACCCTCCCGGTGATCTGTGACACACCAGAGTACCATGCATGTGCCAAGGGAGATGGGAAGAGGCCCTATCCCACCACCAGGAGGGGAGAGCAGTGCTCCTGGAATTGCTCCTGGTGCTGGGGTACCTGTAGCCAGAGGGCAGAGACAAGGGAGGGGGCAGCAGAGAGGCAGTGATAAAAGTGGAGAATTGGAGCATGATTTTCTGTTTGGCAATATCTCTGTGTCTCCTGGAGCCTGAGACAAATGATTCTAGCCCCATGTGTAGCAGTGTTTCCAAGAGTTCACAAATAAACAGACTGGAGCAATATTTGAGCTGATGAGAATGGATGTAGCTGAGTTTGACTTTTAATAGAGTTTGCCCAGCTACAGTGACCTCCAGAACTGCTTCTTATGGCCCAGGTAGAGGTACAAGAAAATCATTAGTTGATGGGTGCTCTATTTTCTAATTTCTTCTCGCTCTCACCATTGCTACCATAATTTCAGTGTCTCACTGGGGATCCGTGGTGGAGAGAGTGAACACCAGACCTCCCCGATTCTCTACCCTTCCTCTCACTACCCCAACAAAGGGCCTCGTTGTGCTCACTGGATCCTGGTGCCATGAATGGAGCCTTTATCCAACCCCATTTCTGAGTGTACTGCTAGTTTCCCTAAGTGCACTGGTTTTGACGTCAGCTTGTAAAATCATAAAACAGAAGAGCTAGAAGGAATTTCCGAAATGGTCTGATCCAACCTCATTCCTTTTTAAAAATTTTTACTTAATTTTATTTATTTATTTTTGTAATAGAAAAGACAATAGAACCAGCAAAGTCAAGGGACTTGCCCAAGATAAAGCAGTTGTTTAGCTACAGAGCTGATCTGCTGCCCCCAAATCTAGAAACACTTGGCCAAAACTCTGCATGTTATTTTTTTTCAATTTTGTCTTGTTAATATTCCCATGGGAAAGCAAATGGACATATAATCCCATCACGTGATAAGTAATTTCCTCCCATTTATGAGTCAGGGAAGGTTTTAGAGCTGAATCTCAGAGCTCTTCTCCAGTCCCCTCTCTCACACCCCAAACCCCCCAGCCCAGGGTGTGGTTTGCTGTATAGAATTTGTTCAACTGATGGATTTCTGACTTGAAAGGTTTCTGCCTCTTTATCACTGTTGAATCAAATGGAGGGAGGTGTGTGGGGTGAATTTGGGAGCTTAGCTAGACAGAAGCAAGCCTCATTTTTATTGTGCTGGGGTCCAGAGTTGCCAGTTTTCAGATACATGCTTTCTTTTCACCTGAGTCTAGAGTTTCAGGGTTTTGTTTGCCTTGGTCTCTAGACTAGAGTATAGGAACCTGTGCTTTTTAGTAACTTCTTTTAGGTAGGAAGCTTGTTCACTTGTTTGAATGTTTCCTCAGCTTTGGGCATTGGCTCCTGTAACTGTAAGGTTATTTCTTTCCCTTAGCAGTGGGTGCTTGGCTTCTGTTTGACATGAGTCAAAGTTTTCCTCCTCTCAGAAGACTCTGATGACCTTTTTGCAGTAACTAGTGGATGTATCTCCTGTTCTCTGGACATACCTAGTATGGCACTTGTCACAGTGCCCTGCACTTGTTAGCTAGACTGCGAAAAAACAAAACTAGAAATTTCACTCTTAAATACATTATTCTAAGTGAAAGATATCAGACTAAAAAGCTAGTTACTGTATGATTCCATTTATATGACATTCTGGGAAAGGCAGGACCACAGGGACAGAAAACAGATCGATCGTTGCTTGGGGGTAGATAGAGAGATTGACTATGAAGGGACAGGAGGGAATGTTTTGTTGTGATGAAACTGTTCTATATCTCGATTGTGGTGGTAGTTACAGGATTGTATGTGTTTGTCAATACTCATAGAACTGTATGCCAAAGAAGGTGAATTTTATTGTAGGTAATTTATACCTCAGTAAATATGACTATGAAGAAATAAACAAGGACATGAAGAGAGCAGCTCTTCAAAAAAAGTTACAAAGCAGTCAAAATTGCAAACTCTCAGTTAATAACAAAAGTAAAATAAATATAGCCTTTTTTATTCTGTGAACCCAATTATTATGCTTTATTAGAAATAGGACTTGTCTTAATCTCAAACATTGCCTGAGTTACTTTGAAAGTTTATGTGGAAGTCCTCTCAAGATACACATGAGGATTCTCTCCCTGAAGCCAATTCTATCACACTGGCCAGAAAGGGCACCTCACGGGGTCCCCTCTCTCCTTCCAGAGGGGTGGTCTAAGGTTCAATTTCACCTGTGCAAATGGGCATACCAAACACAAGTGGGCTGACCTGAGAACCTAAGGAGTGTGGGCCTGGCGAGTGGGCTGTGCCGCTGCAATTCTCAAGTCGTCGTGTTTGTACAGTTGGGTGGAGAACTTACCGGAAGCTGATGGTGAGGCTTTATCATGGCCATGAAATGCAGGCTGCTGCTCAAAGTAGAGATAAGGCAGGAGTGACAACCAAGGAACTTAGGTGGGACTTACCCTCACACTCAGTGTGAACACAGCAGGAATCAGATGGAGGCTAAAATCCAGTATGCACCTGGTGGATCCTGTGATTTGACCAGTTGGAGAATATGACTTTCTGCCTGCCTTGGTCAGAATGGACTCAAGAATGGGACTAGATTACATCCAATTGCTGGTGAAACTAGGGACAGGAGCCAGGAGAGACAAGCCCACACAGGTGGCTAACCCGGTTTGGGAGCACCATTGCCTGGGATGCTGATTGAAGTGCCCCGTTTAAGTGACAAGATTGGATTTTTCAGAAACCTAACAGAAATTTAGCATTGAAAGCGGACCCTTGCGGAATTTTTAGTCATAAATGTGTAGCCAAATGTGCCAAATATACTTTTATGAACCAAACCGCACCAAGAAACGACATTATGTTCTATTAATTAGCATCCCAATTTTATTACTTATATTCACTCTGATTAAATGCTTACAGTTCCAAAACTTCAAATTCACTAGAGCTGCCTTGTCCATTGGGAGAGCCACTAGCCACCCATGGTCATGTGAAGTTAAATTTATAGTCACTGAAAGTAAGCACCATTTAGAATTCAGTGCCTAACTTTCACTAGTCACTTCTCAAGTGTTCCGCAGCCTGGCAGCGTGGCTGCTGTTTGAGCAGTGCGTACGGATGGGGCAATTCCATCTTTGCAGGGGAACCTCTTGGGCAGAGCTGTATTGGAGGTTATTCCCTCAAAACCCCAAACCTAATGTGGTTCCTAACTGCCAACTGAATAAAGACATTTAACGCTGAACAATAAAGCTCACCTTATGCACCCTACCATCCAACCCATGTTTCCCAGCTCCCAGGGTGACTCTGTGATGATAGAAATTTTGTGCACCCCAAAGCTGTGTCTGGAATATTTCTTGCTCATGGATAATCTGCTTTATTTCTTTTGTGGAAATCACCTGGGCTGCTCTACTAGTGGCAAATGCTGAAGGGCCCTCTCAGCCCATTCTGGGTTGTATGTCTTTGTAAATCTGCGAAAACTCAGAGAACCAGGTTCCTTCTCCTTCAAGGGGACCCGACCACAGGGATGCAGGCCAGTCTTGGCAGTGGGGGTGAGGAGGTCACCCTGACTTAAGCCCCGTACTACAGGCATTATTGTCACCCTTAAGGTGTCTTGTGCGCATTGGCCTTCCCTGCAGGAGTTTCACAGCTGCGTCTGTGCCTGTGTTTGCCGTGGTTTAACCTGTGGTTAAGTCATGCTGCTTGCATTTCTCTGGGAGAAAAACCTCTTCCCCAGCTCCATGCTGGTAAATATTTAACATCTGGCTCTCTGGGTTCAAATAGACCTGATTCGTAATATTTGCTAAATATCATGGTGCAAATACTCCCACCATGGCCGATTTCAAGTTTCCACCCTGATGCCAAGGAGCCCAGAGCTGGGAAGTCTCCCCACTGGACAGGTGCAATAGCTGCAAGTAACCTCAAGAGCGTGATGATAGTAAAATGGGATAAACGAGTTAGAGTGATGAGTTTTGAGTCTTTGTTACTTTTATTATTATTATTATTTATTTAACTTTAAGTTTATATAGTTAAAATTTTAATAACAGTTGTGTTTAGCAACTGGCTCACAGAATTCCTGAAAATTTAACAATCGGCTCTTCAGAGCTTGTATCAGGTGGCTCCAGTACACTGGTGCCCCCTCTTTCTACTGAGGAAATATAGTTAGCCTTGACAATGAATGGTCTGTTCCTAACTGTTACCCCTTTCTTTATCCGACCAACAGGGGACGGGGCGGTAAGTACTCTTGAAGATTCAGATTGTGGGAATTTGTCACCTGTGAGTAATATAGGGCTTCTTAATTCAACGTATCTGCCACCAAAAGAAGTAAATGTGTACAAAGATTTAGAGAATTAAAAATGACCAAGACCAAAAATTGCCACCATCTCAGAGAACTTTGCCTGCATGACCACTGTATGAATGAGCAGGATATGTGAGGGTTGCGGGTGCAGGTGGAGGGGGGAATGATGCCTTCTGGCTTGTCCAGAGCTTTTTGGCCTCCTTTGACTATTACTTGAGAAATCCGAAGTGTATGGGCCATATGCCATTTTCTGTTTTTTGTTTGCAAAGCCCAGTTCTGAAACCTGGGCTTTTGCACTATACTTTGTTGCACTTAGAAACATTATTGGGGTGTTTTCTTTGATAACGGGGAACTTGTGAAAGGTGGGGAAAAGTGTCTGGTGTAAGGGTTTCTCTAGTTTTTGGTACAGTGTCTGTTATTGAGAAAGTACTTGCTAAATGTGGGTTGAGGAAAGGTTGAACTACTAGGACAGACTGGCTCAAGTTAGGGAGTGGGCAACTTGCTCCATGCTGTTGGCTTGCTTTACTGTTAGTTATAGGCATAGTATTAAAACTGTTGAGTACCTAACAACATCCCCGTAGTACTTTTCTGCTGTTTTTCCTAGGTCCTCACATCATCTTGGAGTAAGAGGGAAGGATGGCAGAGTAAACGCAGTAAGAGCTCAAGAGCTGAAAGCTCTGTTGGCAAACTGTAGGTCTTCCGTTTTCTAGCTATGTAACTCTGGACAAGTCACACTCAAGCCTCAGTTTCCACATCTGTACCATGGCAGTAACACTTCTGCTTCACAGAGTTGTCTAAATGGAGTAACATGATGGATGCAAAGGGTCTGGCCCATGGCAGGCATTCTAAAAATAAGGGATATTAACATAATGTATTTCCATTTTCTCATTTCTGGGTAAAATGGAAGTATGTTCCTTCTCAGTTGCATTTATCTCAGATAAGTTAATATGTGGATATTATCTTGACTTAGAGGAAACACAACAAGAAGTATTACTTCACCTGTGATTCCAGGGCCTATGCTGGAGACCAAGTGGGTGGAAGACATTAGTCAGTCACACCTACAACCTTCAAGGAGTTCAGAGATCAGCGGTGAGTGAAATATACAGCCAAATTATTATGAGATAGTTTAAACTAGGAATTTTGCTAGTAGCAACAGAGTTTGAAAGAGAAATTTATGAAGAGAAACCTTCTTAACTATTGACTTTACACAAATGGGGTTAAACGCCTCCCAGCCCTCTGGGCTTTCAAAATCAAATCCAAGTGCACTCCCAAGGTAAGTGGGCAGTCACATAGCCTTTCTCTGAATGAGTTGAAAGTAAATGAGGCAGCCAGGTATTACAGAGCTTTTCACCTTAAGGCTTGATATCTCTGCCAGCTAAAGAATAAAGCCAAGGTCTAAGCCCTCATGGTTGTTACAGTTTTGATTATTTTTGGATGAAGACAACCCTATTGTTACCCAGTGTCTCTAAATTATAAACTGTTCCAGAACCTTCACACTGCAAAACAAAAGAGATCTCCTGCTGAGGTTTTCAAAGGCCTTTGTGGAGTCTTTTTGGATTTGGGCATTTTGAGGGCAAGGCATCCAGTGTTCTTTCATATATTTGTACTTTCTTACTTTCCTCCCCAACACTTACCCCCGTCCTTACCCCAAGATAGTCTCTTTTTTTACTTTTATGAAATATGCATTATTAATGCTACAGCTCAGAGCACACCTCTAGGAAGATCCAACTATAAAAAAAAAAATTAAGGCCTGGCCATTCTTTCTCGCCTGTCTCCGGTATGCTAAGCCATCCTAAAACAAATAAGGCTCAGCTTGAATTGCACATGAGATATGCAGTTACCTTCACAGAACAGTTTAGAAGGTGCAAATCGGGTATACTCTCCATTTATGCAAAAGTCTCTCCAGGGTCCTTTAGCTTTTGAGGGTTTTGGTATTCAAGTGAGTCCTGTTAAAATGAACGCATTCTGGAAAATTGTGCAAACTTCAGCAGTTCTCACTTCAGCCAGGAATTGTTAAGGGATAGGAAAAAGTAGAAATACTTCGGTGCTTAGAGATGGGAGACAGGGAATAGGAAAGAACAGAAAGGGCCTTGAAAGAGAAACCTCAGCTATACGTTACCCCACAGCAGGCTGGCCAGCTGCACATTCTTGAAGCCAGTGGTCCTTACAGTATGGTCGACTAGCTGCAGCTTCAGTATCACCTGGGGATTTCGTAGAAACGCAAAATCTCAGGCCACCCCAGAACTGCTGAGTCAGAGTCCATAGGAGTGGGCTCTAGAAATCTCTGTTTCCACAAGCCCCCCAGGTGATGCACTGATTTAAATCACCAAATTCAGATCTATTTTTCCTCAACTCTACTGCAGAAGAAGCAATGTTATGGTTTTATAAAATATAACACATATGGAGATTTTAGTGAATATGTACCCCATCACCCAGTGCACTTACAGTGTTTGTACTGAAAACTTACCCTGGGAAATGAGGCCAGTTCTCTCTCCCTGTGCTCCAGTGTTCCTCCTCCTTGCAGTGCTTACCAAAGAGCAACTTTTGAGACAAACCTTATTAATGATATATCTGAGTAATGCAGGAGATAATTTTCCACAGTTCCCTTTGACCCAGAAGAAGTTGGCCATGATTCAGGAGAATCACGCAAACTCCTAAACCCCTCACATACATGTTTGTGTATGGAACAGAATACCCGCTTGATTAGGAATAGAGAATATAATGAAACAATATATATAGTGAGTTAAAAAAAAAAAGAACAGCTGTTGAATATCTGAGAATTCCATTTATTTTTTTGCCGCTAAGATAATAGAAGAGATTTACACACACACATACACGTACCCACCATCCACGTACTCCCTATTTCTGGTGGTATATTTTGTTTAATGTGTTTCGGAAATGAATAAAGCAAACTGCACTTTTGAAAAACTCTTAGGTTAATGAAATTATTGGAGTGCATATCAGAACACTTGAACCCTTGTTCTGTGTTGTCTTTGTGACTCAGCAGCCATGTGACTCTGGATAAGCCAACCGATTCCTGGTCCTCCATGCCCTCCTCCCCAAAAAGAGGTTGTAGTCTCCCTCTCTACTTAGAAAGTTGTCGTGAGAATAAAATGGCAAAATATATACAAAAGTGACACAAATATGAAGTATACTGGAAAAATGGTGGCCCAGGGCTCTGTATCAGAATTCCTCTCTATATTCCCACCCCTTTTGATTCCTTTCTTTAGAAACAAAATAGGCTGAGAGCCAGAAGGGAACATCTGGGGCATGCTCCTGAGCTTTCCAGGGGGGCCAAGGGGAAGGAGAGCCCAGGAGCCAAGGCAGAGGTGGCTGGCTTCTTGTGGGGGTCCAGATTGAAGTCTATATGTTTTGTTGTTATCTGGAGAGGTCCATCCAGCAGAGGCCTTGGAAAGGGGATGCGCATACCGCCTGGGGCCTGTGAGCTTTGAAGGCTCTCTGAGCTTATGACCCTGTACACCTAGAAGAGACATATTAATGGTCTACGCTATTACTGGACCTTGTATGGGGAAAAGATTAGCAATTGTACCTTGAGAGGTCAACAATGAACTGCTCATTAATAAGCAATTTAGAGGAAAGGACTAGGGCTCTATAATCTTATATCTAGCTAAGATATCATATACCAGGGCCAGCAATAGCTACCTAGTTTTGGAGCTGCCAAGCTCCAGGGAATAGTGTAAATAAATGTATCTAGAAAATTAACTTCATGAACCTTGAGGAAAATATCCAGGTGCATAGTCTAATAAATAAGAATTGATTTACAACATGAGTCTCAAGATAGACGAATATATGTACAAAGCAGAAAAACGGCCTCTGCTTTCATATATTTATAACTACAAGGAAAAAAAAAACCAAAATACAAGAAAGAGCAAACAAAATAATTTGTACAAATAAACAATACATCAGTTATTAATATAAATCGGCTAAATTCTCTTTTCAGAGTAGATAAATTATCAAATTTAGCAAATCAAAAATAACCAACTACATGCTGTTTAAAATTATCATACATAAAACCAAGTGATATAAAATATGGATAATAAAGTATTTATCAAAAATATACTAGGAAATCAAATCAGACAAAATAAAATACAAGGAGAAAACATTAAATAGGGAAGAGAAGAATAAATAATCATAAAAGTTTTATTCAACAAAAAGGATACAACAGTTGCAAAAATTATGCATCTGCCAAATACAAAACAAAAACAAAAAACACTCTAACAAGAAAAATTTGACAAAGTGTAATAATAATAGAGCTATTAATAGTAGCCTTCTGAATTCCAAATATCAAATTGACAAAATATAAGAAACAATATATTGAAGAATATAATCATTAAACTCGATGTGGTAGAAACATGTTAGGATACAGACACTACAAACAATGAATGTAGACCCTTCTATTGGTAAACTAGAAACAGAAAATATATATTTTTTCCTATTTTAATAGAGCAAATACTAGTATGGATCATGTATTTAACCATAAAGGAAATCTTAATAAAACATTTTAAGTAGAGATTTCATAGACCATATTTACTGGTTAAATACAATTAAGCTAGAAACTAGTAATTAAAAAAGACCAAAAAGAACATGTGAGTTAAAAATATTCTTCTAAGTAATTACTGGACCAGTAAGGAAATTAAACTGAAGTTACGCACCATTCAAGGTATTTGAAAAATAATGAAAAAAGAACACTGTACAAAAACTATAAGATGTAATTAAAGCGATATTATGCAAAAATATGTCTTTATTGCTTTTATTATTTATAAAGGAGTGTAAATAAGTAAACATTTTTAAATTGAGTGATTAGGAGGATAAATAAAATAAGCCAAAAGGAAAGAGGAAGAAAGGTGCAATTATAAATGTTCAAAGAAAACAGAATTAGAAAAACATAATATAGTAGAAAGGAAACCAAACTAAGGCAGTTTCACTGAGGAGATCAATAAGAGAAATCGACGAGCATGACTGGTGAAAAAAAAGACAAAATGTGCAATATGTGTCATAAGGAAAGAGAAACCACAGGTCTGTGAGAGATTTAAAAATGTACTGGAGGATATTACATATCAGTATATTGCAACAAAGAATTAAGATATTTGGTTAGGTCCAATAAGAATCAAAATATTTGGTTAGGCCAATAACTAGTAGATTGATGGTAAAATAATTAAATATCCACCATTTAAAAAATCACCAGTTCCAGATAGTTTCATATTCAAATTTGATTTAATTTTTAAATTTATGAAAATTTCTCTGTAATTTAAATATTAGAGAATGTAGGAAAATGAGGAAAAAATTATGCAATTCATTCTATTAAATTGATACAATCTTAATGTTAAAATCTGGTGTGGTTCACATATAGGGTAAAGCTCTGAATCAATTTACTCATGGATATAGTGTTACCAGATTTAAGGGGTTTGCTCACCTGTGAGCAACAAAAAGCCCAGTCAAACATGAACAGGAGTAAAGATTGTAGAGGTTTATTAATAGAAAAAAATAGAGCCAAGCGTGGAAACACAAGTAAGCTAGTGCGAAACACCTGGCTCCCCATGGCTTCCCCGGGATGGGTTATGTAGGAGGAAAATCATTAATCATTGTGGCTAAAGGAGTTTGGGTCATGGGCTCTACTGATTAGTTGGGGCCAGGGTGGGGAGTAGTTGCTCATTGTCTCAGGTCCTCTGTCAGCAAAGGTATTGTTCTGTGTGCTTTTGTGAAGGCTAGTCAGTAGGGTTCTTTAGCTTTCATGGGCCTGGGGCTGAAACAACTGAAGTGAAGATGTTATCTTTAGCTTGACTGGAACTCTGCTTCTGTGTGCAACATACCTGAGGTTTTGTTCTTAAGACAGTTTGATACTGACCAGAATCAGATGTCCTAAGGGCTTAACGATTAAGAAAGGGAGTAGACAAACAGCAAAGGAGAAAGGGTTATGCCAGAGAAATGGAGCTTTTGAGTGGCTACAACAGATGCAGATTTTCTGAAATGTTAGCAAAGAGATTTAAGCTAAATTGTAAAAGAATAACAGGGCCACATCCAAATGGTTCGTATTCAGAGAATTCCAGGATGTTTCAAATTTGAAATTTGTCAACCTAGCTCCTTACCTCAATAAATTAAAGAGAGGGAAAACCATATGATGTCACCATGAGATACTGAAGGATACTTTGCAAAATTCAATATCCAGTCCTCTTAAGTATTCTAAATAAAACTTGAAGAGAAGGAAGTAAGTAAGTAATCATGATAAAGACTATTTACTTAATAGAAAACATGAAAATAAATGGTAAAACCCTGAAACTAATTGCATTGAAACATGGAAAATTAGGGATAACTTCTATTACTATTAAAATGGAACAGTGTTTCACAAGTGCTAACTGATGTAATAAAACTAGTGAAGAAAATAATCAGCTTAAATACAGCACAGTTAGAGACTCAATTATTGTATTCTTACAAAATTTAAGAGACCACACTAAAATAAGCATTAATATCATTAAGAAAATGTGGAAATTGTTGGAGAAAGGGATTAGATGAATATATAAAATTAGTAGCCTTTCCACATAACTTAAATATCATATTAGAAATAAGAAGAAATTATTATTAATAGTAACAAAAATAAAATATTTAGGAATAAATATAATGAGAAAAATATATAGGTTTGAAATGGCAAAAACTATAAAGTCTGACTTAAGGATATAAAACAAGACAACATGGGAAGAAATATATTGCTGGATGGGAGGATTAATATCACAAAAAAGCCAATTTGTCCCAATTTAACATACATATTTAATACGATTTCAATCTGAATTGGACCTGTTGAAAATAATTAAATTCTATTAGAAGACAAAATGTTTAAGGAAGCTGAGAAAGTGAAAAAAGAGTAATAGCTAGGGACATAACAGCATTTATTAAAAATGCAAAAATTACTGTGTTGGTTTCTTATTAGTACTATAATAAATTTCTACAAACTCAGTGGCTTAAAACAACGGAATGTATTTCACAGCTCTGGAAACCGGAAATCTAAAATCAAGCCGTCATGAGGATGCTGCTCCCTCTGGAGGTTCAAGGGGAGAATCTCCGCCTCACCTCTCCTGGCTTCTGGTGGCTGCCAGCATTCCTTGACTTGTGGCTGCACTACTTTTTAAAAAATTATATTTTATTGATTATTTTATTAACAATTGTTCTGATTTTCCTCTCTTTGCCCCCTTCCACCTAGCACCCCCTACCCCCTCAGGCATCCCCCCACCATTGTTCATGTCCATGGGTCATGCATATAAGTTCTTTGGCTACTCCATTTCCTATACTCTACTTCATTGTCTACATGGTCACAGTGCCTCCTCTTCTTCTGTCTTTGTACTCAATAAGTTTCTTCTCTGTCTTATAAGAACACCTGTGGATGACAGGTAGTGTCCACCCTGACAATCCAAGATAGTCTCTTTTCCAAATTCTTAACTGAATTATATTTGCAAGGTCTGCTTTTCCAGTAAAGGTAACATTTACAAGTTCCAGCGATTAAGGTGCGTGGCTGTTTTTGGAAGGCCATTTTTCAGTCTACCATCACCACTGTAATTAAAACCTATTGCTACTAGTGTAGGCAAATAGATGAACAGACAGACTACTCAAGAAGTAGAACCACATACAAATGGGATCTAGATACACAGCAACGGTGGAATTTCAGTTCTCTAGAAAAAGGTGTTTTATATGATAATTGGTTATCTACAGAAGAAAATAAAATTAAATCTGTATCTTATATCATATAAAAATTAGCCCTAAGTTTATCAAATATGCAAATGTGGAGAAGGAAAATCAGTAGAAATTCTGGGGAAATATCAATATGTTTGACCAGTAAGAGACAGACATGTATCACTTTATAAAAATAAGACTAAAATATTTTCAAAAGGTCAAGAGCATAAAGTTATCATATTTTACATCTTTCTGTTTTTTAAATTCTCACCTGAGGATGTGTTGACAGAGAAGAGGGGACAGAAAGAGAGAGAGAGAGAGAGGGAGTGAGAAAGGGAAACCTCAGTTGGATCGATGGAGTTCCCAGACTGGGAATCAAATCCTTTTGGTGTGTAGGACAATGCTCCAACCAGCTGAGCCACCCAGCCAGGGCCATCTTTCTATTTTTTGTGTTACAAGGAGCATTATTATATATGTAATAAAAATAAAATAAATAATATTAAAAGAACAAAAGTATTGTCAGTATTTTGGAGCCATGCTGACATGGGTTAGAGTCTCAACTACCATGTGTTACTCAATATTTCAGAACCTTGCTTTCTTTCTTCATCCATGAAAGGGGTATAACATCTACCTCTATAGTTTGAGGTAATTATATATGTTCAGAATTTTTATGTTGAGTAGTTGTTGCTATAGTAAACTGTGGGAAAACAAGGGGTGGGCATAAGAGCTAGGGTATGTATCTTGTAGTTGATTTAAAAAGCAATTTATATACAAATAAGAAACCTAGGAATGTGTGCATTCACACTGATAGTGAGGAAATGAGAGATTTAAGGATGGGCCCAAAGCCCCACCTCCACTCCAAACATTTCTTGCTGCCACCAGGAGTGGCTGCCCCCCACCCCAAAGGTTAGTATTTCTATTTCCAGCTGACATGGTGATTAGAATACTCTTTCAAAACAAGGATTTCTAACTTTATCATGTCATCTCAAATCCATTGTAATGTCTTGAAGATTTATCCCTTTAAATTTTATGTTCCTAGGTTCCAGACTTATCTTGCTGAAAGAAAAATATTTTTTGAATTCTCCCAGTAAGGCTGTTTGGAATTTTTAAAGAATTTAGGTCAGGGTGCTTTGAATCACACACACAAAAAAACACATTTCCCAAACCAATATTCATAAGTTAGGACACATTCAAGTCTAGGAGATTATCATAGCCTTTTTTTCTTTTAATTTTTTTACAGTTACCATCACTTACTTGAATTAGCGTCACCCTTTGAGAGTAGAATTGAAGAGTTGAGTAATTCTTTAGTTTACTCCCTCTTATTTTAGAAAAGATGGAACCAAGACCAAGGAAAGATCAAGTTGAACTACCAATGTCACACAGCTTACTGTTGCTGAATGGGGACAACACTTATATTTCCTAACTGCCAGTCCAGTTTCCTTCCCACACAAATGGCCCTGCCCAAAAACTGAGAACTGGGTCTTCTCAAGGATGCCCAAAATGGTCTACTGTCCTTGTCTCTTGGAGCCTTGACTGCCTGGTTACTGTTTTCTTCTTTGAAGTTGAATAGCAAGTTCCAGAATCTTTTATCCACCTCCAACCCTCTACTGTGATTCTTTCCAGTCTGAATTCCATGAGCATCACAAAAAGTTCCAAACACTTTTACAAACACTAATGAAGGTTCTTAGAGGGGAACCCAGAGCCAACAGTCTGGCTAGCAGGGAGAAGAATGGGAGAAAATATCCTGACGAAGGTTTGCTGTGTAAAGATTACTTCTAAGAGACACAGGACAAACAACTGACTTCATGCTGGCCTGCCATACACCTGTTCCTAAGTAGGGTTAACACCGTTGGGTTTTCTTCTTTTCACACACATGAGAGGGAAAATAATTTCCCTAACCTTTCTGAACTTAATATCAGAAGTCCGGCATTAGAGTGTCAATCTAGACTTCCCCCTTTTTTTGTCTACCACAGAAGTAGTTTATACTTCCTAGAGGTTGGCAGGGAAGTCTTTTTACTTCTCTTGAATCACAGAGAGTTTTATCAAGATTTGGGCTTCTAGGCTTGGGTCTAGCCAAAATCATGCTTATGGGTAAGCTTGGGCTCCTCCAGAAGCCAACCTTGAGACGAGAGCTGGGGTGCAAATCGGTTATGTTGGTTGTGATTGCAAGAAGTACCTACAGGGGAGTGAAGAGTTGAGACAGGGAAGGGAAGGAATCCATCTTCATGTGTTAATGACAGACTAACCCATGGACAACCATGGATCGCTACCACAGGGCAGGCACTTCTAGGGGACAGTGCTGAACACGGCTAAGTGGTGAGAAACTCTCCAGCACTTGTGAACAGTCCTTTGTGCTAGAGCAGGGAGAAGGCCCTCACGCAGGAGCTGGCAGCTCTTTGCAGCAGGCCAACCACTGCTGGGGCACCAACATCATCTGCCACAATGACTTTTGAGAAAAATAGTTCACATCTTAATTTTAAGCAACTTTATTTCATAAATAGCTGTGGTGGGGGCTTCTAATTGGCCTATAAAGATAATTTAGCCTATATTCTTAAGAAAAGTTCAAATAATACTTTCATTCATTGTTAGCATTCTGTTTTTAGTTCTAATGTGAATGGAAATAATATTTAATTAAGATTCTAAATCTTGCTATGACCTGAAAATATCGAGAGCGATTGGGTCCTAACCAAGAAGTTAAAGACCCATGCAGTTCACTCCAATTAGGACGTTTTAAGCCTGTATTATCTCATTGGCAGGAAATGAGGCTCCCATAAACATTCGCTTTCTAACTGAGGAGCAATTAGAACTGACAAAGACATATAAATTAAAATTTTCAGTGCATTTGCATTGGGATTAAAAATCACCATAGTTATCCTGCTCACAAAATATGGTTAATGGGGACAGATGTGGTCCCTTGGGTATGTGCTTCTCTAGATTTTTCTCTATGCCTGTCCTCTGTGCTTTTTAACTTTCCAGAGGCAAGACCTAAGAATGGAGGGATTAAAATCAATCCTGTTTTGCCTTGTGTTAGAATATGCTCGGGCAATGACAGCGTTCCTCCCTTACACACATACACAAGGTGGGGCAAAAGTAGGTTTACAGTTGTGAGTATGTGAAACACAGAGTTTATTCTTTTATTATTATTTATTAATTATTGTATTATTTTCCATATGAACAATGGTAAGCTTACTTTTGCCCAACCTGTATGTATGTTTGTGTGTGTGTGTATGGGTATATATTTCAATTACAGCTTACATTCAATATTATTTTGTATTGGTTGCAGGTATACAGCATAGTGGTTAGACAATCATATACTTTACAAAATGTTCCCCAAATATTTCCAGTACTTACCAGCCATCATACATAGTTATTACAATATTATGACTATATTCCTTATGCTATACTTTCCATACCCATGACTATTGAGTAACTACCAATTTATACTTAATCCCTTCACCTTTTTCACCTAGCCCTCTCCACCCTCTCCCCTCTGACATCTATCAGCCTGATGTCTGTTTCTAGGAGTATGTTTATTTTGTACTCCTTTAAAAAAAAATGTGATTTTCTTCAAATCTGGACTTGCTCTTAAATTATTAAGGCTGGAACCATAACGTGCTTGCTGCATTGTCTTCTGAGGCTTGTCTTGTTGCCAGTAGGTCTCAAATCCTAGCTTTCTGTCTAACATATAAGGGTGGAAATGTTATTTATGAGTAATTACAAAATCACCTTGCTCCATTTGATTTATTGGAGAAATCTCAATCAAGATTTAGCACTCATCCCAAGCAGACTACTATGCTGATAGTATTTAATGATTTATTGAATGCTGTCAACTCTAGCTCTTTCTCTCTTTTTGTTCTTAGTTGCAGATTTGGGGAGTGTTTCAGAAACACTCATTGCTCTGAAGATACTTGGTAGATCCTAGAACATAGCCCACACACAGCCCCTTTCCTTTTTCTTGCAGTTGATTTGATTAGGTGTGTTTTCTGCTAGTGTACATAGACAGAAAAAGTCTCAGGTACCACTTACGGTTTTCTAGGGTCCAGGATTTTAGAATCTACTGCCAAGATATTGGAATGCTATCTTAACTGAAGGTGGCAGATACTTAGGGGAACTAAGGTAATTATGAACTTACCTGACAACACAAAGCTGAGTTTACACTAAGTGTATAAAACCCTTTTTGGATTATGGAATATATTTTCCAGATATGCTAATATTATGTTTTAGAGTAAATCTTTCTTATAATTAAGGAATAGTGTACAAAGAATATAAGGCACAGATAGTAAGTGCATGGATCAATAAGCATAGATGATCCATGTAACGTGCACCCCAATTAAGATACAGAATGTTTTCATCACCGCAGAAATGCCTTTCCTCCTTGTTCCAGTCAACTCCTCCTATCCTCAGTCAATCACTCTTGTTTTCTATGGTAAGAGAAGTTTTGCTTGTTGTTGAATTTCATATAAACAGAATCATATAGGGTGTACTTTTTGTTTCTAGCTTCTTTTACCCAGTATTGTTTATTTTTTGAGATTCATCTTTGTGGTTCCATATATCAAGTTTGTTTCTTTTTATTACGGAATAGTATTCTATTGTATGAATATATAAACATTTTTTTCTCAGATCTCCTGTTGATGGATATTTGGACTGTTTCCAGGTTTTGGCTAGTGTGAATAAAGCTGCCATAAATATTCTTATACAAGACTTTTGTGGGTATATGTTTATATTTCTCTTGAATAAAATCTGAGTAAAATTGTTGGATCATAGAAAAGCTTCATGTGTAAATTCACATTATTTTTATGGTTTAGAAATGTTTACTTAAGGTTACATGTTGAAATATAATAGATTTCCATAGGCTACTCCTAAAATTTGGAGTGAATTTTTACCTATATATAGTATCCCAATCATTTCTACACATATGCAACAAGGATGTACTTTGTTTATTGGCATGTGAGGGTATGGCCTAAATGCCATTTTCAAAACTATATTCAGCTGGGGTGTCCCCCAAATTCAACTACCCTCTCGAGCAGGAGGAGGGCCAGTAACATCAATGAATGCTTATTGTGCCGCCCTGAGCACATATGCAGGTCTTTCCCTAGGAAGAGGGTGCTCTTTAGACCAGGTCCTGCATGAGCTACAAAAACGACGATTACTGTGATCACCCACCCATCATATGTGTGAAGGACTGCAGGTTAGGGAGCTTCTAAGTGAGAAAGGAAAATGCAAATTTCAAAAAGTTTTTGGAGGAGGAACTGAGAATGGGGTCAAGATTACATTAGAGATGATAGTGATAGGAATTTAAGAATTGTATAAATTGCTCACTTATATATTTTCATTTGTTGTACTCTCTTTATTTTCTCTGCAGTGATCTGTAAGATATAATTAAGCCTCCCAATAGGGTAGAGCCAGGGGTGGGGTCTTCTGGAGAAAGAGCATTTCATTCTGGGTCCTCAGAAGACACTCTGTTGGATAAGTAGGCTGTAACAGAAAGGGAACCAGGTGTGGAAATCAGCCTGTGTGACCTTAGGGGTTCTTGGCTAACAGGCTGATGGTGGGATGCTCTCTTCGGTTCCTGGAGGCTCCGGCTAGAAACCATATTGTAAAACTCTCATCTATTACTGTGAATCAACCTACTTCTAGCATTGTGCTAGTCCAGTTGGTCTGTGCAGCTTTATTTCTTACTGTTATGCTATTGTGTGACCTTGTCCACATGCCATTGGGTTTCAGTAGGTTCCCCTGGGCGATTTTGCTTGGTGAATACAATGCTGGAGTTTTCTGTTGTTATCCAGGTGAAGGTGATGTAACTCCTTAATTAAATGATTAGATTTCACTCTGGGCTACCTTTTAGCCTATTAATTTCTTGCATAAAGATCGCCTAATTTGATGATGTGGGACTTTTGTTGCCCGGCCTGAGATTTTGCTGGCAATTCAACGCGATTAAAATGCCTGGAGAGCATCTTCCATCCATGACAGTCTCCTTTATTATTTCATTGTCATCTGATGTTTTCACTTAGCCCTTTCACTCAAACTTCGTATCATTTAAGGAATATTGCATGATGAGAATTTAGCCTTACCACAAGGACTTGGAGAGATTAAATAAGGTTTTATTTATTTGGCAGCTTCAGGGTGGTAACTCCCTACTTGTGGCACTACCAGACAGTGGTTACCCTAAGAACAGGTCCACATGTTTTGAAACAGCATTAGATGTCAAGACTTCCTCCCTTCCAATTTTTAAAAATTCCATGGTGGATTCTAAGCTTTTTCAACATTTTCTTTTCAAAACCAGGATCCATCCATACTGAATATATCTGCTCAATCTTTTGTCAGCGTATGTCCCCAGTCACCTGGTGAGAATGGAAGCAGCAGGCAATTTAATTTGTTCACAGTATAATCCTGGGTCTCTTTGAAAAAGAGCTTTTAGCAGCTCTGCCCCCTAATTGTGGAATTTACTACTGATTTCCAGTTAAAGTGCTCTACCTACCTCTACTTACATAAACTAAAGCTTTCTGCAGTCCCTGAGGTGTTTGGAACCCTCAGGGGTTGGGGGTGGGGAGGGGAGGGCATCTGAGAGAGGCAGGGAAAAATGTTTATTGTTCCGAACCCAGGCTTTTTCCCTTGAAATAAGAGTGCACAGGTTCTCACTCTTGTTACTTATTTCTGTTTCAGAGTCTGTATAAGGAAAATAAGGGCAATGATGATAAAATCAAGGAAAGCATGTGAGGAGAGGCAGGGAGAAGTACAAGAGGAAACACGAGGGGAAAGCCAAGATCTTGGAAGTGCCAAGGAGGGAATGAATTGACCTATTTCACCATTTCTTTGTAACTGCAGTGAATTTAGTGGCTTTCTCAATTCGGTGATGTTCACATGTATCAAGGATCGTTTCTTTTGCTGAAATATTTGCTTTGAGTTGGACAGTATGAAACATAAACCACAGACTTGGTTGCTGATGCATGTTACATTCCCTTGCTTTGCTAGAAGGCTTTGCCCAGGGAATCAAGACCCCAGGGAGGACATGGAGCCCATTTGAACATTCTACCCACCCCCACAGCTGCTGCAGCCATATCCCAGAGTCCAGCAAGGCAAACACAAGTCATTGCTGCAACCGTCTTACCCTTAAGTCTCTGCAATGTGTCCTGAGATCCAGTCCTCATTTTCCCTTTGTTATTTATTGCTTTAATTTATTAACTGTAAGACGGAGAATATATTTAGAAGAATTCTGGTAAAAAACAAAGTGGTGGAAAGAGTGAACAGATTTATGAGTATGATTTCATGATAAGCTTCCCAGGGGAATTGGAAATCTTTTCCCATTGCTACACAATGAGACTATATAAAGACCTGCTTGAAACAGATGTCACAGCACAGGGTGCAAGGAATTTTGTGAATCCTGAGGCTCCCAATGACTTGTGTTAGGGACATACAATGACATGAAGAGTAAAGATTTCAGCTTTCAAGGAGGTGGAAGGAAATGGGTTGTGCCACGTAAACACACACAGACACACAGAGAGACAATTTTGACATCAATAAGTTAATAGCCGCTGCCTTTTTACAGTGAGAAGCGGCATTGCTCAGGAGGCCAAGCAGATACGTGGACTTCTGAGGCTCTCTACCCAGCCTCTCATGGAAGCTTATTATTTATGAGGCGTTGGGAATTAAGGGCAGCATCTCTTCCCACAGACGAGCTTGGAGCCCTCTTGCCACTATTATGATGTGTGAAAAAAATCTAACACAGAGTTCTCCACTTTGCACAGAGAGCCACAACACATCCGTACTGAAGGAGTTTCCTCATTCATAATTAAATTCAGGAAGCAGACTATTCTTTCTAAGAGAAAGAAATGAACTTGATGCTGAGAAAATTTAACCCTCCACCTCTATTAGGTGTCAGTGTTCTTTAGAAGGTAAGGTGGCAGGATAGGGAAACATCTGAAAAAGAGTCATATATGGAGGATGGAATAGTCACAGGAGCAGGAAGTAGTTAGGGCCACCAAGGTTTAGAGCAGGAGAAGCAGAGAACTAAGTCAAAGTCAGGCAGGATTAGAGAGGTTGGGAGAAGGGATAGATCACAGGCACTATAGTCTGGACTGGAGGTAGGACTTGAGTTTCTTAACTACTCAGCACCTTCTAAGAGAATGGATGATGTTACCACTTTTCTCTCTGATATCACCTTAGCCAGAGTCCAGCATATAGTTGATGGTCAATACATCTTTATTAACTGAATGAGTGAATAAATGAATGAAATGGAAACTGGAAGAATGGGTCAATATATCAGGACATGTTTGGGGGAGCCAGGGAATAAGACAGAGATATTATTGGTGGAGCAAGGGCATTGTACCACTGCTGGCCCCAGATGAGGCAATGATGTCTTTTTGGAACAAAGCATGAGTCTTAATCTAATGTACTTTGATTCTGGGTATATATCCAAAAGAACTGAAATCAAGAACTTGAAGAGACATCTGTATCCTCATGTTCATTACAGCGTTATTCACAATGGCCAAGCTGTGAAAACAACCTAAGCGTCCATTGATGGATGAATGGATAAAGGAAGTGTAGTGTGTACAAACAATGGACTAGTATTCAGTCTTAAAAAAGAAGGAAATCTTTCCACCTGCAATAACATGGAAGACATTTTGCTAAGTGAAATTAGCCAGTCACAGGACAAAGACTATGTGGTTCCCCTTATATGAAGAATCTAAAATAGTCGAACTCATAGAAACAAGAATAGAATGACGGTTTCCCGGAGCTGGGCCTGGCAGTGGAGGCTGTGTTCAAAGGATGTGAAGTTTCAGTTATGCGAGTAAGTTCTAGAGATCTGCTGTGCAACGTGGTACCTGTAATTAACAGTGCTCTATTGTACACTTAAGAATTTGCCAAGGGGGTAAATCTCATGTTAAGTCTTCTTACCACGATATAACTGTGGCCTTTCCATTCCTGCTGATTTGACATCGGGCTGTTATCTAAGCCTGATATGGAGAAATGTGTAAGGCAGGTGCAAAAGGCCTCAGCTGAGCAGACCTAAAAGCTGTGGGAGCCAGTTTTCCAACCGGCTCTGGGAAAATTTACATATCAGGGCCATATTTAAGGCTTTAGGCAAGAAAGCAGATTTTGTGTTGAGATTTTGTGCCTCCAGATCTTAAGTGGTGTGTGTTTGTGACAATGTGTGTATATGTGTGTGTGTTTAAGAGAAAATCAAGGTAGAGAGAGAATATGCAGGAGGAGAGATTAGGGAGACACTCCACACCTGGAGATACACAGAAATACGGAGAGACGGTGAGATACAAAACAAAAATAAACACAGAAGAGAGCAAGAAAACAAAGGTATAGAGAGTCAGAGATAGGCCTATTGGAATGACCCCCACCCCCACTCCATTAATCATAATGGTTAGCATGACTGAGGTAGTATAGTTCTTATTTTAATAATTGAAACTCTGGGGGTCTACTTGCGTAAGTCTTGGAAAGTTCAGAGATATCCAAAAAAGAAGAAAATATCGCCCTCAAAAAATAGAAAAATAGAAAAAGATCACCCACACTCTCCTTATAAGAGTCTTGTCATTATGAAATGACAAAATTGTTTAAGTTGAGAAGCACAAAAAGTACATCAAGATGGATTCTAGGATCCCAGAATGTGAGTTGGGCCTAGGTGTTGGTGCTTACTGGCAAACCAATGGCTGGATATTTGGGGGTTAGGAGCTCTTTGCTGAGGTTCTATGTGGGGGGGGGGAGCCAAAAAACCCGGAATTTATTTATAAAAAACTGTATTTATTCTTACATGTTTAAACTTCAGTCACCTTCAAAGTACTCTCCATTTGATGCAGTACACCTATCGAGGCGTTTTCCACTGCTCAAAACAGTTTTTGAACTCGTCAATTTTGATGCCTCTTAGTGCTTCTGCTGTTTTTTGTTTCACCTCTTCCACTTCAGCAAATCATTTCCCTTTGAGGCTATTTTTCATCCAGGGAAACAAACAAAAAAAAGTGGTTCAGGGTGACATCAGGTAAACAGGGAGTGTGGGGTACAGGGGTCATGCCGTGTTTGGTCAAAAATTGCTGAACATTCAGCTTGGTGTGGGCAGGTGCATCTGTAAACCCCCCATCATGAAATGGGCAAATGCTTTGAAAGAGTCTTCAAAAAAAATCCATTGAAGCCAAACACAGCCTCTCACCACAGCTCCAGCTGGTGCACTGATACAGATAGGTTCCTAGAACACTCATCTAGCTGGGGAAACATGTACTACAGGCATCTGGCTGTCCAGAAGATAATTCCAGTTTTTGGGGGGTCCTGCTTAGAACATATCCCCGTATATCTATATTCATGTAGGTACCTCACACTGCGGTGACTGCAAAAACTTGAATAAGCAGATGCCTCTTTCATTGTTCTTATTCACAGCAGGTAAGTTACAGGCTGGTTTTCTCCCTGGCACTTCTGCCCCACCTCTTGCATAAACAGAAATAATTATAAATTATACTGCAGGCTAGTCAATAGGAAGTGTTCCAAGCTCAGGCTTTAATTCATCTTGGGTGATAGTTCATCTCACACAGCTCCACCACAGAAATAAGTTATTTTAATTGGCCATCATTCGTGAACTGGAGCGTGGTCTCCTTTAGAAATGACACCACCACTTTATTGTAACTGTATTTCTCTGACTCATGGTTACCTAACTGAAGAGAGTAGATCAATTTTTCATAAATCATAAAAGTATGTAGAAAAAGAAAATGGATTTCTTTCTCTAGTCCTTTCTAGCTTTCTGTATAATGCCAAAAAAATAAAAAAAAAAAATAAAAGACCATCACATTTAGTGACCATCCACCTATACCTGGAATTCCCCGCACAAGAAAATGGCCTTAGGAGGTAAAAGCCAGAGACAATTGTCATGACCTAAGTCTTGGAATAAGATGGGCTATCCTCCAAGCTTCCTTGGCCCTTTGTTAACTTGGCCCTTTGCAATCAAGACCCCTGTAGCGCTAATGGTAACAATTGTTTAGTTCTTTATTAGAGACAGTTGTTCCTAGGAACTCGATAATCATATATGTCATGGCATTAGGACTCCTAAATTCTTGAAATGCCAGGTAGGTAACAAAGATATGCCCAAGAGTCTGAGTGGCTGGACAACAAGGCATAGAAGTCCCTACGCTCCCTCTGAGGCCTCTGTAGCCACATTGCTATGCAGACAGAGGACCCTACCATAAAACAGTATAACTTTCTTTTTCTCCTTTTAACCAAGGTCCTTTTCTGAAGGGATTGGGAGAGAATAGATGCAGGGTACACCCCTTCTGTTGTCAACAATTGCCATCTTTAAAAATATATATATATTTTTTATTGATTATGCTATTCCAGTTGTCCCAATTTTTCCCCCTTTGCCCCCCTTCAACAAGTACCCTCATTCCCTCTAGCAATGCCCCCTCTTATTTCATGTCCATGGGTCATGCATACAAGTTCTTTGGCTACTCCATTTTCTATACTGTTCTTAACATCCTCCTGTCTATTCTCTACCTACCCATTTGTACTGCTTAATCCCCTGCATCTTTCCCCTGTTCTTCCCCTTCCCTCTTCCAACTCATAACCCTCCAAATGATCTCCATATTTATGATTCTGTTTCTGTTCATTATCACCAAGCCATTATCATGTGAAATGTTAAAGGGTCTTATTTAAGAAAAGGAAGATCAAAACTATGGACATTAAAATGTTGATAAATTCACAACTATCAACAATTGAATCTAAAAGAGAATTGCCATCTTAATAAAGACAATATCTCAGTAGAGAGGTTAATTCAAATGAGGCAGTGGAATTATGTTAATCCCGCCCACATTCCCTGGGTGCCCCCATGGTAGGTGAAGCCTGGCTTTTGGTGGCCCTATGCTGCTCTTTTTCTGGGGTGTCTATACAAATAGCTCTCTACCATTGCTTTAGAAACCCACACCTTCTTCCTGTGGAAGGCAGCTACTTTTGGTTTCACTAAAGTATTTATTATTTTTTAATTTTTAATTGTATTTTGTTTGTGCCATTACAGTTGTCCCCACTTTATCCCCCTTTGCCCACCTCTATTCAGCCCCACCCTTCCCCCAGGCAATTCCCACACCGTTGTCCATGTGCATGGGTCATGCATATGTGTTCTTTGGCTAATCCCTTCACCTTATTTAATCCCTTCACCCAGTACCTCCCCACCTCTGACAGCTGTCAGTCTGTTCCATATATCTATGTCTCTGTTTCTATTTTGTTCGTTAGTTTATTTTGTTCATTAGAATAGCCTAAGTGCCGGTCAGTAGATGAATGGACAAAAAAAGCTATGGTACATTTACACAATGGAATACTATGCAGCAGTAAAAAAGAATGATCTATTACTTTTTTGCTACAGCATAGATGGACCTGGAGATTATTATGTTATGTGAAATAAGCATGTCAGTGAAAGACATATCCCATATGATCTCACTTTTATATGGAATCTAACAGTTCCACTAAAGCATTTTAGTTACATACTTCTAGATTATAGAAGTCCCACAGGTAGTTAAGGTGGATTTTTTTTTTCAACTGGAGAATATGATTTTTAAGAAAAAGGGGGCATACAGGAGATATGGGTACCTATGTAGGTATGGATATATATACATATGATTTATATCTTATCCAGAATCTAAATTATAAATATTTAAAAGATAGAATTTTAAACAATGCCCAAGAACTGTGAAGTATCTAGTCACACCCATGGTTTGCAAGAGTGAGTGTTCATACATAAAGTGTGTTTTGAGGTGCTGAATCTCTTCTTGGAGGCACTCAGTCTCCTCTTCCCTCTTTCAATTTTTCTGAGCACTTGAGAATCCCCACCCTCTCCCTAGTAAACTCCAGGCTATCACTAGGTTAGCTCTCCATACATTAGGAAGTAAATGGAAGCCAGCATGTAAATCTAAGGTTGGTGCCAAAGTCTGTTGTGCTCTGGGGCAACTTTACATGTGTTTGCGTAAAGCATACTTATATGTATGTGTACTTATATGTACAGCATTACACAAATATGTATTTTGGGGGTTTTAGATAAATATAATTAAAACATAGTATGGTTATCATCTGTAAATGTTCAAGAATAACCATCCTTATGTAGAACTGGTATACTTGATTTGAAATACTTCAGTAGGCAAAATTTTCTTAAAAATCATTGATTAGGAAAAATTTTTACATGATCCATTTCATCAATATATTTCAAGTACATTTAATTTTGCCACTTTATTCCTAATAGATGGTATATTTTAGTAATAGATAACTGATTCACTGAAGCATGTAGGGATGGGGGCTTCTTAATTCTAGTTTTATAAAGAGTTGTTTTGGCTGTTTGCCAGAGTGTCCCAATTCTAGAACAGAGAGTTTAGTATTCTGAAATCATTTGTTTGGTGAGCTTTTCTGTTAACATACCTCTGGCTACATCTGTGAATGAAATGAATTTGAGTCAATTTTGCTGTGTCTATATTTCAGTGTTTCAATTTAGTTGTCAAATGCTGCTCTGCGAGCATACCTTTAAAAAATTAGTGGCAGATAAATAGATGCAATAGAGAGACACACTTACCCGGTTAAGAATACCAGGAGACATTTCTGAGTAGTTAAGGAGATGAATATGCCTGGAAAGTTTATTGTTTTTAATTTGCATATCATTTCTCCCCCTCCCCCACTCCAACCTGTAGGTTTTAGGAGATCTTTAAGGGAGCCTGACATTTAGCTTTGAAATGAGTAAACTTGTTTTTCTTTCATCTTGATAACTGTGCTAAGATTTCATAGGTAATTTAGCAAATGTCAAACTTTTCTAATAACATAGACCTGATTTATACAGCTAAGTTTGTTATTCTCATCACTGAGAAGCCTCAGAACTGGGTGGCTTTCAAACCACAGCACCCCCTCCCCACTCACCCTCAGATGCCCATGGCCTCCCAGGAAGTCCTGAGCCTCCCTCACCGTCCTTCTTAGCTCCCGTCTCCTTCTCCCCTATTCTGAATTCTCTTTAGCTCCACCAGTCAGGATACCATTGGGCACAAATATTAGCATTTTTTTTCCCTCCTTATCACATAAGCAAGTCACTTCCCTTGATAATAACACATTTTTCTGTCATTTAACGATGAGAGCAAACTGGAAAATTATGGCTTGTGACCAGGCAACAAGACATATTTGTGGAATGCCCATTGCATGAATATCCTCCCTACATACAACTCTTATTTGTTTATTCAGTATCAATATCCATTTTTTCTGGTAATTCTTTTTTCTTGGTGCTTGTCTTTTGGTTTATGTCAATGTCCCCCTAAGGTGAAGAAGATTCTGCTTCCACTTCCTTGTCATGTGATCCAGACTGGCCAATTGGAGTTTAGCACATTCCTGGCCTCAGTGATTGCTTAAGCATATGCACATGACCTGATAACCAGAGCTGAGAATGGCCATGAATAAGGACCCCCTTTCTCACTGGAGTTACTAAGATATAAATTGCAGACCTGAAACGGTGAGTTAGTGTCCATCTATGGGGATAGCTTGCTTAAGAATGAAGCCACCTTGAGGAAAATCAGAATCAAGAAGTGGAGAAAGAGGCCCACTTTGAATTTCTGGATCACCATACCTAATGGCATAATGTAGACTTGGCCTTACCTTCATTTTTCTTTAGGTCAGTTTGAGTCTTCTGTTATTTGAGACTGAATGAGACCTATTCCTCTCCTCCGAGAACTAGTATATAGAGACAGTAATACCAGGTCTTGTTTGACCTATGGGGCGAAAGAGATAGATGTCGGGTGTGAGATATCCTTATGAGCGAGGGGTATCTGTGACAGGTTCACATTATAGAGGGCATGGATTAAGAGGATTTGGAGAGCCAGTGAAGGTCCTCATGTGAGTATTTGTTCCTCCTACTCTACCTCCCTGACACATTTTGGTCTCTGTTGTATGTCTTTGTTCTCCACTGATCCTTTAATGCTATTTTTTCTCAGGATTCTTTGCTTGGATGACTTCCCATCATACTCTCTAGCTTTTCAATCAATAGCCATAGTTTTGGTTACCACCTCTGTGTGCAAATGATTCCTAAATCCATTTCTCCCAGCAAGACATCAATTCCGAATTCTAGACCACTTATCCAATTGTCCACAATTGTCACCTTGAAGTCTCAGAGCCCTGTCAAACTTAGACTAAACTTAAACTTTACCTTCCTTACTCTTACCTCCTTCCTCTCTTCCAGGTTTTACTCCTAACTTTGACTAATGACACTAAAGACACTGTATTTTCCATATCAAGGAATAAACCCTGGGGGGTCATCCCAGGTTTCTCCCTCTTTAAACTTAAAAATGATCACATTTGGTTTATTCTACTCCTTCAATATCTTGAAAACCTCTATTGGAAGAGGTTATTGAAATCTCCTCTCCATTCCTCTATCCTTAGGCAAATATCCCCGCAGAGTTTTCAAACATATTCTAACTAGTTAGTTGCCTTTCTGTCAGAAGTTTTGTTTGTTTGTTTGTTTGTTTTCAAATCCATTTTTATCATGTAGCCACATCCTGGGTTCTTTCATTAGCATGGTGTATAACACTTCATGATCTGGCTCATGAATTCCTTTTCTTGCATCATCATTTGCAAATCACCAGTGTATTCCCAGCCATATGCAGCTAAATGTAGTTTCCCAAACACAATGTGTCTGTGCACAACTACTGAATTGGCAAGTAGTAGTTTTGGACTTAGATGCACAGAGATATCAGGCACCAGTGCCATTTGGGTAAATCTGAGATACAAGAAAAAGTCAAGCAATCAGTGCTCAAGGAAGAGAGACTAGCCACCTTCTCTAACACAGAGGTATAATTTTTGGATTATAAAATCCTCACCAAGATGGTGCACAATGGAAGCTAAAGTTAATGAATAGGGGACTCTCATTGTAGGCCTTCATGAAGCCTAACTATCCCTTGACAGGTCTGTTGTTACAGAAGATTAGAGAGTGTCTTCCTTTAAGTTTAGCTAAAAATGTGTCAGGAATCACCTCACCTGGGCCAGGTAACCCACATAAATCTTGGGGTTAAACAATGTAAATTTCAGATCAGTCATGGACAAAAACCTCCTAAATTACTCTTGTGCTTCCAAGGTTAATGCTGCCTTGGGGCTCAGAATTATTCCTGAACTTGCATTGGTTATTCAGTCACTTCAGGAGTCACGCTAAGCAGATCCTTAGACCAGCTATACGGATCATCCTGCAGGATACAATGGTTCCCACCTTTGTTCTTTGCACGTTCCCTATTTCTGACCTACCTTTTCCCTTCTTCTGTACCTGGTGAACTGCTACCCACCTCTCAAAACTCAGTATGGATATAACCACATTTGTAAAAATGTCTCTGACCTTTCATCATCATTAAGAAAATTGAACTTGAGAGTGAATTGGCCAGTCTGGATCATAGGACTCTACCCCTTCTTCTAGAGCTCACTGTGCTGCTGTGATTGTCTTTCTCTTGACCATATGCTACTTATCTTGAACTCCCAAGGATGTGGAATAATGTCTGCACATAGCAGGTGCTCACAAGTGGTTTTTGAAAAATACTTGAATGAGATGAAGAATAGAATGAGCAAAGATAACAAACCTAGTGAGTCAGATATACACAGTTTGCTTGCGAGATCTTGTTGGGGATGTGATGGAAAATACAATGATGAGATAGACGGAAAAGGTCAGCTTTGTTTTAGTAGTGACACATCAATCTAAAGGTACAGTGTTATGAATTTGATTGAATAAAATGTGAAATATCTAAACAAATGCATTAATAGGTTTCCATTAAAAATGATGTTGTAGAAATTTACTTATTGATTAAAAAATCCAATTTAAATACAATTTAAATATTTATGTAGGACAGTGTCTCATAGGGCTGACTCTGGGAATAAGCCAGACATATCAATCAGTGTAGGTTAGCTGCTATGACAAACGCTTCAAGTCCAATGTCCCAACCCAATGGAAGTTTAATTGTTGCTCATGCAAAATGCACTGAGGATATTCTTGGTTGAGTAGTTCTGCTTTCAGGAGTGAGTCTGGGATCAGGTTGTTTCTATCTTGTAGTTTCAAGGTCACCTTGTTACAACCCAGCAGGGAGCCAACATGATAAGAACATCACAATTCACATGGGGCCTTCACTCTCTGTCTTCCTTTGGTGAGGTATGACTGACTAGGATTATGTATCGGAATTCAGTTTTGTGGTCCTACCTAGGCTCAAGGAGGTTAAGAAATATAGCCTTCCTGTATGGCTAGGCAGAAAATGAAATGTTTTTATGACCACAGAATACTGTCTGCTCTGTACTGGGGAATAAGAAAAGGGAGGGTATACATTTAAAACAAACAGTAGTTTAATGGAAATAATATTCACAGCTCCATTTTGTCTATCATAAGAAGTCTACCTTAAAAAGACCTGTAAAAATTACAAAAGGCATGTGGTATTATTTTTCAACTTTGTAAATGGTTATTTTGTACTCATCCAAGCAGGCAGGATAATTTAACAGCAGTGATTGTACCATCATCATCATCATCATCATCATCATCATCATCATCATCACTTCTTCATTTAGAACCTAAAATGATGTATAGGTCACTGCACCAGGTAATGGAGTTTCAAGAAGGCATAAAGGCCTTGAGGATTTTATAATCAAGTTTGGAAGTCAGAGCAACTACATTTGTAAGGCAAATCTTAATGCAAGACTGCATGTGCTTAGCGCTAAATGAGTGGCAGTGATATTATGGAGAAATGGGCCTCCTGGAGATAGATATAATGGACTCTGAGAAATATGGGCATTGCCTGAAGCACAAAACCATTTTAAAAAACCATGAAGGCCTTTAGAGATCTAGGCCACCTCCTTCATTTTATGAGTATAAAAACTTGTCACTAAAGATGTCTCCCTCCCCTCGCCCCTGCACTTCCAATCCTTCCTAACCCTTTTTATATGAGGCCCTCTGCTTGATTCGAGGCCGGCCCCATGGCTTGCTTTTTGCCCGAAGAATGTGGCAGCAGTTGTATCGTACTAGTCATAGGCCTAAGGCTTAAAAGACGTGGCAGCTTCCGCTCTGGTTTCTCAGGATGTGCCATCTGAGGAAAAGCCAGCCACCACGTAAGAGGTCCAATGGCTCTGAGGTGACCATGTTGGGAGGCGATATATAGAGATGCCCAGCCAGATATTAGCCATTTCAGTTTAGATGCCAGCCATGTGAGTGAAACAGAAGCCTTGGACTTCCAGCCGAGCCGATTATTCAGATGACTCCAGCCCTAACCACCACCTGACTTCAACTACATGAGAGACCCGAAGTGTAAATTTTCCAGCTGAGTTCAGCCAACTCACAGAACCATTGTTACTTTTTTGAGCCTCTGTGTTTTGGAGTGGGGAGCCACACAGCAGTAGGTAACCAGAACAACAAGGAAACTGAGATCACAGAGTCTGAATCAACTCCCCAAGGGCCAGAAAGAGAGCCATGTTCCTCAACTGATTTGTAATTCCCTGTATTTCAGGCTGGGGCTTCCCAGACTTTAGTAGGCATCCGAATCTCCTGCGGAGGCTGCTAAGATTCAGGTTTTGGGGCTCCACCCTCAGATACCCTGATTCAATAGGTCTGAGAATTTGCATGTCTAACAAGCTCTCAGGTGATGCTGATGCTGCCAATCTGTAGACTACACTTTGAGTAGCCCTGCCTTAGATGAGGCCAGAGCTGATCTCTCAGCACAGGTT
Organism: Mormoops blainvillei; assembly: GCA_004026545.1. Classification (NCBI taxonomy): domain Eukaryota; kingdom Metazoa; phylum Chordata; class Mammalia; order Chiroptera; family Mormoopidae; genus Mormoops; species Mormoops blainvillei. The sequence continues at coordinate 354,693 of PVJD01000244.1, forward strand.
AGGCAAATAACATATACTGGTTACCATTGTGCTCATCACAATTGCCTGCTTGCTGCATTTCCAGATAAGTAATTGAAAAATGCAAAGTGACAGGCCTTGTTTGGGAGGTGCCCAGTTGCAGCTGAGCCCAATTTTAGCTTTTCCAGCTGCAGACTGAAGAAACCCAGATGGTCTGAGAGTAGGCCCACTTATCTGAGTTCTGCTTTCTCTAGGTATGACAGCGCAGGTTTCATAACCTTGTTACCAGAAGCAATTAGGGGCATCATCCAGATTTTCAGATCCATTTCCCATGGAGATCCACGTTAGGAATCTCCCACAGTGAATTTAATTAGCAGAAAACGTGGCTCAGCCATGACCTGCCGTGCAGATAACAGTCATGGCTGCCCAGCGATAGCAGCTCCCTTTTCTTAAAAAATGACAAGTTTCCTGAAAGGTGGTGATGAGTCCCAGCCAGACACAGGTGGGACACTGTGCAGCCTGATTTCATGTAACCAAGCAACTCACACATCTTGCTTCTGTTCAATTTACAGAACTCACCTAGGCAGAGATGCTGGTTAGAAAGGATAATGGCTTGCAAATAAAAGTGTTATGCATTTTCTTAGTATATCTGGGCCTATGTTGGCCACTGGTGCATCTCTGCAGATGTTTTGGATGTGATACAGTAATCATGTTTACTTCTGGAATTGTTATTGGAGGTAATCTAATGAGTATTTATATCCTCCATCAGTGATGGGTGGGCTCTGAATTTGTTTTAGATATCTCTGCATGAAAAACCATAGGATTATAGTCTTTCACTGTGTGCTGGAGTTTAAACATGACCTTGTTAAGCATTAATGAAAGTCATAGGCAAACATTTGTCAAGCATCAGTGGGTGAATAGGCTCCTCCTATGCAGAATATTCATGCCATTACGATACCTATTAAATATGATATGAGAAATTGATTGAATATGCTCCTTGTAATATAATCCTATATGAGGATTAATGAATATAGTAAGTACCAGATGGTATAATTTGGCATTGACTAAAGTTATTGGTGAACTGAGAATTTTTAATGTCCCCAGTGTTTCTGGTTTGGATTAATTGATTGATGATCAAAATTTAGCCAGGGCTTTTGCATTAATGGGCCCTGTGGCTTAGGGTGGGTGGTCATGGCTGTGTGTAACTCTGACTGGTAAGGAGAGAATTTAGCTATGGAAGGGGAACTATGGGGTCATTTAGTGAATGCCCCTTATTTTCAGTTGTGATGCCAGTTTACAGTACCATAAGCAGCAATATTTGAAGTTCACCCATTTTTCTTTACCATTTTCAAGATGGAACAGTATTAAAATTACTGTCAAAATTCCATTATTTTCTACATGTAGAATCTTCTTAGAAACAGTCTGTTAAAAATTTAGTATCTATAATAGTGTGATCTTTAGAATGTGAAGTTCAATATCTCACTCAAGTAATGAAATCAATGTTTTTCAGTTTCAAAAAATCTTAAATCTCATACCTCTTAAAAATCACACCTATTCATATATTAAAAAAAATAAAAATCACACCTATTTATTTTTTGTTTACATTTATTCAATCACTGCAGAAGTGACATATTTTTGTCATATGTTAATTGGGCATTTGCTTCTCTCTCTGTCTTTCTGACCTGTTCACGAACATTAAGTCTTTCTGCACTGGTATTTTTACCATTCTTTCTTATTTATTAGAAAAATTTTATATACAAAAGGTGCTGAGCCTCAGTCCTTAAATGATGTCAGCAGCAAGCATATTGGGGATGTGGAGGGCCAGGTAAGTCAGCTGTATAACGGGGGTTGGGAGGCAAAGGTGGCTTTCTGTGTTTGTATGAGACGTAAAGGAAGACCCTTTGTAAGAGTGGGACTAGCAGACAACTCTCTAAAGAAGTTGAAGTTTTTGCTAATGCATTACTCTAATTTACATTCACTTTACAGTCTGTGCACATGAGAATTATTTGGAAGAGGTTTAATTTTACTAGCTGCTGAAAGCAGTCGGGTTGCTAGCGACAGAGCAGAAAGAGCTAGGCTGTTTGTTAGTGCACATGGGCTGAACTGTTAACCACGCAGGGCAGGGCTGGAGTCAATAAACATGCAGTTCCCTGGCTTTGAGGGTTATTTGTTTGACTGGGCCAATATGTTTTTTTCTAGTTAACATTTTCTGTAGTGTTCTGTTTCTGCCTATGTCGGAAAGGCTTGTAAATACAGCTTGAAGGTGTTATGGAAAAGTATTGCCAATTTCATCTTGGTGGATTAAATTCACTGCATCCACTTCTTTTCCCATGAAACCCAAACATGCTGAGCTTGTTCTCTTTTGAAATATGGCAGGATTGAATTAAAACCTGGACTTTTTCAGATGGGAGGGCCTTCGTCTCCAGGAGCTTCCATGAAATACTTAAAATGACCAGAAAAATCTAACTTCATTTTATCATGACCTTCCCCTATTTTGTCACATTTATGTTTGGAGGGACATGAATGTTTGGCCACTTTAATCAGTGAAAAAAAAACATTTTTGGTTGAAAATTTAGTTTGTTACTACTGGGAAATTTGATTTATCTGTTTTAAGCAACCATCTGGAGTAAGTATATTTGTATTACGTGTCATGCATATATTTATGCTGCAAGATCAAAACCCTTAAATTACATCCTTTCAAAATTTTATATATTATATAGTGACAATTGCCAACACAACAATGAAGTGATTACACGGCTTTCAAAAATGGAAACATTGTGCAACAAAAAGATTACAATGTATAATGAACAAGTTCAGTTATTCAAATATAAATGTGCGGTGAATAATGAAATGCATCCTCTATGAGCTGAGATGAATCTCCTGTCATTAGAAATACAATTACAGTGTATTGGAATTTCCAAGGTCTAACAAAAGTAAATAGATACATTATCCAGCCAAAACTAGATTCAATTCATTTGTGAAAGTTTCCTTAATTATGTCATAACTGTATCAAATAACATATAGTTAATAAAGACTGCAAACTGTTGATTGTGTGTGTGCATGTGTGTGCATACGTGTGTTTTACAGTCAAAACACAGCGTTTATCTGGGTCTGCTCTGCATAAAATTTGAAGTCTTCCCAGGTAGCTTTCAGTGTTCTATGTTTGTTCTGTTACCCCACACCCTCCCTATCTTCCTGAGAATATCATCGCCTCCTCTTATGCCTTAAATTCTTCCTAGCGAAATTATTTCTGCAGAAAATATCTGAGGAACACTGTCACACAACCTAAAGGTGAATTAACAGAAACCAACTCTGCAAGCACGTAGTGTGGAAGATTCCTCCTGACATTGGAGTCCTACCAGCTTAGGCTGGGATACCAAAATTGCCACTTCCTACTTGAGCATGGGAAGTTGCTTAACCTCCCCCTCTGAGTTTTCTTTTATAAAATTCTCCTAGGGTTTTGGCAAGGATTAAGTGATATATTTTAAATATCCCTCCCAATAGAGTGTGTTGCTCATGATGCATTGATAATGTTTATGTATTTCCTCTGCTGTTACGTTAGTTCCTTTTTTTGCTCATTGCAATGAGCAAAAAAAGTGGCTGTCTCAGGCAAGGTAATTAGCTTCTCATGTCCACTTCCAGTGTCCAACCAGCAGCCTATGGGCTACATGCAGCCCAGGATGGCTATAAATGTGGCCCAACACAAAACTGTAAATTTACTTAAAACCTTTCTTTTGCTCATCAGTTTTCATTAGTGCTTGTGTATTTAATGTGTGGCCCAAGATAATTCTTCTTCCAATGTGGCCCAGAGATGCCAAAAGGTTGCATATCCCGGAAGGATATTTCAGCTATATTGAAACTTAATACCCACCTAAAAGTAGCTTAAACAACGAGAATGTTTATTATACCACATAGTGACAGGTCTACTGTTGTCCTCAAGGATCTCTTTTTCTGCTTTCCAGCTTTATCATTTGGGTTGGTCCTTTAGCTCTTTCACCTCATGGCTGCAAGGTTGTTACTACCATTCCAGGCATCACCTGTAGACATGGCAACATCCAGCTGAGGAAGGATGTTGTTTCTTTGCATCTCCCTTCATCCAGGAGAAAAAGATTTCCCTGCCCCTCACCCCTCTCCCAGCAGACTTCCCTTCAGGTTCCAGTGGCTGAAATTGTGATATATTCCTGTCTTAATTTCAAGAAAGGGCTGGGAAAGTGACTAGGATTTTTGTAGCTTCGTTTTGGATGAAATTTGGGAAGGTTCCCAGGAGCATCTTTCCTATCCATAAATCATGTAAAGTACTTATTCTGGTGGGGTGGTATGGAGACAAAATGAGGTATGTGGCACATATTTGGTTATCAATAATAGAGCATTTGAAGGAAACCCCAAGGAATGTTTCTCCGAGACTGAAGTTGTGTGTATTCATCATGTGATTTGTGAGGCAGAAATTGTTTTGAATAACAGAGAATACCCTCCAGATGTTCTTCCGTTTCACCCGGCAGGTGTGCATCGCCTTGCCCAAGGCCTTTGCAGGAGAGTTTTGGGGGGGAAGAGCCTGAGATTTTGTTTTACCTTAGTTCCGAGGAGGAAGCAACCATGTGGGGACCAGCCTGGTGGGCCAGGGCTAGATGAGGAGCTTCGGAGAAGATGATGGGTGGTCATGCCTCAGTTCTACCCAGAGACCCAACAGGGAACACTTTGAGATACAGGGGATGTACCAGCTAATTCCAAGAGGGTCAGCCTCAAATATTTACATGTTATTTATTTATTCTACAACTATTTAGTGGGGCCTTGATATGTAAGAGCAGGCACTGGGCTCAGGGCTGGGAGTTTACTGGGAATATTAGAGCCCCTGTGTTCAGGGAGCTTGTGGTCAAGTGACAGAGGGAGCTCTGCATTGACAACTTTATTCAGTTAGGTTTATTAGGTTATTTCGGTAATATGTTCTGTGGTAAGCCTGAGACATGTTGCTCTGTGTGGAAAAGGGGTTGTCTGGAAGTGTCCATGTTGATAATCCAGAGATTTCAATGTTAGCGAAGGAAGAAGAGGGCAGAAAACCATTCTAAGTCATTAAATAATAATAATTTCTATCACTGACATTGTATTCCATGATGTATATCATCACAATCTTTATAACAGCCAGCCAAGGAGAGTGATGTTGCAGCCCCTTTTCTCCATTTTATAGATAAGTTATCTGAGTCATGAGAGAGTTAAGTACCCTGTCCAAAGTCACATAGTAAGTGAAAGAGTTGGCATAGGACTTCAAGATGTGAGGTAGAGTTCTTTTTGCTAACCATCCTGCCTTCCCATTGCCCCCAGAGAGGCACTTAACTCTGAGAATCACGGTTCAAGGAGGTGGCATGAGAGACATATCACCAGGTTGCATGGAGAAGTCTGACTGCTCAGCATTCCTTCCCCTGCAAGTTTCCTACAGAGCGGTACCGTCAGCCCATAACCTATGCATCCATCAGTGGTTAGGGCATGCCCTAGAGCTGTGTCTGAGAAGGAGGGCTGGAGAGAGAATGCGGATCTTGAAAGTTTTGTATGAGGAACCAAAGGAAGCCCCTTTTAGTCTGACATTTTGTGTTCTTTGGTTATAGGGTAAACTAGCATGGAATCCTTTGTACTGGGAAGTCCCATGTGTTAGAACCGACATTCTACTGCATGCTTCTATATTGTTTCATTTTGTGCCACTTATTTTCTGTGTTTAGCAAATAAAGCAGAGGTTTTCTTTCTTTCTTTTTAAAATAATTTTATTTATTTATCTTTTATCCTCACCTCAGGACATGCTCATCAATTTGAGAGAGGGGGTAAAGGAGGGAGAGAGAGAGGGAGAGAAACATCGAACGATTGCTTCTCACATGTTGTCCCCCAACTGGGGACAGAACCTGCAACCCGGGCACGTGCCCTGGACAGGAATCTAACCTGCAAATATTCAGTTTACAGGACAACACTCCAACCAACTGAGCCGCACTGGCCAGAGCAAGACACAAGTTTTCAATTCAGGCTTTTAAATACTGGCTTCACGACTTGCTAATTTTAGAATCTCATCTAAGTTAAACTCTCAAGCTGGTTTCCTTTATTGGTTAAAAGGATCAACTGATCACACATTTTCAAAGTTATCCACAGAATCAAATGAACTAATAGTTGTAATGTGTGTGGCATACCCACCCACTTCTCCTCCTTCTTTACGCCTTTGAGTCACAAGCAGATTTTCCATCAGGGAGAGCTGACCTTTCCGAGTCTGTTGGTTTAGCTGGGCCACCAGGTCTCCAACGCAAGCTACATATTAGGGTCACCAGGGGCAGTTAAAAAAAAATACTGATGCCCAAGAATCACCCCAGATCAACTAAATAATGATCTTTGGAGTTTAGTAGTGCTTTTGTAACACAGTCCCAGGTGACTCCAATGTGCACCCTGGACCTAGAACTACCAAGGTAGACTTTTGTTTCTCACACTTTGTTGAGCATATGAATCTCTTGGATTCCTGGCTAAAATTCAGATTTTGATTCTTCAGGTCTGGGGTGAAGTCTGATGAAGTCTTGCATTTCTGGCAAGATCTCAGGTGATGCTGATGCTGCTGGTCCATGGACTACACTTTGCGTAGCAAGAGGGGCTGGTGAGCAAGCGGGTAAGATTACCTGCGGACAAGAACATTGCTTTGCAATAAGGGAGAGACAGCCGGTAAGCTTCCTAAGCCCCGGTGGGCTACCCCGTTTCTGTAACAAAGTCTAGGCAAGTGGACTGCATTGAAATGCCCCACATATTTTGCCTCCTGTATTTCTTCATATCACTAAGCCATAGTAGTGAGGTTTGAGGCCACAAAGAGAAAACTTAGAGTTGCAGCCTGGCAGATCCTCAATGACTGTTAGGCGAAAAGAGGTTCCTGCCGGAGACCTGGAGTAGGTAGGCCTGCTGAAACGCTGCTGGAGGCTCAGGCACCAGAGGATGGGTAAGGCGTGTATCAGAAGACGCTCTCATCCTCCAGTGGAGCTCAATACAGAGTACCACTTAGGTCTCTGAAGTGCATCTCAGACTGAACATGCACAGGTTGGGGTGGGAGTGGGGTAGTTGTTCCAAGAGATTCCTACCCTAGAGTTTTCTGATGAGTAGGTTTGGGTGGGGTCTCAATAACTTGCATTCTAACCACCTCCCATGTGACATTACTGGGCTTGACCACACCTTGGGAAGAACTCTTCTAAAAGCCAGCAAAGGACCATTTGAGTGGGAGCTGCTCATAGGCTGCAGAAATTGCTTCTGATCTCTTTTGGGAAAAGGTAAAAGGGTGGATCAGCCATGGAAAGAGTCGGGTCATTTCTTTTTCATTCGGTCCCCAGGTGAAATGTCAAGCAGAACTGATGTGGCTCTGCTGGATACTGTGTTGCAGGTGTGTGTAAACAAAAGGCTAGAGCTAACTTTTTAAAAGAAATTTAAAGAGAGTTTATTCAGATAATGATTTGCAAACCAAGAAACAGCCCTTGGTATGAACTGAGAATATGTTCCAAAATGGAGCGGATAGGCCAGCGTTTATAAAGGGAAGAGTTTCAAGGAGCTTTTGATCAAAGAGATGGGTTGCTAGAGGAAACACGACATAAACTTTCTCATTTGTTTTCTGGTTGGCTGACTCAGGGATCAACAGGTGCGGTTGTGAGGTGAGAACAATGGGTAATATTAAGCATTTATCAACATCCTGGTTTCGGCCCAGGCCTGTACAACAGAAAAGGCTGTCTTTGATCACACAATCTGAGTACAGGGAGTATTATTTAACAATGATGCAAGGAGTACAATTTATCAAACAGTACAATCGGCAGTAGGGGCCTGCCTGCGCCCAAAAGGGCAAAGTTATGCTGTGTAAGCAGCTTCAGAGCTCAAGCTACAAAAAATCCAAATACTGGCCTACAAATCATGAAATTAAATTCATAGGAGTCCTCAGGTGACTTGGAGAGGGGCCTCCTGCACATCTTCAGCTGTTTGAACGAGGATGGTGGGTGACAGGACAACTGGCAGCCAGTCGGAAGGGTGCTCTCCTGTTTCCACCAGGACTGTCCCTTCCCCTTGCTGGAGGGTTGATTAGACTATCAAGACTGCTTAGTTACAACCACTGAACCTTCTTGCCTCCCAGCGCATGCCTTTGCTAGGCAGGTTGGGATATGAAGAAGCAGCACTTTCTCCTAGAAACTTAAAAAGCTGCTGTGATGTAGACACATTAGGATGCAGATATGCAGAAGCACAACTTCTGGTTTTATCAGTAACTAAACTCGGCTTGCTCATCAGCTCTCCTTTTAGGGCAATTCAGATTCTCTGGTTTAAAATGTAACCTCTCTGAGGTAAACATTCAGGTTATTCAGGCTTCTAAGCAGAGCCATTCTCCCCCTCTCTAGGGTTCCTCCCCCACCACCCCCTTTCCAAGGAGGACAGCTGGGTTCAGAGGATTTCCATGTGGAATGACAGGAAGGGAGCAAGTACATGCTTATCTTTTAGTCTTCTCTGCCTTCTTTTGTGAGAGGAGGGACACTGCCTTCATCCCCATTCACATGGACTCTGGCCATTGGATACACTCTGGTGTTTACCGCTCGTTTCTGTGGTCCTGAGCCGTGGCTTCCAGATGGAAGTTCTGCCTTCCGTACTTGGTTAAGCATCAGGCTCTCAATCCATTCTCTCAGGGCTTTCTGGCTCTCCCTGCGCCATGGGTAGTGGAAAGTGGGGTAGGTTGAAGTGGGAGACCATGACCTTTGCCTAAACAGGGCCTGCCTGCCACCCTTGAGGCTGTGCTACAGAAGGTGAGGTCCCATAGGAGATTCTCCTGCGACTTCCAAATGGGAACCCAGTTGTATATCCTCTGTTGACAGATTCCCTCAGTCCTTGCCATCAACCCCTGCCCAGGAAGGCTCCTTTCAGAACTTGTGGTTCAGAAATGCCCCCAAGTCACACCCTGTCCTGAATCATTCCTTCTGTATGACTTTCAGTTAGCCAAACAAACAAAAATAAAAATACTCCTTTTCTCTTTTGAACCCTCCAAAGTTTTTTTTTAGCCTTTCTGGTTTTGCAAATGAAAGCTTCGGTTTTCACAACTATTCTTTTCTCATCCTAAAATGGGCTTCCAGAGGCAACCCTGGAAACAGGATCTGAGCACTGAGTCCTCTCTTCTTCCTTGGGTGCAGCTCCACCCCCCCAAAATGGATTCCTCAGCCAGCATCAATGGGAAGGAAATTGATCAGGGTGGTGGTGAGAATCACCAGGAATGGAAACATATTGGATAATGTTTCAATCCGTCGGGGCCAGTGCACTCTCTAAAGACATGAATCCATGTAACTCCTGCACTAGCCTGGCAGCAGGGACAGTGGAACTAAGCAAGATAAAGTCAAAGATATTTCCCCTTCTCTCGCCCCAATTAAAAAAACAAAAAAAAACCATTCTCAGAGAACCCATAGTAATTTATTTGTTTAGTTTTGCTCAGTTGTCAATAGCATCTAAAACTTCCTCATTTTTCTTTTTTAATTTTTTTAGGCAAAAGCAAAAGTTTGCATTCTCTAAAAAACAGTTTTCTTATACATGGTTCTAGATATCAAACTTAGAAGAATATTATGTGACTTTAATGGAACCTATTTATGTTTAAAGCTATTATATGATAGTGGGAAAAGTATTCGCACATTCAAAACCATTCTTTGGAACTCAGGATATAGGTATGTTGGAAATATAATGATGCAGCCAGAAAGGAAGCTCTATTTCAGTGTGCTGACTGACATATCCAAATGCATGCAGGTCTGTCTGTATAGAAAATCTTTCTACCAACAGCCAGGGGAAAAAGCTGCAAATCTGAGAAGCAAACTGTAAAAATGCAAGCAGTTTAAGGCTCAGGGGAGGGACCTCATGAAGTCCGCAGTGCTAACCGTCATTTAAAGAAATGGGGCTTATTCTGAATGGTATTGTGTCTTTGGATTTTTTCTAGGTGGCCAAATTACTATGGGCATAAGAGGAGCATAGATAATAACTTTGTAGGAGGTTTCAGTGTGAAGATTACTTATCTTGATCCATCCTCTTATTTTTCCCATCCAGAGTACTTTTTATATAATTGGCTCTTCTTCAAACTTAGTTTTTATTGTTGTTTTAATTAGAAACAAAACCTCTAGGTTAACTGCTTCATGTACGTATTTAACAGATATTCTCTATGTACATAAAAGAGAATATAATAGTCCGAGGCTCTGGGTTGCTGGTCAGGACCTAGCCTTTGATTTGGATGGTGATTATACCAGTAACCATCCAAACTACTGAATTTTAATTTGTCATTTTTCTGTTTGAATTCTTACTTCAATAAAATAGCTTACTCTAAAAACTTAGAATAATAGAGGTATATCTATAAAATCCCTTTATGTAGTTTACATAGCAGCTTATTTATTATTACTTTTGAAGTCAGGAAAGTCTCAGAGCAATTAGTAAAAGTATAAGGATATATGAAATATTTAATATAAAAGGAATTTAAGAATATTAAAACCCATCCCCTTCATTTAGCTAGTGAAAAAGAGGAGAACCTGAGAGGTGACTTAATCAAGAAATCCTGGCTAAAATGTGGTAGAGGCAGAATTTGAACCCAGGGCCATATTTTTCACGTTGCCATCTGCGTGATAACATATGGAACCTGAGCTAGACAATAACAGAAAATTATCATTTATTGAATACTAAATATACATATATATATATGTATGTACATCATCTCATTTAATTCATAAAATACTCCTGTGAGGAGATGGGATTTTTATTCCCTTTTTTTAGATCAAGAAATTTAGGCTTTTCTAGTTAAGTGACTTAGTCGAAGTCACACAGTGAGTGTCAGAGTTGGCACTGCAAAGCAGGTCTCTCTGACCCCTGACCTCACCTTCCTAACATTCTGCCATAGTCTTTTTTGCACATCTAAAATTGTGTATTTTAATTTTGATTATTCCTGGACTCCAATTTTATACTTCCTTTCTGTTGTGGAGCACTGAACAAGGTAGGACAAAGGACAGCACCTTATGGGGAAGAAAGTAAATAACCAGAGAGTTTATTTATCGGTATATCATTTTTGTATCCATTTAAAATGTGTATGTTCACTATTTATTTCCTTATTTATTAGAACCAATGTTCTACATACTTAAATGGGGTTTTCACTAACCTTGGTTTTTCTAGCTGTGCTGTTGAGCCAGTGAACACAGAGGCTGCTAGAAAGAACACGCTCACTGAACAAAGGCCTCTTTAGCTCTTGAAATGGAACTTAGAAGTTTCTGCAGTGGAGTAAAAATAAACTGGGAGTGGCCTCCCACCCCAATGACACGTTTTTTACCCACATCAGTTTAGAAAAGCAATTAGTCTGCCTCAACGATGCCAACCACTGCCTTGCATGAAAACCAGACACCTTCACTCCAGGATCATGAGCCTAGTTCAGTGCTTTGTGAAAATAGGTACTTTCTGGATGATTTTGTGATGGCTTTGATGATGGGGTATACTCTAAATGCTGTCATTACTATAATGGCCGGAAGTGATTTTCTCTCAACATCAGGGACCATGGAAAACTTGTTCTGTGCCTGTTATTAGTCTACATTGGAGAGAATTCATTTGTTGGAGGAAAGTTATTAAAACACTCTAATCCAATACTCATGTGAGAAATAATAAAATTGATAAATTGCAGGTGAGGAATGCCAGGGAGCTCTTTTTCTTATTCCTTCTGGGACTCACTGCAGATTTCTGGTGTTTACTGTGTCGTGGTTTCTTACACGAATGATTTAACTGTTTGAGTGTGGGATTAAAGATACATGTTTCTGGCATAAGAGCCAGAAATGCAACCAAAAGACCTGCCACTCTGGTAGAATATTGCCACCATTAGAGTGCATATTTTATCCATAGGTGATGAAAGTTCTATTTTGTATGGGACAGTTGTGATTTGTCAACAATAAATAAGAGACTATTCTTAGAGCTACCGACTCTAGCTCTTACCTGAATCCCTGACTGGTGCAACCACTGGAAAAATTTAACAATTTTTCAGGGAGCTTAAAATAAGTACACAAGTATTATATATTTCCTTGATATTTACATTGAAGTACACCATAATTTTTTTCATACTCTGTTGAGTCTTTTTTTTTTTTAAAGATTTTACTTATTTTTTTTAGAGAGAAGGGAAGGGAGAGAGAAGGAGAGAAACATCAATGTGTGGTTGCCTCTTGCGTGGTCCCTACTGGGGACCAGGCATGTGCCCTGACTGGGGAATTGAACCAGTGACCATTTCATTGGCAGGTCAGTGTTCAATCCACTGAGCTATACCAGCCAGGGCTTAGAGTCTTTCTGTGGTGTTGCTTTCATTGGGCTTTTCAACTTCTAAAGGAATTATCCGGTGTGCAAACTTCTTTTATTTGGAGTATGTACTTTCTTCTTCTATGATCTTACCTGTCCTCTAGCCCAGTGCTTCTCAAACTTTAGTGCCCATAAAATCATCAGGGAGGTTTATTAAAATACACACTGTGAACTCCACTTCAGAGATTTTGACTCAGTAGATCTGGGGTGGAAATCAAAGAAGTAAATTTCTAGTATTCTTCCCGATGATGCTACTGTTTTGTGGACCACACTTGAAGTGGCACTGCTCTGGAACTCAGACGACCATATCTAAGTAGATAATGCCACATCTCAGGTCTTTCTCAGAAGCTCAAAACTGATGTTTCCAACTCCCTCTGCAGGACTCTGCTGGCTGACCTACCAGAGTTTCAGGTGTAAGGCCGCCCTCACCATCACCACCCCATCTCACCTTCCTGTGCCCACTAACAGTGCTTTCTTTATCCCAAGTAGCCAAGTTTGAGGCCTCAAAGTCCACTTGTTCAACAGTCTTATCCGTTTTTGGTTTTTTGTTCTACTGGGTACCAAATTCAGCAGATCCCATAATCAGACTCTCAGAGTCACCTCATGTCACAAACACCGCTGTAGCTAGAAGTCCGGAAGTCTTTTCCTATTGCTGCCACAGTCCCTGATGCAGCCACAACCATACCAAGCACTACAATGCCTTTGTGTCTTTAGAGGTGCTATACCCTCAGCCAGTTTCCTTCTTTTTCACCAATAACATGGTTACCACTCATGGGTCATGAATGGATAGAGAGGAGAGTTACATTATTTTACAGATTATGACACTTTAGATGTATAAGGGAGACCACAAGTGATCTAGTTCAATTTAGACAGGAAATTCTTGGGATAAGTTGGGATAAGGGTATATTTCTTCCTCGATTTTCTCATCTCTACCTAACTGCTTCTGAGACCCATCTGTCACCCATTTGCACTGACGGGACACGTTGCCACATCATAGTCGGTAACCTTAGTCTTTCTTAGAGTGCACTTCTTGCTGCTCTGCCCCCCAACATGGAGTCATAACTTCTTTTTAATAATTATGGTTGTCTTATCTTTCAAGTAAAAAAAAATTGGGTCAAATAGGAAGTCTGGGATATCTGGGTGACATTTCTTTAGTTGATGAGGACCAAGATCAGAGCACCTGAAATGGAAACTGATTCATAGGATCCAGGTAACTATAAACACTCATAACAATTTAAATTTCCAAAGTGTTTCCTTTTACGTCATGACAGATTTTTGAAATGTTTGAAGAGAGTGTTTTGAAATGTATTAACCATTTCTATTCTTTATTAAACAAAGATTTAGAACTAAATGAGTCTCTTTTTTTTGGTGATTCATGAACACCATAGCAAATACCACCTTTTGTGTCATACAGTGATTATCTGATCTTTTTTTCAGTGTCCACTTTTAACTTTATAGGTGCTAGCTAGTCTCCTGCAGCTCTTCTGTCTTAAAAATGCGTTGACTTTAATCAGCTGGGATGGTAAGTTAGATAACCAACTATGTGCAAAATATGTCAACAAGCTGAGGGTGCTAAACCGAGGGCCCATCTGTGAAGCCATGATGTGCAACATTTGTACTTTATCACAACTATTTCAGTGACTCACAGTGACCCCTTCCTCCCTCCCTCCCTTCATTCCTCCCTTCATTCCTCCCTTCCTTCCTTCTTTCCTTCCTTCCTTCCTTCCTTCCTTCTTTCCCTCCTTCCTTTTTTCTTTCTTTCTCTTAGTAAACTGACTTTAGATTGCTCAGCTATGTCTGTTGTTTTCTAGAATTGAGATTGCTGGTGGAAAACTAACTTTCAGATGAGTACAACTCAGTTACATTTTTACTTTTTTATTAGTGTAACATGTCTTCATTTCTGAGAAATACATTTAAGGCCAGGGTAAGGATGTTCATTGGAGTTTAAATGTCATCACTTCAAATCTATAGCATGAACATTTTGAGAGGGAGGAATTTAAAGCCCCCATTGTATACACTGGGCTCATTTGTACATTTCATTTCTTGCAAAATCATTTTGCATAAGCATAGCACATAGTATAGAAGAGATCTTTATGCCTTGGTATATATTACATGGTTTAAAAAATTGTGTAGCTTGTGGTAATTGCAAAACATTTTAAATTTAATTGGGAGAGGTATTATAATATTGGAATAAAACTGTAATATTAACTTCCAGTCTCTAGTCCTCTGTCCTGTTTACATTCTATATTGACAAACTTAACTGGCTAGGGGCTAAAAGTTTATTTGTGCAGCTTCATTTGCATTATAGTTGAAATCATTATGTGAAACAGCAGAAGCCTTTGCAAAGGGGAAAAATGTATCTATCTTTACAATTAACTAGGATACTGGCATTCAGTATTGCAACCTATTGGGTCATTATCATACAGAATATAATTGTTAAAGATGTGATATCCTGAAATGGCAAGTCTGAACCACTTAGTTAATCTTTCTTTTTGTGCTAACAGCAAGGTTAGATTGTATATCCCTTGAACTCTGAAACTTAAGTGTAACTGTTGACATTTTTGCTAATCAGTTATATGTATCTATAGAATAGGTTCTATGAAATACAAAATTTTAAGAAAGATTCGGTCCCTCTCTATGAGTGTCTGCTATTTTGCTGGAGATACAAGACAAATGAATAAAACAAATGGTAAGGAAAATTCTTGTGAATAATGACAGTACATATGGATTTCTTCCAGAGCTAAATTGCATGAGTATATGTTAAGAATGTAAAAGAGATCTGTGTGGGCTGGAGTTGGGGAGTAACTTTTCTAAAGAAATTAGGGCTCAATTTTGACCTTGAGTGTTTTCTAGAAAGGAGTGGAGATGGTGGTAGAGAGTTTACTAAGGTCCTGCCTGAGGTGGAACTTGCCTGAGATGCAGGAAGTCAAAAGTTGGGTTAGTAGAAAAAGAGACTTTGTCTATGCCGAGGGAAACAGTGGTGCAGCAACCATTACATTGATTTGAGGAGATGCATTCGGAGTAGGGGTGAGTGACTAACATTACACCAGAAAAGGGATGCCCCTTCATCAGAGCCAGTGGGAGGGAAGAAGAGACAGGAATGTTTTGACAGGGTTTCTGATGGGTGGCTAGAGCCTTTTCTGGACAGCAGATGTTCTTAGGTTGGGTTTCTTGGAAACTGAGCCCTAGATGGAAGTTCTGGTACAGGCGATTCATTGAAGGAGAGCTCTCTGGAGCAAAGGGAAGGAGGGAAGCAGGGTAGGTGGGGCCAGGGAAAAAGTGGTCAAATATATGTTTTCTGCTGAAGCTGAGCCTCAGCCTGATGCCATGGGGAGTTTTAGAATGTGAATGGCGCCAAGGGTTGTTCTGACTGAGGGAAAGAGGCCAGGCTTTTGTACGCTGTGTCCATCAATCATTAGCCAGCTTCGGGTTGCCTTCGGGTAGGGTTGGGGAGGACATAACCCCTCAGGTATTTCCAGGCTTGTGGCTTGGATCTGCTGAAAATAATTCTCTGGCAAAGCAGGCAAGTGTGAGCCATTGGCAGCCAACACTGCCACAGATGGGGGAGGGGTATACCTGACCAGGAACGGGGATTGGGACAAGTCACCATGTCATCTACCACACAGATCCCCTGACTCTCAAATAAAGTGCTCCTTTTTAAGCTTTCCCCTTTAGTTGGTCATTCACTCTCATAAACCAACTCTCTGACACATACTAATTAGAATGTGAAAATAGTGTAACCTCCTCTGAAATTCCCTCCCCTACTTCTAATGATCTACTGCTCTCATATCCCTTATATGCTTGGTTTTGCCAGATTCATAGACTAAACTAAATATTAACTAGGAAAAGGGCTTATATCTGTTATAGCTAGCATAGTGAAGGAAAAAAGAGGGGGCTTTGGGGAACAGGTCTTTCACTCATCTCATAATTAATAAGTTTACATATTGATTTTTGGGACAGAAATCAATGTTCTATTGCCTGGACAAACACATGAACATTTAGAGGATTGTTTTGCATATAAGACAGAGCCATCTTATTCCTCTCAGTGATGCATGTGCAAGGGCAAACATGCTTTAGCATTAGGCAGACCTAAGACAACAAACGCTCTATCTATTATTGGAAGAAGTGGAGTTCTCACAGTGTTGCAAGGAAAAGAATCTCCTAACACCCACATGGGAGGATGGGGTCCTGTGATAAACTTTATTGATGATGTAAAATGAAGGGGCTTCTCCTCCTGACTTCCCAATGTTCCAACTCCATCCATCTCTCTGTGAATAAGGTACAATGTCGTCTCCAGTAGGGCCAGAATAATGGTCACTACCCAGGGTTTTTGCTCCATATTAAAGTCCAGTCCAGTCCAGCATCTGGCAACCTTAGTGTTTGTTTCCAGTTGCAGGCCATTGTTGTGCTGTGGTATTCAGGCTTCCTCCTGGATCTGTGTGTGGAGCCCACATGGCCATGGACCATGCAGCTTCTAGGGCACATGTCCGTGGAGAGAACAGGCAAGTGCACTATGTGAATGTGAGTCATCAGGAGAGAAAGAGGGAGAACTTCTTTTTCCCCCTGAGGTTATATTAGCCTGGATATGGGTGGACCAGGAGTTTTTTCAAAAGAACCAATCAACTTCCCAAGCTTTCACAGGTTTTCGTTTTTAGGTTTAAACAGCCTAGTTAGACTGATAGGCCTCTATGGTCCAGCACCTACCCCTGCAACCCCCAGCAATCTGGTGTGGGAGAGGGGCAGGGTTGAGTGTTAATCCCTTTGGCAGAGAAATACTACCCCCTGAGGTATGAAGCTGTAACTTCCTGGTGAAGCAAAAATGCCCATGCCCCCCCGTTTACTAAACAATATCAAATTTCCTTTGCTCTCATTCCTGTGTTAATAATTAGCTAAATACTGAAAATAACACACCCATCTTGTGTTTTAATATTTGGAAAAGGCAGGGATTCAGGTGGGGGGTGATTCTAGCCAGGATGTTTTAACTCCGGCTGAACATTAGAAACCTAGGAAATGTAAAGAAAACAAAATAAAACAAAACAAAAAGCACCTAGGTGGATTAAACAGAATCTCAACTTAGTGATAAAGGGGCAGGAATTGGTATATTTTAAAACTCACAGGAGTCCCGGTTGGTGTAGCTCAGTGGTTTGAGCGTCAGCCTGTGAACCAAAGTCTTGCTGGTTCGATTCCCCAGTCAGGGCACATGCCTGGGTTGGGGGCCAGGTCCCCAGTAGGGGGTGCGTGAGAGGCAACCACACATTGATGTTTCTCTCCCTCTCTTTCTCCCTCCCTTCCCCTCTGTCTAAAAATAAAATAAAATAAAATCTTTAATAAATAAATAAATAAAACTCACAGGAGGTTATGGTATACAGCCAGGATCTACTCTCCATCAGATAGCTGATATTACTTAATAATCCACCCAAAGCTCAGTGGATTAAAACAGCAAGCAATTATTATTACCCTTGAGTATGAGGGTCTCTGGACAGTAATTCTGGTCTAGGGTGGGCTTACTCATACATCTGGGGGCCAACTGTGTCTTGGGTCCTGCTAACCTTGGCTAGGTTCTCCTATGGTTGGGGTTTAGCTGGCCATTAACTGACTGACCTAGGCTGGTCATGGCTGAGACAATTAGTTTCTGTTCCATGTGGTCTCTCATCCTCCAGGCCAGCCCAGCATGTTCAGATGGTGGCTTGGCAGGTTCTAAGAAATAAAATAGAAACACACAAAATCTCTCGAGTTCTAGGCTCAGAACTGGTTAGGGTCTCCTTCCATCATGTTCTGTTGGCCTAAGCAAGTCACAGACTAGCCCAGAGTCAGTGCAGGAAGAGCCTCCAAAGTTAAAGGACCATGTGAGTTGAGAGAGAGAGGCCAGTAAGTGAGGCCACGAATGCATTCAATCCTCCACTTACATCTGATCTCTTACTTTTGTTGGGACAACTTACTTGTCAAAGTACTTAATTTAAGACTTAGATATTTTATTCACAGATCCCTTCACTTTTTCTCTTCTCATTCACATTTCTTCATTATATGCAATATTTGAGCTTTGGCCTATAAGATGGCCTAGACATACAATATGTACCTATCCCTATTTTTAAAAGTCTAATTCACTTTTATTATGTTTGTGCTCTGGACTCAATTTACAGAGAGTAAATCAAGAGGTAGATGGACAAGCGAAAGCACCTACTTGAAATTCATTTTCTAAAGGAGTTACTATGGAGTATAAATTGTGAAGTATTAAGATCTGGAGTATAGACTAAGAAAGTGCATAGGGTTGTTTAATCTTTAAGATTTTGACAATTCATATCAGAAGAACCTTGTTATATTTCTGTGGTCTTCCTTACCTGAAAAAGTGTTGTTCTAAAGAAGATGGAAGGGTAATGGGGGAGTAAGTCCCATATACCTTCCATCCGGACGAAAACATATTGAAACAGATTATACATCTGCAGATGACCCATCCTTCACTTTTGAGGAGGGTCAAAGTAAATATTAAAGATGCTGTTTTATCTTTGGCCTTTTCCTTAACTGATATCTTCACCATTTGGCCCTACCTTTTCTACTTAACCTCATACTGCCTGGCTTAAAGTCTGACTTGATCGGAATCATTCCTGGACCCTTATTTGTGGTCATGCTGTTCTTCCCTGTTACTCCAACTCCCTTGGATAATACCCCCCTCATCTCCTCTTTAATCTTTAAAATTCGACTATGTTCTCAAGAAACTGCTCAATACTGTTCTCAGTGCCTCCTGAGACTGTTTTGGCCACACCAATTCTTCCCGCCCCTGAACAGCCATGTAACTTATTATCTGAACCAACTGACACCATGCTGTCTTAAGTAGCTGCTTGGCTCCTTTAGGCATGTCATCTTGCCTCATCTGATTGGCCTGTGAGTCCGGTTCAAACAAGGTGGGGTATTCTGCCTGCTCAGCTATAGATGGATGGTCACAGAGATGTCAGCTCCATGAAGCCAGAGAGTCCCTTTGCTTTACTCATTACTGTATCCACGACATTTCGCACACAGATATGCTCGATAGAATCTGTTGAAGGAATGAAAAGGAATAGACAATCAATAAATACTCAATACATCGGTGTTTCAGCTATAAGAAGCAATAAAAATGTTAACATTTTGATGTGTGTTATCTAACATTTGTCCATTTATCTGTTTAAAATGAGTCTCTATTTCCCTGGTCAGTGTGACTCAGTTGGCTGGAGCATTGTCCCACGAACCAAAGGTTGGGGGTTCAATTCCTGGTCAGGGTACATACCTCAGTTGCAGTTTCTATCCCCAGTTGGGGTGCATATGGGAGGCAACCAATTAATGCCTCTCTCTTACATCATTTTTTTCTCTCTCTTCCTTCCTCTTTCTTTAAAAGTAATGAACATATTAAACATTTTAAATGAGCTCCTATTATATGGAAGACAATTTACCAGGCATTGTGGAAATAAACATAAACCAGAGCCAGCCCTGCCATCGAAGGTCTCTCAGGCTTGTGTGAGGAGACTGTCGTTATTGAGTGACTTTTGCATGTCAGATACTGAAGCTGGTGATGTCGAAGTAACTGGCTTGTGTATGAGCAACTGCAATAAATAGTTTTAAAGGTCCTAAACTCCAGGATGTAAATTGTATGATTATTGGACCCCCAACACTGAGGACCTTGCACCACTATTTTATTGTTTTGGGCCTCAGAGTCCTTATCTGTGAAATGAGAAGAATATGTTGAAGGAACCTTTCAGTTCTGATTTTCTTTGACTGCATTCTCTTAAGAAACATCCCTCTGATGGAATGACATGATTTTCAATCCATGAGAACAAGTCCAAACTAAAAAGTATGCCATCCTTCTTCTATTCGTCTGCTGCCAGCGCTGCCTGCCTTCGTCGCAACGTGGTTGGAAACACTGAGGTTCTCTCAAAGTAACTCTGTAAGACGTTTACACAGAACATCATTCAGCATACAACCATCCTATCTGTGATCCTGAGGTTTTTAAAACAAAACAAAACAAAACAAAACAAAACAAAACAAAACAAAACAAAACAAAACAAAACAAAACCGGGAGTGTTTAGTTCTCCCTGACTGGGCCCAATTTAAAGCACATTTTGTTGAATCCTACAGTTCTTCCACCTACTCAAATGTTCTCTTTGAATCTGCCCAGGAACATAATGTAACATTGGAAATTTATCACTGTTACTAGTTCCCTCAGACTGAACATCTGAATAATAGACCGCTTGTTCAGGCTAATCTCAGACCTCAATCCACAGCCCTTGGCATTGTCCCCAGGGGCAGACAGGACCCTAACCTCTGTGACTCAAGAGCAGTGGCCTGTTTCCCTCCAGACTCACCTTAGCACCATCATCATGGGGCTTTGCCTTGCCCCATTTTTTGGAAACCATCCAACCTGACAGACTTCCAAACTGAACACTTTTATGAACTTGGACCCCAAATAAGGCAGATACTGTTCCTCAGTGGTTTGTTAACCTGTTCAAAATGTCCGCACGAGTGGATTCTTGTAACGCTCGCCTTTCTGAGCCTCTCTGCATTGAGAACACTCTGCATCTGGGATAGCAAATGCTGTCCTTCCACACAATGAAGCAAGTGTCTCCATGAAAGATGGGCCAGGCTGTAGTCCCTCAAAGTAGCAAACTAAAGGCTTATTAACCCAGGGGAAAAACAAAGTGCAGAAGCCTCCACGGAAAGCACCTTTTCTCTTACCCCATTGGGTCGTTTCTAGGTCTAGGTTGACTGAAAGCTGCACACGCATGGAGATTGAAGTCTCCCAGTAACGAGGCGGTGGGTGGTCAACCTTCTCTCAGTATCCTGAGGGCTGGTGCTCAGCACAGAGGCAAATATTACAATTTTGTGACAGGAACCAGGTTTGTCAGATCAGTTCTGTGTGTGAGTTTGTCACCATGATCGCAAAATGTTGCCTGTGGGAAAGAGAAGGAAGGGAGGTCTCTTGGGAAAAAAAACCTCTGCCGGAGGCTGTTTAGGAAGATGTGTGCCCTCTGGAGGCTGTCTTCTTGATGACGCCTAGGACCCAGAGAGGACCAGCATTGACTCGGTGGTTCAGCGGCTTTCCCATTTGAGTGAAAGGCAAAGGCGTTGCGCTGGTCCCTAAACCCTCGAAGATCTGGTCCCCCCACCTCTCCTCCACTGTCTCCTAATCCAACTAGTTCTGACAGACAATGTCTTCCTCACTCGTTTTGGTTACCTAGCCGCATCTATGACTATCCCAAAAGTGTGGTTAAAAAGCAAACAGCAATCATTTATTTTGTTTACAGCTCTGCCATTTGATCAGCGGTCAGGGGTCAGACTCATTGCTACCGTACATGGCATCAGTCGGCAGGGCTCGACTGGGGGCTGGAGGATCTGCCTCCAAGACTGCTCTTTCACACAGCTGCTGGCTGTCACCTTCAAGCTCAGCCTCGATGCCTCTCCACCCGGGACTCACGTGGCCTGGCTTTCCCACAGCGTCGTGTCCAGGCTCCAAAGGTAAGTATTCCAAGGGAGAGGGTTGAGCAGATGCTGCACTGCCTTTATCACCCACACTGCAAGTTACCTGGTGTCACTTCTGTCACACTTGCCATGCTCCACAAGTTGGGGTAATCACAAAGGCCTGTCCAGGTTCAAGAGCATGACACATAGATCCCACTTCTTAATACAGGCCAGGGGATGGCAAGGCTCTGGGAGTTCATATGGGAGGGGAAATATTGTGGTGCCCATTTTTGGAACATAAAATCCACACCTGTTCCTGCATTACACCAGGCGTGTTCCCTCCCGGGGCTTGGCCTTTGCTTTCTCTTTGTCTGGAATGTGCACTTTCCTTAGAGATGCACTTGGCTCACACCCACGATAACTTCAGCTCTTTACCCAAGTATTTATTCCCTTCTCTTCCAGGTCTTCCCTGGGTTTTCTATGCAAAGCGAGAACTCACCCCATCTCCTTATTGCTTCCCTGCTTTTATTTTCTCCATAGAATTGACATCATCAACACACTATTTATTTTACTTATTTATTCTGTTTTTTTTTTTAACTACTCCCTTCATAAATTGTGTCTATTAAGGGAAGACAGTTTGTCTGTTTTATTCATTGCTGGTTCTCCAGAGCTAGAAGAGTGGCTGGCTCATAGTATGGACTTAATAAATTTTTGTTTGAGTAAATTAATGAGCATCTGCCCTCAGAAGATTTAAGATATCACAGTGACCATTTGTTCTCATTTACTTTGGTCCTTAGGTCCTGACTTCAGTGCCAGGCATATAAACACTCTCTGATAATTTAATTAGTGAACTAACTAAATAAATATAGTGGTTTTAAACTTTCTCAACTGAAAACAAAACAAACAATAAACCAGCAGCATTCTACTCATAGTCACTTATTCACAATGCATCCCCTCTCCTCATCTACGAAGTGACAGTGCCAGCCAATATGGATATTACATTCTGCTCTAACAGTGCTGCTCCTGCCACCAATTAGAGCCAGGAGTTATAAGAAGAGAAAGAGGAAGAATCACAGGGGATGCCCAGGAGATGAGGCACACCTCTGACAGTAAACCTCTAAATGTCTGCTTTATGTTCTTTCCGTGTTTGTCATCTGAAGGGTTTGACCTGTAAGTCAATCTGAAGATAGCTTCCCCCCAATCTGTTTCAATGTTTGAAATTCAGATATCTTAGAAAATGGGCAGAAAGCAAGAAGACAATTACTTTAAATATTATCATGCAGTTGATTGGGCAATTCTGCTGCCCTTGAGGAATGACCTCTCGTTTCAGTGTCGCTTTTTGCACCGATAGTCATCACCTTGTGCTTGTTACTATATTCTCCAGAGGAATTGGAGTAAAGTAGTGACATTTCAAAATGGATTAATACAGGATGCTCTAAATTGGACGTGTTCTTGAATTTCATTTAAATATTAGTAACTGAAGGATACAAGTTGGTATTAGGTTGAAATGCCTTGGAAACCATCATCACATATATTATTTTGGAAGTTCAAAATTAGTCTGTTTTTAAATAAATTTATGATGACATTTCGATGTATGTAATTGGCAAATATTTTTCTCCTATCAAAATAAAGAGAAGCAAGAATGATACTCCCAAATATCTTCAACTTTGTGGACAAGATTATAATGGCAACTTAGATGTGCCACTGAAGTCAGTTCAGCAGCACACAGCGTCCACATTGCTCCCTTTATATCAGGGCCCTGAATCTGGGAATGCCTAGGAGAGAGGCAGAGGGTGGCTGTTCTCCATGTTGGCAGGGGTCAGGATATGGGGCAAAGGGGATGGCTGGGCCACCGTTGCTTCCTCCTTAACAAGAGGTTATAGGAGTGAAAGGACTGAACATGCTTTGTGCTCCTCCTGAGATTAGGTAAGGAGAATATAAGCTATTAATGTAATTTATGGATGGAAACACTTTGAATATAAATGAAGTAACCAATGGCCCTTTTGATTGGCATTTATATCTCTTTTCATAGAGATCACATAGAGTAGTGTTATAATTCTTGACAGTTTTGATTGTAGACTATATGAGACATTAAGCTTCCTGGAAGAAAGCAAAGATGATTAATATTAATAATGGCCAAATAGTACACAACAGACATGAGTAATATGTTTTGTATTTATACAGCTATTGTTTTAACTCATTGGAAAACACTATGCTTTATTGTTAGGAATGCAATGATAATAAGACACTATATTATCTAGGTCACATAAAAGAAGACATTCAAGCTAATCCCTAAATCCTATTAATTTCTTTACTCACATAATAGGAAAAAACAATAGCCATTTGACTCTACTATTCAAACTAATGTAGTCAAAGCAATATGCCTGATTAAAAACATAGATCAAAATTCAAATAACTTGGTTCAAATGCAGTCCGCCCCAGAGTCATTTGGAAGTGTCAAGGAGGGCTGTGGCTCTCTAAAAAAAAATAAAAAGAGACTAGACAAATTAACATGTATTTATTTCACAGTGATGAGCATGTTTTGTGTTTTGTCTGTTTTTTCTTTCCCCTTCTGTATGCAGGATGCTGAGTGAGGTAATTCTTGGCTCTGCTAACAAAAATACAGTTCTAATAAGAGTGTGTATTGTTATGGAGGAAACTATTTCAATAAAACATGTACATCTCTTAGATTATACCTAGACTTGGAAAATTGCAAAATGTTTTACCACCTTCATTTTCCACTTTCTCCGTTCTTCCAATGACTCTACCCATGACTGTGTGAATAAAGTAGAAGCAGGAAAAAAAGAAAGAATGGACATTGTGATCGACTCAATATAAGGTTTGCTTTTCAGTCAAAATAGAGCAAATCAGAGTAAATGTTACATATATAAGTCTTCATTCAAAAGGCATTTGCAACGCTTTAAAGACAACTGTACTAGAGGGGACCCCCCAAAAACTGGAATTTATTTACAAAACATGGTGTGTTTATTCTTACATTTTTAAACTTCAGTCACTTTCAAAGTACTCGCCATTTGATGCAACATGTCCATTGAGACATAGTTTCCACAACTCAAAACAGTTTTTGAACTTGTCAATTTTGATGTCTTTTAGTGCTTCTGCTATTTTTTTAATTTAAACGTTATTGTATTTTTTTCCATTATACCCCCCTCCCCACAGCAATCACCACACTATTGTCCATGTCTGTGAGTCCTTTTCCTTTTTGCTCAATCCCTCCACCCCCAACCTCCCTCCACCATTAGCTGTTACCTGCTCCCCATCTATAAGTCTGTCCCTGTTTTCATTGTTAGTTCATTTTGATCATTAGATTCCACATTTGAGTGAAATCATATGGTATTGGTCTTTTTCTGACTGGCTTATTTTACTTATAATGTTCTCCAGGTCCATCCATACTGTTGCAAAGGGTAAAGTTTTCTTTTTTATAACCAATAGTATTCCATTGTGTAAATGTCCCATACTTGTTTTATCCACTCATCTATTGATGGATGCTTGGGCTTCTTCCATATCTTGGTAATATTGTAAATAATGCTGCAATGAACATAGGGGTGCTGAAGTTCTTTCAAATTAGAGTTTTGGGCTCCTTTGGATATATTCCCAGAAGCGGGATCACTGGGTCAAAAGGCAGATCCATTTTTAATTTTTTGAGGTATCTCCATACTGCTTTTCACAGTGGCCCCACCAATATGCATTCCCACCAACAGTACAAAATGGTTCCCCTTTCTCCACATCCTCACCGGCACTTGTTGTTTGTTGATTTATTGATAGCCATTCTGACAGGTGTGAGATGATAACTCTAAAGGTTTTAGTTTGCATTTCTATGATGATCACTGATGTTGAGCATCTTTTCATATGTCTATTAGCCATCTGTATGTCCTCTTTGGAGAAGTGTCTATTCAGGTCCTTTGCCCATTTTTTTAATTGGGTTTTTTTTTTTTTTGGTGTTGAGTATTATAAGTACTTTATACATTTTTAATATTAACTCCTTACAAGATGTATCGACAAATGTGTTCTCCCATTTTTGGGTTGTCTTTTTATTTCATTGATGATTTCCTTTGTTGCGCAGAAACATTTTAGTTTGATGTAGTCTATCTGTTTTTTTTTTTTCTCTTATTTCCCTTGCCTGGGAAAGTACGTCTGATAAAATATTGCTATGAGCAATGTCTGAGATTTTGCTGCCTATGTTTTCTTCTAGGATTTTTATGATTTCAGTCTAACATTTAAGTCTTTGATCCATTTGGAATTTATTCTTGTGTGTGGAGTAAGATGGTGGCATAATTTCATTTTTCTGCACATATCTGTCCAAATTTCCCAACACCATTATTGAATAAACTACCTTTACCCCTTTGAGCTTGCTTCTTTTGTCAAATATTAATTGAATATAAAAGTGTGGGTTTATTTCTGGGCTCTGTATTCCGGTCCATTGATCGATGTGCCTGTTTTTATGCCACTACCATACTGTTTTGATTACTCTGGCCTTGTAGTATAGTTTGATATTAGGTAGGATGATTCCTCCAACTTTGTTCTTTCTCAGGATCACCGTTGCTATGCAGGTCCTTTTGCAGTTTCATATGAATTTTTGAAGTATTTGCTCTAGTTCTGTGAATTATGGCATTGGAATCTTGATTAAAATTTCACTGAATCTACAGATTGCTTTGGATAGTATGGACATTTTAATTATGTCAGTTCTTCCTATCCATGCACATAGTATATGCTTCCACTTATTTGTATCTTCTTCAATTTCTTTCTTCATTGTCTCATAATTTTCTGTGTACAGGTCATTTACATATTTGGTTAGGATTATTCTTAGGTATTTTATTCTTTTGAAGGCATAGTGAATGGAGTTATTTTCCTAATTTTTGTTATTGATAGTTCATTAATGGTATATAAAAATGCAACTGATTTCTGGATATTAATTTTGTATCCTGCTACTTTTCTGAATTCATTAATCAGTTCTACTAGTTTCTTGGTGGAATCTTTGGGGTTCTCTATGTACAGTATCATGCCATCTGCAAATAAAGACAGCTTTACTTCTTGCTTTCCATTTTGGATGCCTTTTATTTCTTCTTCTTGTCTGATTGCTGTCACTAGGACTTCCAGTACTATGTTGAATAACAGAGGTAAATGTAGACACCATTGTCTTGTCCCCAATCTTAAGGGGAATGCTTGTATTTTTTGCCCATTGAGTATGATGCTGACATTGGGCTTGTCACATATGACCTTTGTTATGTTTAGGTATGTTCTCTCTATTTCCACTTTGTTGTGGGGTTGTTTTTTTATCCTTCATTTTGTTTACATGATGAATCACATTTATTGATTTGCAAATGTTGTACCAACCTTGCATTCCCAGAATATATCCTACTTGATCATGCTCTATGATCTTTTTGATGCATTGCTGTACTTGGTTTGCTAATAGTTTGTTGAGGATTTTAGCACCTATGTTCATCAGGGATATTGGTCTATAATTTTTATTTTTTGTAGTGTCTGTCTGGCTTTGGAGTTAAGATGATGCTAGCCTTGTAAAATGAGTTTGGAAGCCTTCCTTCCTCTTGACTTTTATAAAATAGTTCGAGAAGGAGAGATGTTAGTTTTTCTCAGCATGTTTGGTAAAATTCTCCTGTGAAGCCATTGGGTCCAAGGCTTTTGTTTGCTGGGAGTTTTTTTAGTACTGCTTCAATTTCACTAGGCAGAATCTGTTTATTCAGATTCTCTGATTCTTCCTGATTTGTACGTTTCTAGGAATTGATCCATTTCATCCAGGTTGTCCAGTTTATTGGCATATAGTTTGTTCATAATATTTTCTTAACAGTCCTTTGTATTTCTTTGGTGTCAGTTGTTATTCTTCCACTTTCATTTCTGATTTTGTTTATTTGAGTCCCTTCTTCTTCTTCTTTTTTTTCTTGATGAGTCTTGTTAAAGGCCTGTCAGTTCTGTTTATCTTTTCAGAAAACCAGCTCTTAGATTCATTGATCTTTTGTATCATTTTTTAAGACTCTATTTCATTTACTTCTGCTCTGAACTTTATTATTTCCTTCCTTCTACTTACTTTGGACTTTGGTTGTTGTTCTTTTTCAAGTTCCTTTAAGTGCAAAGTTAGATTGTTTATTTGAGCTTTTTCTTGTTTTTCGAGATATGCCTGTAATGCTATGAATTTTCCTCTTAGGGTAGCTTTCCCAGTGTTCCACAGATTTTAGATTGTTGTGTCCTTATTTTCATTTGTTTCAAGGTATCTTTTGATTTGTTCCTTAATCTCATTATTCACCCATTCATTGTTTAATAACGTGTTATTTAGCTTCCATGTCTTTACATGTTTTCCAGTGTTCTTCTTGTGATTTATTTCTAGTTTCATAACGTCGTGGTTAGAGAAGATGCTTGATATGGTTTCAATCTTCTTAAATTTATTGAGACTTGTTTTGTGTCCTAACATGTGGTCCATTCTAGAAAACATTCCATGTGCACTTGAAAAGTATGTATATTCTGCTACTTTGGGGTGAAATGCTCTGAAGATATCAATTAAATCCATTCGATCTAGTGTGTTGTTTAAGACTGCTGTCTCCATGTTGATTTTCTGTCTGGAAGATCTATCCATTGAAGTCAATGGAGTGTTAAAATCTCCAGCTATGACTGTATTTCTGTCGATCTCTCCCATTATGTCCATCAAGATTTGCTTTACATATTTAGTGCTCGTATGTTGGGTGTGTTAATGTTTACTAGGGTTATATCCTCTTGTTGGATTGTTCCCATTATCATTATGTAGTGTTTTTCTTTGCCTTACTATAGCCTTGGTTTTTAAAGTGTATTTTGTCAGATATAAGTACTACTACTCTAGCTTTTTTTTTCTTTGTCATTTGCATGAAATATCTTTTCCCACTCCTTTACTTTTAGTCTGTGTGTATCTTTTGATCTGAGGTGGGTCTCTTGGAGGCAGCAAATATATGGGTCTTGTTTTCTTATCCATTCAGCTTTTGGTTGGAGCATTTAAGCCATTTACATTCCAGGTGATTATTGATAGATACATATTTAGTGCAATTTATGTGAGACTATTTTCCCCTGGTTTTTTTTTTTTTTCCTTTCTCTTTTTCTTCTTTTTAAACCAAGCCCTTTAATATTTGTTGCAGTATTGGTTGGTGTTAACAAACTCCTTTAGCTTTTTCTTGTCTGGGAAGCTCCTTATTTCTCCTTTGATTTTAAATGATAGCCTTGATAGGTAAAGTAGCCTTAGTTGTAGGTCCTTGCTTTTCATCATCTTGAATATTTTATGCTATTCCCTTCCTGCCTGAAATGTTTCTGTTGAGAAATCAGATGACAGTCTAACTGGTGGTCCTTTGTATGTAACTGCCTGCCTTTCTCTTATGGCTTTTAGGATTCTCTCCTTGTCTTTAAGTTTTGCCATTTTGATTATGGTGTGTCATGATATAGGTATCCTTGGGTCCAACTTGTTTGGGATTCTCTGAGGTTCCTGGACTTGTACATCTTTTTTCTTCACCAGATTAGGGAAGTTTTCAATCATTATTTCTTCAAATAGGTTATTGATCCCTTGCTCATTTTCTTCTCCTTCTGGTATCCCCATGATGTGGATGTTTACACTTCATGTTGTCCAAAATGTTTCTTAAGCTCTCCTCATTTTTTAAAATTCCTTTCTTTCTTTTTGCTGCTCCACCTGAGTATTTTTTCTACCTTGTCTTCTAAATCACTGATTTGATCCTCTGTTTCATCCAACCTACTGTTTATTCCTTCCAGTGCATTATTTATTTCAGATATTGCATTCTTTATTTCTGACTGGCCCTTTTTTATGGTTGCTGTGTCTTTTTTCATGCTGTTGAGCATCATTGTAATCATTACTCTAAGCTACCTGGTAAATTGCTGACCTCCGTTTCATCTAGCTCTTCTCCTGGAGTATTCTCTCATTCTTTCATTTGGGGTCTGTTTCTTTGTCTTCCCACATTGGCTGCTTCTTTGTATTTACCACCTTAGTAGTCAAACTAATCAGTTAACTAATCAAGCTATGATCAGCAGTCCAGCTTCAGCACCACAGGTATGGTATAGAGTAATTTCTGGGGGTGGGGGTGTTGCTTCCCCTCAGGCTGATGCCATTTGGAGGGGAGTGCTCTGCCCGAGAAAGGTGGTTTCTGTAGTATGGGTAATGACTCCACACAGGGATCCTGGTGGCTGTTTTTCAATTCTCTCCCCAGAGCCACCAAACCCAGGTTGTCCTCAAGCATCTCTAGTCCACTTTGTCTTCCTTTGCCAGAGCCCAGGGTAAGTGTCTGTAAGCAAAATTTTGTACTTTGGCCCTTTCAGAGGCTCTCTGTGCCTCCAGCCATCCCTCCCTGGCTAGTAGAAATCCCGGTGCTTTTCACAACTGCATGTTATCTGAGTTCCTCTCCGGCTTTGGTGTTGTAGGCTGGGGAGCTCAGCTTGGGGTTCAGACCCAGCACTGTTCCTGAGGAACCCACTGGCCACTGAAATATCCCTCTGGAACTTCAGTGGCCACCTGTGGGAGCCCAGCCAGCTGTCCTGTGCCAACTCTGCGCTCCTTATCAGTTTTGTTGTGGAGAAGTAGTTTCTTCTGTCTGTCCTTTGTTATAAAACTTCTCTCCAGCTAGTGTTCAGTTGGTTATTCAGGATAATTTCTCTATAATTTAGTTGTTAATTCCAGTTTGATCCTGGGAGGAGGTTAGTGTAGCTTCCACTTACTCCTCTGCCATCTTGATCTCCAGTATTTAGTATTTACTTAGAAAAACTTAATTCTTATGAAGCCTTTGTGACAGAATAACCTTATGCTCACTTCCTGGCAGTGTTTCACCTCATGTTCACCTACTTGCTCATCTCTCCCCCTGTCCAGCCCTTCACCTCAGGTTCAAAAGGCAAAATTTTGCTTCTGCTGGTTTTGTTTCACCTCTTCCATGTTGACAAAACATTTCCCTTTGAGGGCTTTTTTCATCTGGAAAAAGAAAAGAGTCACTTGGGGGAAGATCAGCTGAATAGGGAGGGTGGGACACAGGGGTCATGCTGTTTTTGGTCAAAAACTGCTCAGTACCATGTGGACAGGTGTGCTCATGAATCACCCACCATGAAATGGGCAGACATGTTGAAAGAGTCTTCAAAACAAACTCACTGAAGCCAATTGCAGCCTCTCACAACAACACCAGCTGGTGCACTGATACAGATGGGTTCTTAGAACACTCACCTAGTGGGGGATGCCTGTACTATAAGAGGTCCACCCTCCAGATGATAATTTTGCATTTTTGGGGAGTCCCCCCTTGTAAATAGGGGGAAGGTAAAAAGACAATGGAAAAGAAGTAAAAATTTGTATAATATGTGGAAATTGTGACGCCCCAAAATAAATAAATGACCAGTACATTGAATTCTGCAAAGCCCTAGTCAATTTTTAGAGTGAGATTTAAACCAGGTTTGAATTTTTTTAAATCAAAGAAGAAGAAACACAAATAGCTACATAGTTTACATAAGCCTAACTACTTTTCTCAGAAAAAAAAAACAACAAAAAAACCAACAAAAAACACTTGTTTCTGTTTCTAAGATTTGAGAGGTTTTGTTTTTATTTTATTTTTTATTTTTGTTGTTTGTTTTGTCTTTCTTCCCCTGTGGGCTTTAAAATAAGTTTCTGATGATAGAGACAGAAATAAATTCTCCCAGCCTATTCCCTTTGCAAATTGCCATGGTTTGGAAAGCCCATTTTATACGTGATATTATGATCCTCCACTGTACCATTCACTTCTGATGTTGCACACCTTATTTTTAGAGATGTACCCATTAGCCTTTGCTGTAAACACAAGCTACCCCAAAACATTGTGGGGTATACCAAATGATCATTTATTGACTCACAATTGGTAATTTGGACAGGACTAGACTGAGCCATTCTTCAGCTTGCCTTACCTAAGCCCACTCTTGTAGCAGCTGCACCTGGCAGCTCAGCTGGAACTGGGTGAATGAGAATGACCTCACTCACATGTCTGGTGGTAAGTGGGCTGAAGGCTGGGGTGCTTCATTTTCCCTCCACTTGGCCTCTCCAGCAGGTTAGCTTGGGCTCCTTCAAATTGCCATCTCATAGCTCCAAAAACAGCAGAAAAGGAGCAAGTTTCAATGTGCAGGCACTTTGCAAGCCTCTTTTTGCATTACATTTGCTTATGTCCCATTGGCCAAAGCAAGTCATATGGCCAAGCCCAGATTCAAAGGGTAGAGAATTAGACTTTAGTATGAGAGGCAAGAACTGCAATGAATTTGTGGCCTTTTTTCTTCTCTTTCGCATTCCGCTACCAGTTCAATATTACTGTTGCTGCTAGAAGGAAGAGAGAACACTTTCCCCTTGTTTACACTGTAGCATGAAGAAAAGAACTATAGCTTCCATTCCTTGCATAAAATCTTCTGTCATATAGTGAGGTCAGCTGTGGGGTCTATGAAACGCTCTTTCAGAAAGAGAAGATACACTTCTCCGGTCGATGTGGCAGGAAATGAGAAGCCTGTGGTCTAAGTGGTGTGGGGAGAGTATGTAGAAATGTGTAGAAATGATGCAGGTGGAAATTGTGTGTGTGACTACGGGGGCATGCATACATGTAAGATGAGAGATGAATGAACTTGTATTTTGGTATTAACCAGAGTTGTGTATTTTTTTGAGGAAAAAGGTGAATTGAACAACTTTAGACATTTATAAAACCTTTATTCGAAGTCCACACCAGGACTTGTTGTAGGATAAGACAGTAAAAAACATTATCATAAAGTATTCTTTCTCTGTCAGGACCTTTCAAGGTGCCTTCTTTTATTTCTGGTAGTCCCCCCGGAGGTGTCTCAAACATTCTCACAATACAGTCTTTTCAGCTACCATGTGGTGTCTACCATTATCCTTGCTTCAGTTCCCTGCAGGGATGTCAGCTGCCAAGGTTGCTGTGCTGGCAAATGCCTTTGAAGATTCTGAGGGTGCTCAGATGCTGATGCAGGCTTTGTCTCCACTAGTGATGAAAGTGCTAGCACCAGCATTGTTGGGTCCGCAGGTGTCACTTTGTGTTCCCATAGCCTTGTAGTTTTTCCAACAATAGCCACCTATAGATTTTGCTGGCTTCTATATTTGATTCCTTGACTCAACTGGGTAAGTTCTCCTGCAGTAGTTTTTTAGTTTATCATACAGATAGACCTGTTTCCCAGTTCTTCGAATAAACATTGTATCAACTCCTATGGCCATAAAATGCTGTGTAACAAACAACCACCAGTCTGTGGGTCACCTGAGCGGCTATAGTTTGTGAATCTATCTGTGGTTAGTTGTGGGAAGTCGGGGGGCTTTGTTGATCTTGGCTATGTTATCTGACAAGTCTAATGGGCTTAGGGGGAGACATGTGGCTCCATTCCATGTCACTTCCCATCCTCCAGCAGGCTGGTCCAGGTTTATATTCATGGCAGTGGCAGGGTTCTAAGAGAGAGAGAGCAAGTGCTCAAAGCTTCTTGGGACCTAGGCTCAGAATCTCTATAACATCATTTCTACTGTTCAAAGCAAGCCACCACACCAGCCAGATTCAAGGGGTATAGAAATAGACTTTCTCTCTTACTGGGAGGACCTGCAAAATCGCACCACTAGGGAGGTGGATATGGGAAGAGCAGAGAATTGGTGCCATCTTTGCAGTCAATCTAACTACCACCCACCCAAACACCTCTTCCTGGGGCGAGCAGTGGTTGGCAACCCAGACAAGGTTAAATACATCTTAAAAAGATTAGTTTGGCAATCATTCTAAAACTGTGGAATATAAATTGACTTGGGTAATGGTCTGAGAGGTTGGTGTAACCAGAAAAATGGCTTTTGCCTTAGCAAGTGATAAATCAGAAGGTTCTAGAACAGGTGTGATTGATTCGTAGTAAATTCCTGGAGTGTTGCAGCTAATAATGTGGCCACTTTCCTGGCTGAGCTAAACACAGAGCCTTGATAGATTGGCCGTGTTCACCTTGGTCATTGAAGGGAGGAGTGACAGCACAGTGCCAGATATTTGTCATCTGTGTCCTATCAAGGGCACTAGCAGTGAAGTTAAAGAATTTTTGAAATTAATTAAGAGTAAGAATTTAAAAAGTATTGGTGATCAAATGAAAATAAAGCATAACTATTTTTCTAGAATAATCCTTGAATTTGGATTCAGGTAATAGATGGATGATAATATCATTGTTTGATAATTCTACACCTATTATATAAGGAATAGACTTACGTCTCTATCGTATAGGTCAGTCTTACATCAATTGTATAAAGAGCACTTTCTTTTTCCTGTTCTCTGTTGGTGCATATCAAATCTTCCAAAAGCTTAGAAGCTGTGGTGGTTAATTTTATGTGTCAACTTAACTGGGCCATGATTTGCCCAGATATTTGGTCAAACATTATTCTGGGTTTTTGATGAGGGTGTTTTTGGGTGAGATTAACATCTTTATTGGTGGAATGAATAATGTAAATTACCCTCCCTAATGTGGGTGGGCCTCATCCAATCAACTGAAAGCCTGAATAAAACAAAAAGGTTGACTCTCCCCCAGAGTCACAGAGAATTCCTTCTGTCTGACCGCCTTTGAACCAGGACAATGACTTTTTCTTACCTTCAGACTCAAACTGAAACACCGGCTCTTTGTGGGTCATAACCTTCCCGGTCTTTGGACTGCAACCACACCATCTGTTCACCATTGGCTCTACTGGGTCTCTAGTTTACCAACTCACCTTGCAGATCTTGGGGCTTGTCAGCCTCCATAATTGTGTTCACCAATTTCTATAAATAAATAAATAAATAAATAAATAAACGCATTCTAAATGTATCTAGAGACTCACACATACATACATTCTGTTAGTGGTTCTGTTTCTCTGGAGAACCCTGGCTAACAGAGAAACTTAAAACAACAGCCATTTTACTTCTCAGAGTTCTGTAGGTTAGACAATTGGACAGGATGGAATAGGGATACTCTGTGACATCTTGGGGGCTCAGTGCTCCTCCCTCTGACCTCTCCCTCTCAATGTATTCTCATCACACAGAAGTTTAGTCTGAGCTTCTTAAGAGTTTTGCAGATGCCCCCAGGAGTGAGTTCTCCCAGAGGACAAGCACTTCTTAAGCCCCTGTTTCCATGATGTTTGATAATATCCGACTGGCCAAAGCAAGTCTAATAGCCAAGCCCAGAGTCAGTGTGTGAGGGGACTACACAAGGACATCGATGCTTAAAGAGTAGTTCATTGCTGCTACCAAAGTTAAAGTTTGTCACATTGTGGAGGGATGGTTGGGGTTCCATTTCGGGTATTTAACTCTGATAAACCTATATGATGTCTAAATAGGAAGAGTTGGGTGACCATATGGGTCTGAGGCTAAGTACAAGTGATTTAGCTGGATAGATACATTGGAAATCATGAATACATATAGGTAATATGAGAATATTTTGCAATCAGTACAACAGGGACAGCAACTAATTAGAACAGATACTGCTTATAACCTCAAAGCAGGATCTCTGGGGTCCCTTGTTATGTGGGCTTTTCCCTTTGGTTTGGATCATTGGGAGGTGTCAGGAGTCCTAGGAAAGGAGGCAAGACAGTTAGGGTGATGAGAGGGCACTGACAGGATGAAGGTAAGGGGTACCAACTATTACCAATTGGCAGTAAATTTTGCAATATTTTATAAACTGGTCTGAGTATCCGTTCTGTATATAGGCAATAGCTGAAACCATGGGCAGTTTTGCTAATGCTGTACTGGGTTAGGGCTTTAGGTTAAACCGTATGACATGACCAGTAGTCAACCAGTTTGGGCCTACGAAAAGCATAGTTTTGTATGCTTCAACCTAACCACCAATGAGACAAAAGTAGGCCTCAAATGGATACCACAATTTACTTCACAGGAAGGTGAACAGGAAGGGCCCCCAAAGGAAACGGAAAGGAAAACCTGCATGGAAGGCAAAGGCGAAGCTCACCAGGGGGAGGGAATGGGAACAGGTCTTGAACACCACACAGCAGTGTTCGGATATGATGAGGACTTAAGGTCTTTTGTATTTGGCAACTAGAAGGTCTTGTTTAGTTCAGTTTCAAAAAAATGGTCAGGTCAAAAGTCATGTTACAGAGGCTTATGAACCACCTGGGAAGTGAGAACTTGACAAGGATGAGTTTAAAATGATATTTTCCAAAGCTTCGCTGATGGTGAGGGGAGAAAGGGTAACTGATTGGAAAATAGAGTTATGAGAAATTATATTTTTAGATGAAAAATGCTTGCCCAGAATTATATGAGCAATGGAAAGATAATAGTTTAAGATCTTTCAGCTCATTGTTGTCAAATAATCTCTTACAAAAGTAAAAGTGGAAAGAGCAAAGTCCTGGGGTCCAGAGCCTAGGGTCCTGGACCCAGCACTTCCAGCCTTGCGGGCCACTTCGGTCACTTTATAGCACGTCTTTTTTGTAGAAAGTAGTTCTCATCTTGATTGCACAGTAGGGTGGCCTGGGGGAGCTTTTAAAATTCTCCATGACCAAGTTTCACCCGAGACCTATTACATCAGGGTCTCTGGGATGCACCCAGGCTCCAGGATTCTTTTAAAGCTCCTAGGTCATTCCAGGTGTGTTCAAGAGTGAGAACCACTGTTTTAGAATGTCAGTTGTTTGTTTTCTATTGCCTCAGCTTTGTTGCTTTAGCCAAAATACATACTGAGACAGCAGATAAAGTCCCACTCAACGGTCACGACTATCAGTATAGGTGACTCCCCATGACAGTGGTGGCTGTTGGAGACCTTCTCTCATGGCGGCGAATCTCAACCTAGCTGTGTATTAGAATCTCCTGGGCACTTACAACATACTGATGTCTTGGCTGCACCCCAGAGACTTTGATGTAATTGGTCTGAGATAGTGTCCTGGGTTGAATCACATCTCCCCAAAAAGTAATGTTAAAGTCCTAACCCCAGGTACTTCAGAATATGATTTTATTTGGAAATAATATCTTTAAAGAGGTAATCAAGTTAAACTAAAGTTGTTAGGATGGACCCTAATCTAAAATGACTACTGTCTTTATAAAAAGGAGCAATTTGAATACATACAAGACATGTACAGAGAAAAGATTATGGGAAGAGATGGAAAGAGACAGCCATGTTAAGATTAGATTGGAGTTATGCTGCCACAAAGAACCTCTGGGTCTACCAGAAACTGGGAGAGGTAAGAAGGGATCCTTCCCATACAGTCTTCCCATAAGAGGGAACATGGCTGACCCTTAGCTTTTGAAATTCTATTCTCTAGAACTGTGAGACGATACATTTTTGTTGTTCCAAACCACCCAGTTTGTGGTATTTTGTTGCAACAGCCCTAGGAAATTAATACAAGTGGATTTGGATATAGGTAGTTTTAAAAGTGGAGCAGGTGATTCTAATGTGCCAGGATTGAATTTCACAACTATCAAGGGAAAGCAGTGTACAGCAGGCATAAACTGAGTAGAAAATAATGTCAAAATCAGTTTAGAAGCCATGCAAACATAATTATCACAAGTATAATATTTAAAAATTAGTAACATGCCAAGGAATTTTAATATCTAGTTATATACCTCTTCTTCACTTGGTCTTCCCATTATAAAAGAGGCACTTGCTCTCCTGCTTCTCTGCACTATCTCGCCTGGATGCTCATTTTTAGTATAATTTTTCACCTTGAGTGATGAGCTCCTGGGCTTCCACTTTGTGTGTGCTTTACAGGTCTCCTCACTGTGTAGCCTTTCGTTTTTATGCCTGAGGGCACTGTCTTGCACCTCTCCCTCTTGGACTTTATCCTGTTCATTTATAATGTAACGTTTCTCCAATTTGTCAAAGTTACTTAGAATTCTGATCCAGTAGTCCAAAATTCTAATTCCCGTTACTCAAGGAGAGTCCCCAGGACAATTGAATTAAGAATTATATGAACTCCAGGAGGAATCAATTTGGAGAAGATCAGATAATGGAAGGTTTATTATATTATGTACTGCATTAAAGTGTAAAGATGTATGAAAGATAAATGGTTGATGCATGAATTATACAAAGAGTCCCATAAATGAGACTGTGAGATGAGTCCTTGCCTGGGCATAGTGTGAGATGTAAAATCTTGTCACTGTCCCTCGAAGTGTGGTATACAGACCAGCGGCACTGACAACACCTGGTACCTTGTTAGAACTGCAGCACCTCAGACTCCATCCCAGACCTTCTGAAGATGAATGTGCACTTTTACAGCATTTCCAGGGAAGCCCATGTCTATTATACTTAGAGACACAGCAACATGGTTTGTAGAAATGGCTCCAGCCCTGAAGAGCTCAGCAAGTAGGATGGTTGAGGGGACAGGATATATACACTTGGTAGATCAGTGCTTCTCAAAGTGTAGTCTGGAGGATGATTTGTACTTGAGTGACCTTCAATGCTTGGTAAAAGAAAGGATCTATTTGACCCCTTCACAACCTATTTAATTTGAATCTTTGGGAGTGGGACTCAGAAATTTACATTCCCATAAGTTCCCCAGGTGAATTTAATGCACATTAAAGTTTGAGAGTAGTTGCTCCAGAACAATGGAAATTTATTTTACTTCAACGCACCTGAGGAACATGCCACCCTTCCGTTAGTGACGGTAGTTCAACCTGACAGCGTCTGAAGCTGCCCTCTCCCAGGCATGTGTCATTCGGAGGACGGTCCACAGATCAATAGCATGGGTGTCCCGTGGGAGCTTAGTAGAAATGTAGAATTTAAGACTCATCCCTGTATCCACTGTTACAGGTTGAATTGCATCCCTCAAATTTGTAATGTTGAAGTTTAATCTCTAGTACCTCAGAATGTAAACACATTATTTTAAAATAATGAACTTTAAGAGGTTATTAAGTTAAAATGAGATCTTTAGGGTAGGTAGGCCTGAACCCAATGTGACTGGTGTCCTGATAGGAAGAGGAGATTGGACATGATAAGCATGTACACAGAGTAAAGACGGGAGAAGTTGGCTATCTACAAGCCAAGGAGAGAGACGTCCAAAGAAACCAATCCTGCCAACACCTTGATTTTGGACTTTGAGCCCCTAGAATTCTGAGAAAATAAATTTTTGTTGGCTAAGCCCCCAAGACAGTGGTGCTTTGTTATGGCAGCACCCTAGCAGACCAGTATGCCTACTAAAGTAGAACCTGCATTTTTAACAAGATCCATAGGTTTTTTCATTGGTATAAGAAAGTTTGAGAAGCACTAGTCCAGGACAGTGGTTCTCAACCTTTGGAGCGCCTCACAGTTAACTTGAGACCTTGTTAAAAGACAGATTTCAGGCCCCATCCCCAAAATTCTGATTCAGTTGACCTCAAGTGGGGCCAGAAAAATCTGCATTTCTAACAAGCTCCCAGGAGATGCCGCTGTCCTTGGTATGTGAACCACACTTGAGTGTTTAGAACCAGCAGCATCAACCTTAACTGGAAATTATTACAGAAGCAAATTTAGAGTCCCCAACCTGGACTTACTATATGACTATTTGACCATGTTTCTAACCATGTAGAGAGTCAGGGGCTGGGCCCAGTAAGATAATTCTGAAGTTTAAGTTTGAAAACTGGTGGTCAACAAAAGCTGTGCAAAGGGACCATGAGTACATGCGTTCCCTCTGTGGTAGGGAACCTGTGAATGCGGACGGCTGACTTTATACACACATGCACTCGCGCGTGCGCGCACACACACACACACACACACACACACACACACACAGGAGTGGGAAAAAGGAGGTTTGCAGTTGTTAAGTACAAGAAACAGAGAATTCATTCTTTCTCATATTGTTATTTCTTTATTATTGCATTGTTTTCATACATACACATGTAAAGAGATCTCAGGACATCTTCAGACCAACATTTGTTAGCTGTTAGTAGAGACTGAATACCTTATATTATTCCTTAATGAGATATAGTTCAGACAAACAAAGATATTTATTTCCTGAATAGTCTCTATTTAGTTTATATCACTAACCATAAACAGATACACTCCTTTAACACTTCACACACATATTTGAACTTGACTACACCTTCCTGGCTCACACTAGGCTTATAAGTTTAGCCAACACCTTCCCATCAAAGTTCCTTTCATCAGTTTATAAATTGCTCTCACTTGCTCTGTCATGGTACGTGCATCTTTATAAACACGCGCAAGTGCATTTAGCCACCAACAATGAAAAAATTAAGCAATGGCAGAATCACAGAAAAACTAAAAAAAATGACATGTATATCTTAAAATATCCTTTAGAGATGTGCTCATTGCTGAGAAACTGCTTTTCTCAAACCTAAACCCAGCCTGATTTTTTTTGGTTACAAAATAATTAATCTGAGTCAGCTTTTAATCTTATGTTAATGAGACCCCCTACTGTTTTGGCTCATACCTTCAAATTACAGATTGATCTATAATTAATAAGGCTTATAATGGCAGTACCTGAGACAAAAGAGATCCTTGGGCAGCTGGGAAGAGGGAGTTGAGAAGTGTAGAAAGGGCATTTACAGTTGCATTCTCACCACATACTAAGCTGGCTCCTGGTGATAGAAGCAGGTGTCTCTGGGTAGCAAGTCTGCTGGCTCGAGTTCCTCTAACAAGGTAAACTGCCCCTCTGAGGGCTTAGGAGCGACTCTAAGTGCTGCGCCCAGAATGTGCATTAACCAAAGCATTCCTGCTTGGCCCCTGCGTGAAGTCTTCACCCTGGCTTGAAAAACCTGCTTTGAATTGCCTTTAAGTTCTGAAAAAAAGCACCAGGTGAAGAAATCTTTTTTCCCCCCCAGCCATCTTTGGAGCAGTGTGGCTTCTCTACATTGTAGTTTTATAGCCTCAAAATTCCCAGTGATTGGAGGAGAGGAGCACTTGCTGATTAATTAAAATCTAATTTTCTATTCTACCATAATTGCAGCAGTAGAGGGGGGGAAAAAAGTAAGACTTATTATTTCAAAAATGAAAATGATCTCTGGACTGTTTGGGCTTATTATGAGCTCTGTGTTATAATTTGTTTTAAATTGAATCAATAGAATAAACATGGAAATGAGCTCTGTGAAATCAATTATTTTTAAAGGATCTTAATGAAAGCCTGCATCATTTTGTTTAAAATTTTTTAGGCTCTGCCTGGATAGGCTTCTTAATAAAGACAAAGGAAAGAAGAGGAGTTCAGGCTTTGCAGTAGATCTGGGACAATCCTACAGGTCAGCCTGTGTGTGGTTTCATGACCATGATTTCTAACCCTTTTTAGGACACCACAGTGGATCCCCTGTTAGCTCAAAACAATTAATTTCAGCTCACTTTGAATTTTTACACTCAGAAAAATGCTGGAGAGTTGGGGCGGCTGAATTGAAACATACAGGGAAAGCATTAGAGAGCTTGGCTGTTTGGCCCTGTCTCCTGATTTGGTTCTGAGCATGTGGGCTGGGTGTGAAGGACTTCAATGTGACAGGTGGCAGCCTGGCACCCTGGGATCAGAGCTGGCTCTCCCAATGTAATTACCTGGCTCACTGGTTCTAATGGGAAGAAAAGGTTGATTTTACCTCTTCACTTTCTGCTGAGTCCTCATGTAATCTACAGATCTTTATAACCTCTAATTGGGGGGAGGGAGTGGTCATTGGGAGAGACCTGGGGAATTTAAAATTTGCACTTTTGCGCTGCCTGGTATGGCTCAGTTGGTTGGAGCATTGTTCCGTAAACCAAAAGGTTGCAGGTTCCATCCGCGGTCAGGGCGCATACCTAGGTTGCAGGTTTGATCCCCTTTCGGACCTGTATAGAAGCAAGTGATCAATGTTTCTCTCTCACATTGATGTTTCTCTCTCTCTCCCTCTTCCTCCCTTCCTCTCTCTTTAAAAAAGCAATTTAAAAAAATGTCGTTGGGTGAGTACAAAAAAATAGAATAAAATTTGCACTTCTTCTGTGTCCTACTTAAGTTAGTTAAGTGCAATTATAGTGCTAAGTGTAAAAGAAGTAGGTTGTAAAGTTGTATATGTCTATTTATATTTATAGAAAATTTATTTATATTTATAGTATATGTTTATATATTTATATAGTATATATTTATAATGACATCTGTTATATATGTATGCATTCTACGTAAATATATAATTTATATATAATATATATATTTATATAAATGTTATATACATATGCTATATACACAGATGAATATTTATATTTTTAAAATATTTTATATGTATAGTTTTCTGTGTACAGGTCTTTTACCTCCTTGGTTAGGTTTATTCCTAGGTACTTTATTTTTCTTGTTACTATAGCAAATGAGATATTTTTTTCCAGATTTCTAATTCTGCTATTTCATTGTTGGTGTACAAAAACGCCTTCAATTTCTGAATATTGACTTCGTATCCTGCTGTTTTGCCAAATTCACTTATTAGGTCAAGTAGTTTTTTGGTAGAGCCTACAGGGTTTTCTATGTAACTATCATCATCTGCAAACAATGACAGTTTTACCTCCTCCTTTCCAATTTGGATGCCTTTTATTTCTTGCCTGATCACTGTGGCTTGAAATTCCAAACTGTGTTGAATAGAAGTGGTGAAAGTGGACACCCTTACCTTTTCCTAATCTTAGTGAGAAAGCTTTTAGTTTTGCTCATTGAATTTGATGTTGGCTGTAGGATTCTTGTAGATGCTTTGTTATGTTGACGTATGCCCCCTTTACTCCCACTTTGCTGAGTGTTTTTATCATATATGGGTGCTGTACCTTATCAAATGCTTATTCCACATCTATTGATATGATCACATGACTTTTGTATTTCTGCTCATTTGTGTGATGTGTTACGTTTATTGATTTGCAAATATTGTACCACCCTTACATCCCTGGGATAAATCCTACTTGGTCATGGTGTACGATCTTTTTAATGTACTACTGGATGCAGTTTGCCAATATTTTGTTGTGGATTTTAGTGTCTATGTTCATCAGTGATATTGGCCTATAGTTTTGTTTGTTGTGTCTTTATCTGGTTTGGGGATTAGGGTGATGCTGGCCTCATAAAAAGAGTTTGGGAGTCTTCCCTCTTTGATTTTTTGGAATATTCTGAGAAGGGCAGGGGTTAGCTCTTCCTTAAATGTTTCATAAAATTCTCCTGTGAAACCATCCAGTCCTGGGCATTTGTGTGCTGGGAGTTTTTTGATTACTGCTTCGATTTCACCAACTGTTATTGGTCTGTTCAGGCTTTCTGCTTCTTCATTCAGTTTTGGAAGATTATATGTTTCTAGAAATTTGTCCATTTTACCCAGGTTTTCAAATTTCATGGCATATAGTTGTTCGTAGTAATTTCTTACAATCCTTTGTATTTCTGTGGTATTGGTTGTAATTTCTCCTCTTTCATTTCTGATGTATTATATTATATTATTTTATTTATATATATATTTATTTATATATATTTATTTATTTGTTTTATTTGGGTCCTCTCCCTGTTTTTCTTGATGGGTCTGCTTAAAGGCTTGTCGATTTTGTTTATCTTTTCAAAGAACCAGCTCCTGGATTTATGGTCCTTTGAATTATTCTTTTAGTCTCTGTGTCATTCAGTTCTGCTCTGATCTTGATTATTTTCTTCCTTCTACTCACTCTGGGCTTTGTTTGCTGTTGTTTCTCCAGTTCTTGTATATATATAGGATTAGGTTGTTTATTTGAAATGTTTCTGTCTCTTTCAGGTTGGCCTGTATTGCTATGAACTTCCCTCTCAGGACTGCCTTCACTGTGTCCCATAGGTTTTGGGCTGTTGTGTGTTCATTTTCATTTGATTCCAAAACTTTTTTATTTCTTCCTCGATCTCATTATTGATCCATTCATTATTTAATAGCATGCTATTCAGTCTCCATTAGTTTGAATGATTTTGAGGTTTTTCCTTGAGACTGGTTTCTAGTTTCAAGCCCTTGTAGTCCAAGAAAATGCTTGATGTGGTTTCATATTTCTTGAATTTGTTGAGGCTTGTTTTGTGTCCTATCATGTGGTCTATCTTTGAAAATATTCCATGTGCATTTGAAAAGAATGTGGTTTTTGCTTCTTTTGAATGAAAGGTTCTATATATCAGTTAAATCCATCTGATCTAAAGTACCATTCAGTTCCACAACATCTTTGTTGATACTTTGTTTGGAAGATCTATCCACTGTTGACAATGGGATGTTAAAATTCCCTACTATAAGTGTGCTGCTGTCTATGTCTTTTTTGAAGTTCTCCAAGATTTTCCTTATATATTTGGGTGCTCCTATGTATGGATCAAAAAATTATGGTACATTTACACAATGGGATATTATGCAGCAGAAACAAAGAGCTCCTACTCTTTGGGACAGCATGGATGGAACTGGAGAGTATTATACTAACTGAAATAAGCCAGGCGGTGAAAGACTACCATATGATCTAATCTTATAAATGGAACCTAATCAACGAAACAAACAAGCAAGCAAAATAAAACTAGTGTCATTGAAATAAAGAACAAACAGTAACCAGAGGGGTGAGTGGAGGGGGACAACAGGGAAAAAGAAGGGGAAGGGTTGTCAAGGATCATGTACAAAGGACCCATGGACAAAGTCAAAGTGGGGAAGAATTGAGGGTGGGAGGTGGAGGTGGGTGGGGCTGATGAAAGTGGTGGTGAGAAAATGGAGACAACTATACTTGAACAACAATAAAAAATAAATAAAATAAATTCAATCTATAGGAAAAAATATTTTATATGTATGT
This sequence comes from Mormoops blainvillei, assembly GCA_004026545.1. Classification (NCBI taxonomy): domain Eukaryota; kingdom Metazoa; phylum Chordata; class Mammalia; order Chiroptera; family Mormoopidae; genus Mormoops; species Mormoops blainvillei. The sequence continues at coordinate 399,039 of PVJD01000244.1, forward strand.
ATTACATAATATGAGTATCATAATATAATGTCTGTGTATATTCATGTATACCATATATCATGTTTATGCATATTTATATTTTATATGTAGCATATATATGTATATATGTGTATATTTGTATTTATAAAATAATTTCTAATCTATATAGCAGTGTATATATGTGTATGTCTAGATAAGATATAGAATATACTCCAAAATATCAAAAGGATAAAGTAGTCATATTTGGAAAGTAGGGTTATGGACAATTTTTATTTTCTTTCTATAGTCTCTAAATATTCTATGAATCTAAAGTATTTCTTTTGCAATCATAGAAAGGTCATTAAAAGGAGAAAGGGAGGAGCTTTCCTGCAGGTCCTGCACATCCTCGGAATAATTCTTTTCCTACCGGGATGAGTGAGTTCCTAGTTCCCCTGATTAAAGCCTCTTTCTTCATCTCAGACTGTTACCTGTGTCCTCTGGGACCAAGCAGCATAGCCTGTAGGCTATATGGGTTTGGAGGGCTGTAGCATTCATCCCTGTCCTTTTTTCCTGCCATTGACATGCATGAGCTCACTTATCCGACATGAGCACAAAGAATCGCCAGGGTCCCTTAAATGTTCCTGTTCTTGGTGTTCACAGGCTAATATGATTTATCACGTACATGTCTCCCCTCAATTTTTCATGGAAGACAGGGGGAAATGAAGCTGTATTTACTATGTATATGTTACACAAGTTCCAGACCACTATTCTCCTGTGTACAAGAACTGAAAGGGCTTGTTCAAACAAGGTCCCTGGACCTCCCCATCCCCCCAAGGTTCTGGCTTTGTAGGTCTGACTTGGGTCCAAGGAACTGCGTTTCTAACAAGTCCCCAGGCAATGCCCAGGGTGCTGGTCTTTGGACCACTCTTTAAGGGACCAGGTCAAATGGTTCTTAAAGTGTGGAGCCCACTTCAGCAGCATGAAATAGCAATGACTTTGTTAGAATCACAAAATTTCAGACTTCATACCAGAGTTGTTGAGTCAGAGTTTTCTTTTTCTTTCTTTCTTTTTTTAATATGTTTTATCTTTATATGAGGGCATTTTTTCATTGCTTTTTCTCAGAGAAAGAGCAAGATAGAGAGTAAGGGAGAGAGAGAAACATCATGCTGAGAGAAAAGCATCAGTTGGTTGCCTCCTGCGCACACTGGAACCAGGGATTGAACTTGTAACCTAGGTATGTGCCCTAATCCTGAATCCAACTGCAACATTTCAGTTATAGGACAACACTCCAATCAACAGAGCCAAATTGGCCAGGGTAGGATTAACTTTTTAATAAAGTCCCCAAGATATTTAAGTGTACATGACAAAAGATGGCGAAGCACCTGGATAGGTACTCATAAGAAAGGCAGGGGAAGCTCTATGGTAGGGATGATGCCTAGGGTATGATGACAGCGAGGCTGTCCTTCCCTGACCCTGGAGCAAGCTGCCCTGCTGAGGGGAAAGAGCCTCCCTGTGCCCAGCTCCAAGCATGTCGCTGAGCTTGTCAGTCTCCAGGGTTGTAAAACTAAAGCACTGAGAGCTGAGGCAAACACGTCTATCAAGACACCTGTTTGTAGTGAAAAAACCCATTTTTGTTGTCACTCGGCAGAAAGAAGAGGTTACCATGGCCAAAAGAGAAATCTTCTCAGCTGCAGTGCTTCTCCATGATTTGTGCATCTCTAAACAAAGATAGGCCTGCCCCGGGAGGGTTATCAAGTCCTAATCTGCCCGGTTCAAGTGAGGATCCCACATGGTGTGATGGGATTAGTAGTTGGACTAAGGGCAACTATTAAGAGAATTAAGCAGCAAATGCACACATACATAGTAACTCTGAGGAGAGATGAGCCTGTCTTTGAAGTAACAGGGTGCCTGAAAATAAGAAGAAGTAGAAATGCATATTGCCATGCTTATAGGAAGCTATATTGAACTCAATGAAGAGAATGATTTCCATTACAATGAGTACTGATGTAAGCTTTGAAAGTGGCACTCTTAGCTCTTCACAGTTCTCCTCCAATCCAGTGCCTCGTAGCCATGCGAGAATGATACCCAATTGTCAAAATGATAGTTCCAGTTCTCTGGGTAGTAGTTCTCAGATCCCTACTTTGGAAGCTGTAGGCGGGTTGGCTTTAGTCCAACAAGCTCATTTAGCAGAGGAAACTTTGGGTTTAAAGGTACTCTACCATCTGTAGGCTCAGAAGATTTTGCGCTTGATTCTCCTGCCTTTGACTCTTTACCAAGATCTGTGCAAACTATCTGGATTTCATTTGAACCAGTTAACCCTCTCTCTGGCTTTGGGAGTGGTACTTCTGGTAACATGAAGACTCAGTGTAGAGGAAGTCAGCTATCTACCCCTCGAGCCTCCTACATTTCCTAAGAGCACTGAACACCCACCTGCTTGGAAGGTTAGGAGCGACCCACCTAGTACAGGCAACCATGTTAGCCTTCCGATTACATTCCTGCTTTTTCTAATGGTACCAATAGTTGCTCCTCTTCCAATGGTGGTTCCACCTCTAGCTCACTTCCAGAATCAAGACAAAAGCATGACTGTGTTAATTTGCTTTGAGAATGAAGTTGTTGCTACCCTAGTTTCATGTGGCCACAACCTCTTCTGCATGGAGTGTGCCAATGAGATCTGTGAAAAGAGAACACCATCAAGACCAGTTTGTCAGACAGCTGTTACTCAGACAATCCAAATTTGCTGTATCTCTATATGGACTCGTAAAGGCATGGGTATAATGGTACCCCCAGTGAACTTCCTTATGGATTCTTATGACTGTTATCAGACTTTATTGGGATTAAGCTAGAGTTGTTAGTAAACTTATAAAAGGCTGCTATGGTAACACTGAACCTAAGTGGCCTCTTGCCTATTAGTTTGGTTTGAATTATTAAAATTGTCCTGCAGACCCAAAGACATAACTTTTATGAGAATTGCTAAAGCTGAAGTTCTATTCGGTTGAGTGAAGATAATAATAGGTGGTGTGAGCCTATGAAAAAAGTGTATATATACGTCTAAGATTTCAAAACAATGGGTCCTAAAGCCTAACCACATTAAGAGTTTATGGGAGGTCACCTGGCGTCACAGATGACTCAGATACTTCCAGGGCTGCCCTCTTTACACTACCAGTTTTGACAAAACAGATTTCTTTTTTATTTTATGACTTATGCCTAATTCTGTAAGATTGCAAGTAACTTTTGAACACATGCTGAATTACTTATTGGTAATAATAGGGCTGATGGTAGTTTACTCAATCACTGGTTATAATTTGGGACAAAACCCTGCTATATTGACCTTCATCTCACCCAGCTGACATGAGCAGTGGGTAAAGAATGAAATTGTGTTAATTGTGAATTCCTACCCATTGCTTCCCTGGGTGAATGTGGAAATGGTCACTAGGGTTTTCTCATTTCAGAAAAGGCTTTGGGATTTATTTATATTGGCTAATAATTGAGGATGTGAATATTTCATTCATTAGTCTGATCAAGCTATTAATTAATTTTTAGATTCTGGATCAAAATGTGAAACATTTTAGGTTTCATCCATATTTGTCTTGAACAATATAAATATATTTTTATTTTTTAGTAATTTAGGGAAGGGGGTGGGAAAGAGGGATAATAATGCCCTTAGCAAATTCACAAAAGCAGCTGTGATGACCTCCAATTAATTTACTTCATTTCAAAACTATTTCCAATCACAAGGAAAGATTTCTTTCAGATACAGTTTTATATTTCAGCTGTGGATGTCTATTGACTTCATCCTCAATATGTTCCCAGATCTATGCTGGCATTGAAAGGACAAAACATTATACTGGTGGGTTTTTCTACTAATTGTCTATTGAAGCATTATTTTCACAACACAAAAGAGTGTTTTTTTCTCCTCAGTATAACAAAAATTGAAATTCTATGTGAATTGAATAGTAAAAAGACAAGTTTTATTTTTTATTTCCACTTGAAGAGTTACATTTCATATAAAAGTTTATAAATAACAGCTTTTTAAAATTTTATTTATTTACTTTTAGAAAAAGGGAAAGAGAGGGAGAGAGAGAGGGAAAGAAACATTCATGTGTGAGAGAAACATTGATTGGCTGCCTCTTGCACACGCTCCAACTGGGGACCTGGCCTGCAATCCAGGCAAGTGCCCCGACATTGACTTGAACTGGCTGCCTTTCAATTTGCAGGATGATGCTCAATCCACTGAGCCACACCAGTCAGAGCACAAATAATGGTTTTTATTTTGATTTTTTTCAGTATAAAAAAATTGCCTTGATGATGTATTATGATGCCATGCTAATTGCTTGTAGAATAGTTAAATGTCAGTACCGAAGCCTAATTTTTAGCTATCATCTTGTCGATACGAATGAATGTTCACAAGCATGTGTTTTGTATTTGGTTGCATTGTACACTGCCACTAATAAGCCAAGGGATATATATTAGTTGTGTGTAGTGTTTCTAAAGCCACAAATTAAGGATAACAAATTATCAATATAGTTTAGTATTTCCTAATTTTACTACACTCTTTTGGTATGGATATGTATGGAAGTCATAGGGATTATAAATTCAATTTGAGTAAAGTTTAAAGTTTATGATAAAAGGACTTTAAATTAAGATGGCCAAAGCACTGATATTATACGAGGTCTCTCTGGGAAAAGTCCAGCCATTGTTAATATAATGAGAATGGTTTGTGCAATGTTGATGTAACCTGGCAGCCAAGAAGAGTGGACTGGAATGAACGTGCATGAACAATGATGACTTCACCGTACTAGTCAGTAGGGATGGTAGATGCTGTTGAGTGAGCATGTGTATTGTGTGGCTGTTGCATTCAGAATGACTGAGTCAGCAACAAATCTGCATCAAATGTTGCATTAAGCTTGAACATTCCTCCATGGAAATTATTCAGATGGTTCAGAAGGCCACAACTATGGGCAACTGGTGATTGGCAGCTTCATCTTGATAATGCGCTTGCTCGTGCATCACATCTCATGCAGAGTTTTTTGGTGAAACATCAAATCACCCAGGTGACTCAGGCACCCTACAGTCCAGATTTGGCACCCTGAGACTTCTGGCTTTTCCCAAAACTAAAATCACCTTTGAAAGGGAAGAGATTTCAGACCATGGATGAGATTCAGGAAAATATGACAGGGCAGCTGATGGAGACTGGGAGAACTGTGTGAGGTCCCAAGGTGCCTACTTTGAAGACCATTAAAGAGCCATTGCCCTACATACAAAGTTTCTTGAATCTTGTATCTCCTTCAATAAATGTCTCTATTTTTCGTATTACATGGCTGGATACCTTCTGGACAGATCATATATTTATATTTATATATATATATATGAACATATATAATATGCAATATATAATATATACTTGATTTTGTTTCTCTGGAGAACTATAATTATTTTTTCATCCCGCCAAACAGAAACTTTATAACTGTTAAGCAAAAAAAAATCCTCATTCGCCCCTCCCCCAACCCTTCATAACCTCTTATTTACTTTTTGTCTCTGAAATTGCCTATTACACATAACTCGTATACGTGTAATCATACAATATTTGTCTTTTTGTGTCTAGCTTATTTAACTTAGTACAATGTTGTCAAGGTTCATACATATTGCAGCATGTCAGAATTTCATTCTTTATGAAGGCTGAAAAATATTCCAATATATGTGTATAGAGCACATTTTGTTTATCTATTCATCTAATGCGCACTTGGGTTGTTTTTACTTTTTGTCTGTTGTGAATAATGCTGCTATGGACATTGATGTACACGTATCTCTTTGAGAATCTGTTTTCTATTCTCTTGGGTATGTTCCTAGAAGCAGAATTGCTGGGTCACATAGTATTCTATGTTTACTTTTTAAGAAACTGACAGACTTTTCCACAATGGGTATACCATTTTACCTTCTGGGGGCCCTTTTAAAGCTAAGAATTAAAAAATCTTACATTTACACATATTACTCCCCCCCCCCAAAAAAAAACCCCACAAAAAAACAACACTTAGTGGTGATGCCTGCCTTCTTGTTCTCAAGATGGTGGCATCAGCATTGTGTGAACATATCCCTAAGCCTTCCTTCACAGAACCCATGCAAGTGAGAGGCCCTGGAGCTTAAGTTTTATTAGCTTTAGAATAAATCTATCTCTGTGTATCTATATCTAAGAACAACTACTTTTTATTTGCAGAAAATCACTGAAGTTCTGATCTTTTTAATAAAGTGAAAAATAGAAGAGTTCTTTTAGGTGCTCCTGGGGAACATAATGGTGATTGGACCTGGGCATTCAGATTTGCATTAACATCATCTATTAATGGGCTCTTCCTCAGTACCACCTTAGACCAGTCAGGAGGGACCTCTGCTCTAAGTCACATGCTTTGGGGGACTCTATGCCTGCTATGTTCCAGAGACTAAGTCTTTTTGTCTAGATTACTCGTCAGATACACAGCGCCCTAAAATTTCTTTCCAAGGATCCATAGAAATTTACTTTCAGGTCTACACGTGCCTCTTCCTGAGGTCCACCTTTCTGAGGCACGGCCAAGGGGGCTATTTAGAGTATGGGAGGATGTGGGTAAAAATCGAACTTTCAGTCTAAAATGTCTAAAGATGTTCTTTCAAGACACCTTACAAGTAGGACAGTGCTGGGGTATGGGAGAGGAAGAGGGGCAGCCCGAGGGTCTGCGACTGGGGTAGGCTGTCCTTGACCACCCTATTCTGGCATGATGCCCCAAAAAGATTCCAAACATATAAAATTGTAATTTTGCCTTACAGGTCATATGATGGCATAATATTTTCCAAAGCATGAGGATAAAACAGATTTTATTCAGCAGTTGGTAACTAAATTTGTAGCTTTTAAGTACTTAGGCATATGGTATGTGGGCCATTGTTACTACCCTGCCCTGGGTCTCACAAGTATTAAGAATGGTTCTACTCTTTTTTTTTCTCATTTGGTTTGCTAAATACAGCCTCATAGCACAAATACCTAAATAAATATGGATTAAATTCATGAAGATTTGCTGCTTCTGTAATAAGAATCCTGTATTTAAGCAGCCTCAGGATTGGCTGGGCAACTCAGCAGGGTATCAAAGGCTTCAGCTTCCTTCTTACCTGTCATCTTCAGAGTGAGAGATGGCTGTCCTCATGTTCACAAGATGGCTGCCTCAGCTCCAAATATCACATTGTCCCATGGTAGTGCCCTGAGTAGGAAGCAAGAAGGCACCAGAAAGGTTTCCCTTTCTTAATGACTTCTATTCAGGGTAGAAATTGTTACCCAAATGCCCCAGCAGAATTCTCCTTCTATTTTATTGGCAAGAGCTTGTTACATTATTTACTTCTAGACAAATCACAGGTGAAATAGAAAAGGTTTTTTGATTGGCTTAGACCAAGGAAGATTTGTCCTTTGGGAATTGGGCACATTGTTGCCTGGAAACGAAACAAAACAAAACAAAACAAAACAAAACAAAACAAAACAAAACAAAACCGGTTACTCTCAGCAAAAAGGAAGAGAGATCTTGCTTTAGGCTGGGAAGCCATAGCAACAGATAGAGCAGTTACGTTCCTTAGAATTGTAAAGGAGGGCTAGTAATTAGGAAGCAAAGAAGGAAAGGAGATTTGTCACAGGATAGAAAAGGCAGCTACAGCTGAGCTTGTAATAAGCAGATTGTGGGAATGTTCAAATGAAGTTCTATGGACCTTCATTATAAATGGTGAATGATTAATGACATTGCATTTAATTAAATTTATGACTTGTATTTGTCACATAACACATTACTAATAGATAATGTGTGATGGATTAATATTGCTGTTCTCCATCAATATTTTCATGATGTGGTTTTACTAGAATTAACTGTTGCCAGGAGAAAAATCAACCCTAAACCCTTCATTGCTCATGAAGTAAAATGACTTAATCAGCTCACCCTAGGATAGATGAAAAGGAGTGCGGAGTCACCATTTAAAGCCCTAACAAAGCATTCAGTTTATGACATTCCAAGAAGGAGAGGCAGCTGGGTTTGACTTTCCTTTGTCTTATCCCCAGGACAAGCACGGATACAGTGTAGGAAAGTGCACAGATGTCGATAATTGGCCATACACTGAAAGCTGCTCAAGTGCTTATCTGACTCCAAGGTATTTCTTATGCTGACCTGCCACTTGCCTGCTACTCAAAGTTTAGATCCCAGTGGTGGCAGGGTTATGGCGTCCTTTTCCATACAAACAATAACATTTCTATGGACCATAAATATTTTGACCAATAAGTTAGTCAAACATATATCAAATGGCCTGGAAGTCAGAATTACATCTCAGTAGCTACATTTCTATACTAATCTTCATAAGCGGCATTTTTGGTCAGAAAGGGGCTATATAGATCAATGATAGAGGCGATCTTGGAATGCCACTTTTGGTAATGACATCGGCAGGAAGCCACAATGCGGGGCAGGCCTCTATAAGGTAGGATGTTGACGGTGTCATGCTTGGGCTTTCTCAAAGCATGGTGACCAAATCAAAGAGCAAGTATGTCCCCAGACACAGGACATGGAAACTGCCAGTTTATTAAGGGGAATTGGTATGGCATCACTCCTGCTTTACTCTGTTGTCAAGCACCTTTTGTGTCAAGTAGTCAGAGAGCCCAGATTCAAGGGACAAGGGAGAGGGACATAGATTTTGTGTCTTGATGTAAAAAGTATTAAAGAATTTAGGGGCCACATTTGAAACTTCCACATCATCTTGAGTGTCAGCTCCTCAGAGAGGCCATGCCTGGCCACCTCCTATTGTTGCCAGTTAAAATGGGGTCCTTCCACGGAGTCACAAGAAAAGCATTTTGGGGACCCATATGTGGGAGGGTGAGATGTAGTGGTTAAGATTAACTGGAATAAAAATAAAAGTCTATCCCCAGGTTCCCAGAGTCTCATCTCTGTCACTCCCGTTGTGGAAGAAGTTCAACCTTGCTTTCATCAAGCCCAGAGTAGGACCAGGGTCCAGAAATTGTGTGTCATTGGTTACTAGTCCAGTTCAGCCTCTGTCCCCATTCAGCTAGCTTAGCGTCTGTTCCTGGCTGCACTCTGGCCAGTGCCACGCTGCTATACCCAGAGCCCTGGCTGATGCTTGGATTCCTCTTGGAGCCCGCACTTGGCGTTTGCACTTGGAGCCTGTGCTTTGGGTCCGCGCTTGGGTCTTGCACAGCTGCTAGGTTCACATGGTTGTTATACAGAGAGAACATATGAACCGATGGTTGAACGAACACATGTTACTGGGGCAGAGGACTTGGTTAAGCTTTGGTTATATTACCTTGAGCTTGGGAATGACCAGATACTCTTTCAAACTAACCATTAAATTTCCCAATCCTTCACAGGCTTGTGCTGGGTCCTCCCCTTAACCAATTCATTTTCTGGACCTTTTGGGGTTCTATGCCCCTTATGCAATCTGATCCTTTTCCTGGGCTAGACATTCCTCCACATAGTCACCATCTAGGCTCCTAATGCACAGGCCTGCAGGGTAGGATCCCCCTGCACCATCTTGGCTTCTACTAGGCATCCACCCAGCACAGGAATTTCCCCTGTATTATTTTATCCCTCCCATGGTGTTACCAGCTAATGACTGGTAAATATCCTTCCTGACCACTTTGGGGATTAGGTCCTGAGGGCAGAGGATGCAGCAGTCCCCTGGGGATCCTACAAATGCCGCAACTCCCTAGTGCAGCAGGCTTATTGTTCTATTCAGCTCCCTGGTTTATTATGCTAATATCTGATTCACTTTGCTCCCTTCCTTTATTAATACCAACTAGCTACCTATGCTAACACTATTAAGCAGCTCTGCTGTCCAGAATCACTGTTTATCACAATACCTCTCTGATTTTCTTTAGAGCACCCGTACTTGGACTTTCTGTGTGAATGCGTTTATTTAACTACATAATTTTAATCTCACTCCCTGCCCAGTATGCAATTTCCAGGACGGCAGGAATGTTAGAGATTTATTTACAGTTATATACCCACATTGCATTGTAGGTGCTCAATAAACACACACAATAAACATTTGTTGAGTGGATGAAACTTTTCTCACATAACTCCTCCAACAGCTCAAAACAGGGATGTATCTAATTCTCACCATTAACATTTGTCCCTCAGTTTTCCTTTATAGTCTGGGGCTCTTATTAATAGGACCACTCCCAGATTTGCGGATCCAGCTAATTATCACAGGCTTATCCTGTGAAGCTAAACTCAAAGCTTCCTAGAATCAGCATGAATGTGGCTGATCCTTTGCTTTATGGAAATGCAGCAAACACCCTGTCACGCAAATTCCTAGCTCTGACATAAAAAAAATTGGATTAGGAAACAGCGAAGGAAGAGATATTCACGAACGTGCAGCTTTCTGATGTGCAGAGGAGACGATGTCTCTACGCATTCGTTACCGTCTGTACTTATACAAAGGTATTGGGAAGTAAACAGTGACAACGCAGGGATGATTCTGAGCAAATTGGCTGAATGACTTATTGCCTGTTGGTTCAGAACCTGCAAATCTGTTTTTCAAAGTGCAGCTAGGATAAAGCTAGAATAATGTGTAGCTTTTTACCTGCTCCCAAGTCCTTTATTGGGTCCCAGGAGGGGGTAATATGCTGAGTGGGGAGAGTAATAAGAGAAACTCACACACCAGATTCTGTGTATTGTTGCAGGCTGCGAAGCTGTGAGATGGATACTTACCAGACTTCAATTTTCATCTTAAATCAGTAACGCATCTCCATTAATAGGGGCAGACCTCATAATGATGGTGCAAGTCTGTTTCTTTTAGAGAAAATAAAGTCAATTAAAATCATTACAGGCATTTTGGAGGGGAAGCATTTCACACAGCGTTTTATTAGTAGCACAATGGTGTGTTTCCCTTTGTTACCAAGACAGCAACGAACAGGTTTACAGAGGCACAAAGGTGGGTGACAAGTAAAACAGGATATGAGGAAGGTGACTGTTTTCAGACCTCCAAGCAGAGTAGAAGGCCTGAAGGATTTCAAAATAAAGTAAAATATATGGTTTCTTCATTTGAATTTGTAGAGCTGCTTTCTGTCTCCAGGCTTACATTGTCTGGCTGAAACAGTTGAAGAATGGTATTTTCCTGGGGCATCTCGAATGTTAAAATAATAGAAAGCAAACATTTAAGTCATTTCTGGGCAGTAAGGAGTGGCTTTAGAGGATTTGATTGCTGTGTTTCTGACTGGGAGTTTTACTTGTGATTTTTATATGTTGCATATTTTAATATTTATTGTTTTTATTTTTTATTCTATTTGGTATTGCATATATTCTTTTCTTCTGTTTTGTTTATAAGAGTAGCAAGTTTGGCTCAAGAAGAGAATTAAAAGCAATATTTTGATGGAAGTTGGTGACATTTTCCTCAAGAAATCCTGTGAGACTGAAGTAGAAATCAAAGAGGTAATATGTGGCCAAGATCAATAAGAAAAATAGGAAAGGGCCACATGTCTTCTGATACATATAAAATTGAGCTTGGAAAATACACAGGACAGACTCCTAATACAATCAGAATTCATCTTTTCTTTCATCTTACCATTGTTTTTCTCTCAACTCCTTTGACCTTATCCAAATAAGGTCACCATTCTTCCAGTTTATCAGACTAGAATATTCTAACATATTATTTCTATTTCCTTGTCTTTTATCTTTCCTGAAGATTAGATCTTTACCTATGCCATTTATTTCAGTCTTTTTTTCTTATATCCATTCTTGTTGTTTTAATGTTTGCATTTCTTATTCAAACATGTTTTTGGTTTAGCTCTGGGTACACTGATACATAACATTCAGGATGGAATTTTCACCACATGGACATAAATATGGGGTTGGAGTTCAGGAGAAATCTCAGGGTGTCCAGGGAATCTCAATTTTAAACTCACTCATATAAAAAAAAAAACAGTGTTCTTAAGACACCAAACTGGGTAGAAGTAGTCAAAGAGGGAATAGGTTCAATAACCCGTTTTTACGGATCACGGGAACAGGGGAGAGTCAGAGGAGGCATGTTCAGACAAGGAGGGAAAGAACACGGTAAGTGCAGTCTACTGTAAAGCAAAGAAGGCCGAGCTTCAAGAAGTTATAGAGTCATTGCTGTCAAATATTGCAAAGAGGTTCAAGGAGGATAGAAAATGAGAGCATCTAGTTCAGTCTGACATCCAAGAGGGGACCTTCCATGTTTTCTAAAATTTTAAGAAACCATATAGAATAGCAGAAAAGAGTGATTTATGGTGAAGTCAGATGTTTTCAAAATGGGTCTGAAAGCTACTCAAATCACACTGACCTCTGCTGTTGTCCCTCCTCCCCTCCCAAGCCAGAGCCCAAGGAAAGAGCTTGAATACAGAAGTTTATTGTGGAAAGTGATCCAAGAAACAGGAGAAGACAAGAAAGTAAGATGAGGATATATTATAGAGCTCATCAAATCGAAGCTATTTGCACTTCGGGACCAGAAGGTGGAGTAAAGATTAGGGTGGTTCCCCACTTCTCACCATTGCTTCTAAAACCCAACATTTTTGAAGCTTTTGCTTCAATGCTGTTAGAGAAACACCTGGCTAGAATACCCTATACTTTCCCTGATACTCTCATAGGTGCTTCCCACCCAAATCTAGTGAGATTTGCTCACAAATACTTGTACCCACCCGCCTTTATCTACTTCCTCCAAAGCTTAGGGAGAATCTGTTATATAGTTCACCTTGAAAGGAGGGTTTTCTGCTTCTTCAGATCACTCTGTTTATTTCTTCTAATCATTTTCCTCTCATTGGGTTTAGGTCTTTGAAGACAAAAGCCAAAATTTCTTTCAGACAACAGCTACATATTTGTAATCTAAGACAGCAGTGCCCCCCCCACCAAACACACACATACCCCTCCCCACAAAGCCAGTGAAGCTGGTGGATAAATACTCTCCTCTTCTCCCTTCTGGAGGACAGTGAGAGGTGCTTCTACACTGTACCTCACCAGTCCCCACCCAGAAGGTTAGAGCCCATAAATTTGATGACATGCCCTTTGACTGGTCTTCTTCCTTCTTCACCTCACTCCAGGTGCACTTGAATAACTTGAAGAAGGGAGAAAAGTAAAGTGGGCAAAACTGTAAACGAATATCCCCAAGTATTATATTAAACTTTTTAATGTCTTCAAATATGTGAATGGGAGAAAGGAAGGGCAATTAAGTGAGAGAAAACCATAAGTTAGTAGTTTAAATATCATTCAGCTGCAGAAATTTCCTTTCTTTCTCCTTTGCTTGCCTGTAATAAGCAATAAATTCATTGAGATTAGGCGCTATTAACTCCCTATGTTTTTTCTCGTACCGCCCAATGTTATGCTGGGCATGTGACCATCACTGTAGTATTTGTACACTGGCTATAGTGCCGACCCTGAAACATTGTTAAACCTGAGGGCTAAAGAGATCTTCTCATTTTAAAATATCTACTAAAGCAGGTGAGTAATTTTATTCTGGTTGGAGAGAATGCTGCATATGTAAGTCTTTGTTAGGTAATCACCTGCCCCAAGAACATAAAGGAACAGCAAATATCCTGGGGGACAGGGGGTGGGGGGTGGGAGGGCGGGGGTGGGGACTGCCAGCCCTAGCACTGGGACCTCGGTGGGGAAGTCCATGTCACACATCAATGTTTGTGCTGTGGGCTTGCTTTTGTTTTCCTTAAAGGGGTCTACCAAGTTTAATGGCCCTAAATTCTCATCTCCACCTAATCTCCTTCTCCACTACAGTAAAACCCTTGACCTTCTTTTTCTTTATTGCCTTTCCTTGGTAGGTACACCTAGGATAGCCAGTTCTAGCTGTTTATGTGGTAAATTCTTTCCCACTGTTTTAGCAGAAAATTCCTGGCTTATTTAGTGTGTAAGAAATGCCAGGGGACACACACACACTCATACATAGACACGCACCCCCTCTTTATCACACACACACACACACACACACACACACACACACACACAATTCTCAATGCTTTCTTTTATTCTCCCAAAGTTAAGATCACTTGTTAATATTCTCAGAAAGGTTTTCTAACTTAAATCTTATTGCCCACCACTTCTCAGGTTCGTGTGAAGTGAACGAATCTCTCTTCTCTTAAAACTGGGTTAGACTGAACACCCTCAGTTATTTCCACTTGGTCTTGTTTCCACAGGTTAATGTCACTGAAATGGACCTTGAGCAATGGTTTAGTCCAATCCTCTGTTTCCAGTTGGACAGCAAGTAAAGCACCCACTGTTAACAGTAGCAAGGAAATAGTACAGTGATTAAAAAATATGTAGTGTATTAAAAACAATGTTCCCAACTAACCTAAAATCAGGCCAGACATCGAAAGAGTGCTCTTTATGAAGGGGATCTTTCATATCATATTTTTGATAGGGCCTACTAATAGCTCCAGATAATTGTAATTATATATAATATATAATTTTATAACATTATGTTATAATGTTAATATAATTAACCAGGACAAAGTGTCTCTCAGTGGCTGAGATCGTGTACCCCGGCAACTGTAGGCCTCCTTTCACCTAATTTCACAATTTGATTAGACTACACTTATGAGTCGGAGAAGGAAATAAGTAACTATCTCCTAAAAATGCATTATTCATAATTATTTGCGGTTACGGAGTCCGTTTCCATGCTTATATGAGATGTTATGTCTTCTGAACAGGAGGTGGTGAGGAGAGATTATACCTCATTTTCCTCTGTGTCTATGAAGATACAGGTGAGAATTCGGAGCAACTGCATATTTTCCTTCCTGAGAAAGAACACTGGTACTTCCAGATGCATTAACTAGGAGCTTTGTGTCAAGTTGTGACATTAATAAAAAGCTATGAAACGGTTGGTCTTTTGGTTTTGCCATTAACAAATTCCCTGGTTTATGGTCTCAGAGAGACCTACCTTTGGCCTAGTTTTTCCTAAGAACAAAGGAGTCTTGTTTCTAGCATGACTTCTGAGTATTTTACTGGGAAACAGTTTTTGGTAAGATGATACTTTACTTCACGGAAATGATAGGAATAATCTTGGCAAAAATACCTTTCCTTTGAAAGTCTGTTGTGTTCTCAGAGAGTATTCTCACATAATATATTGTCATGACATCTAATATAACCATGGAACTGGTCCCCATAATCATAAGTAATATGCATAATGCATCTTTGGGGAATAGTTATATATTTCCTTCTCAGGCTCATAAGTGTAGTCTAATCAAAATGTGAAATTAGGTGAAAAGAGGCATACAATTGCCGGGGTACACCATCTCAACCAATGAGAGACACTTTGTCCTGGCTAATTATATCAACAGGTTCTGGAATCCCTTGAGGAAAAATGAAAACCTTTAAAACTGTATTCCTTTATAATTCCTAGAATGCTATTTTTTAATTACATACCTTCCAACAAGCATCCTTGGGATGACAGGGTGAATACAGAGAAAGAATAAATTATACAAGGGATGCTGACCACATTAATTAGAAACTTCTTACATTAGTCAACATTTTTTAAATCTAGAAGTGACAGGATTTAAGTTAGGGATTTATTAGTTCACTCAGTTGGGAAGTCAAAGAGGAGGTGTTGACCTTAAGAGTTCTGGGTAGAGCACCAGGGACTCTCACGCACTGCAGGTAGAAATGAAAATGCTACATTTTGTAAAAACAGTTTTGTAGTTTCTTATAGTTAAACATATCTTCCTCACATGATTCAGCAATTCTCCTCCTAGATATTTACCCAAATGATGAAAACTTATGTATGCAAATATTTAGAGTAGACAAATCAAATGGTATTCAACAGGGGAAAAGTACACGCATTCGGTGGAAGACTATTCAACAATAGAAAGGGACGAACTACTGATATACATAACCCAACAAGAATGGACAAATCTCAAATGCACTGTACTAAGTGAGAGAAATGAAACTAAAAATACTACATACTGTATGATTTTATTTATATGACATTTTTGCAAAGGGCATACTATAGGAACAAAAAACACCCAGGGGCACCAGGACCTGTGAGGAGGGTTGACTGCAGAGTAACATGTTGGAATCTTTTAGATAGTGGAACTATTCTATATCAGGCTGTTGTGGTGGATACAAACTGCATATACTTGTCAAGCCATATAACTCTGTACTCAAATTTTTTAAAAAGCCTTCTTTCTCTCTCTCAATAGGAATGAGTCCACTAGCTCTCTGCCTCCTTTTCTTGTAATTTTTTTTTAGTGGGCTCATTCTCCTGAAATATATGGTTTCCTCCATGTGGGGAAGAAATAGCGGGTGCATTTCAGATAGGTATAGGCTTACACTGGCTCAGCTTTAGGAACTTCAGAGAAAAAGAGGCCCTTCTTGTCTCTAAATATATGTATACAAAGTCCTAGGAAAGGACTCTTTGGCCCATTTTGGGTCAAGAGAATACCTCTTGGCCAAACATTTTGACCAAACTGAGGGAGTGCTATTTTTGGAAACCATGTGTTCATATCCGTGGCCAGGGAGATGGGATACAGTGATGGCCAGCTCCTCTAGTATCGACTAAAGTGGAGGATGGGCCTATCCTCCAAATTGGGAGGTGGTATTATTAGAAGCGGGGAGGGGGAAGAGGCGGGGAGTGCTTGGTAGACCAAAAGAGCAGAGGCCACTCTAGTATAGGTCCTCTATTTACAGGCTGCAGGGATGCCATTAATCTGGGACTTTCATACATTCAATTGCCACAATAGTTATAGTCAGGGTCCAAATCTGTCATTCAAACCACATAGAATCACGGGAGTCTTGACTCAGAAAGGTTCCTGATAGCTCCTGACATTCAAAAGCAGTTGTTGCTGTTGTATCTGTGTTTTTTCTTTTCTTTTCTTTTTGTGGATAATAAACTTGTCTGCAAATCTAATGAAAACTTTAGATGAAGCCCCTTGAAAAAGGTAGGAGGCATGAGGTCACATACCAGGCCCTTCCATCACCCTGCAGTTCATGACCATTGACCTAGAGCAGTGATTCTCAAATGATAGCCCACATTATAATCTCTCAGAGAACTTGTTAAACACACTACTCTATTTTGCAACAGAGTTTCTGATTCTGTAGAATTGGGGTGGGGCCTGAGATACTGTGTTTTAATAAGTTCCCAAGTTCCCAGGTGAAGTATATACTGGCAGTCCAGGGACCACACTTTGAAAACCACTGCTCTAAATCATGGACTAATGGTTCCATCATTAGATGTCCTACGTGAAACTTCTCTCATTCGGCAGTTTTTTCCAGACCGTTATTTACCCATTAAAGAGAGTCAATTTGTGTTTCTTACAAGTGCTGCACTCTTGAGCCTCTGTTCGGAGTACTATTGGGAATAAACACAAAATTAAATAGTTCTTCATGTATTGATTCATATCTTACAACTGAGGTGTTTAAAATATAGATGATTCATTTCCAAGAGATTAAAGGATTTGAGACTGGCCTTTTAAATTACTTTAAAATCTTAATATTTATTATGGAAAGAGTCTTTTAAAATAAATCATTTGCATAGTTTTAGTTCCCCTACTTAAAAACACTAATAATGCATATTTTTATATTTTCATGTGTAAAGGCTAGACTGTATAAGCAATTTTGTTCCTGTTTTCTTTTTCTTAGTTTGTTTAGATCCTATGTGTTTCCTGACACCATCCTAAACCCTTTAAAAACATAATTTTTTTTGGAGGCACAAGATTCTGTCATATGGATGTGACAGAATTTGGAAAAACTTCCCATGTTTGGTTTTGGTCATTGAGGTTTCTAATTTCCAAAGGTTAAAAATTATGAATAATGGTTTGAGCATGCCTTCAAAAATAAACTGATTATTTTTTCAAGTATCTTCCTGGTGTTCCAACTACTGGATCAGAGTCTGAACTTTTCAAAAGCTTTTATTTTTCTTCACAAACGCTGTACCAATTTAGACTCTGATTATCCAGGCAACCTGGTCAGCTCTGAGGACGTTGGTGTTGGGTTTTAAGTTTTGAAAGAAGGGAGACATTATAGGCAAATTGCTGGTGTGTGGTCACTCCCCTACCTCTTTAATCATATCTAGCCATGCCTTCCAGTTCCTACCCACTTTGCTTTTGAATTAAAACCTGAAAGGCAGTTTATTAGGCAACTACCCAGAAATACCGGAGGCCCTGGAAATGATTGTGTGACCCAAAAGGGAAGACTGAGTGATTCCTTTATGTCCTGTTTGCAACCTTTTGGGCTCCTGGTGACCATCCTGAAATTATTCTGACCTTCGAGGATCTAATTCACTGCAATTCCACAGTCTGTTGCAAACCAGACCTCTCTGACTGAGGACCACTCTCCCCTAACTTTTTTCTAATTTCATGGTCTTTGAGGTCATTCTGCTCTCTGTTTTCACCCTTATTGTAGACCAGTTTCCAAAGGAAGCTGACTGTGAGGCAGATTTCCATGCAGGAATTCTTTTAGGGAGTTCTCTTGTGAGGAGTGAAAGAGGCAGGGTAGGGCCAGGGAAGAATTTGGGCTCTGATGTACTGACCACAAAAACCACAGCTGACCCTAAAGAGTAACTGGGAGCTGGTTTGACCCTGTGTCTCAAATTGGGGCATGCAATCAAGTCTTTGACATGGCATTTGTTGCATGCAGACTGCCCTTGGCATGGGCAGGACCTTGGCAAGGACATTTCCTAGGGAGGGACTCTGCTCTGCACCATCAGCAGCTGACAGTCCTGAAAAATAGGAGGATGAGAGGCTCCTCCTAACCTCCTGAGGGGTTTTGGCAATGCACTCCAACCGCCATTGTAAACCATGTTCCTTGACCAGTTTCCATCAGAAATCTACCCAAGCAAAGTATTTAGTGAGTATAATTTTACCAGGTCTTGAAAATGACCAGAAATTGCCTTTTAACTATTTTCTTTGTTCAGTTCCTTTTTTCTCCACCTTCCCAGTTCTGTTCTCACTTCTTCTTCTCCTCAGAATCTTCCTTCCTCACTCTCCTGCTATTATTCAAAGCAGAATATGGCCTTTTGTCTGATGGTGGGGCAAAGGTATTATGATCACCATAATGAGAAGGCAACTTGAGACCAAAATTGATGCAGGCAACTCCATAGACTATAAGAGAAATCATCTATGAGGTATGTTACTTATGAGGGATAGGGTCAGAGCAGAAGGCAACCCAGCCTTTCTATGAAGATTATTCTCTGTTAACAGGCTTCTATGGCAGTACTTTCTTTTTTTTAGCAGTATAACTCAAGTATTAATGACCAACAAGGGACAAAGGGATGCAGTATGCATCAGGGGTTCTTGTGATTGGTGATTGTTTATAATCAGTACTATCATCAGTTTGATATTTATCTTGATTGTCATGCCATTCCAGCTGTTTATGTATGGCTATATTGTGTAAGCTTAAAAAATGCAGATAATCATTAATTAGAAGGTTTTGGTGTGCTTGCTAAGAACAGTAAGGTGGGTCAAAGGCCACAGCATGGAAACTTAAAGATGAGACAAATCTAGGACAAAAAGATAAGTTGTTTTTTTGTTCACAGCCACATCTATACATCTTTTTTCTTTTTTTCTTTTTTAAACCCAGAAACCAAACACTGAGCCTGAAAGAGGAGAGGGCATGAGGGCTTGTCCCCTTCTAACGAACTGGCATACTTAGTCACTCCAAGCAACTTGGCAGAAGGCAGCCTTTCCTTTACCATGATCAGGCAAGGCTTTCTTCTTTCCTTGTCACATTTTTCTGTTACACTGCAGCACTACCTACCTCCTTTAGACCCAGGACCTCAAGCTCACCTCTGGCCATACTGTCCCCCAACCAGCCCTTCTGAGATGCCCAGAGCCCCACACCCTCTTTGAGGCCAAGAAGCAGATACTTAGGTGTATTAATTCACTATTGCTAGTCTGACAAATTAACAATATTTAGTGGCTTGAAGCAACTCACATTTGTTATCATACAGTTCTGGGATTTAGAAGTCTGACATGGATCTAAGTGGGCTAAAACCAAGGCGTTGGCCGGGCTGTGTTCCTTGATGGAGGCTCCAGGGGAGAGTCTATTTTTTGCTTTTTCAGCTTCTAGAGGCCCCTGCTTTCCTCATGGTCCCATCCACCTTCAAAGCTAGCAGTGGTCAGCCGAGGCATTCTCACGTAGACTCACTCTGACACGCCTTCCTCCCTCTTCTACATTTAAAGACTCCTGTGACTATATTAAGACCACCTATATAACCCAGGCTAATCTCCTTAGTTTAAGGTCATTCCATCTTAATCCCAGCCTTCCTTATACCTTAAATCCCTTTTGTCAGGTAACATAACAAGTTCACAGGTTCTGGGTATTTGGGCATGGTCTTCTTTAGGAGGGCATTATTCTGCCCACCACACCAGGACTCCAGGATCCTCTGCTTAAACAGACCCAAGCCTCTGGGGCTCATGGGAGGTCAAGGGGCAGTTGTTGGAGGGGTTGTAAGAAAGACGTTTGGACATGTAGGCTAGGGTTCTACACACATGCACAAAAGGCCACTCACTCACCATGCTGCATGCTGCATGTGCTGCATGGACACATGTTTAGGGAGTGAAGGGGACTGGCCACCAAGCCTGGCTGGGATTTCTCTATTTACACTTGTACCCTGGGCTTCACAGCATTAGGGACAGTCTGTACCCCTAAAAGGCAGAGGGGATGTTGGGTTTCACTTTTCTAGTTAAAATGTTAATTGATTTTAAACCCACATCCTTTAAGTTCTTTGGTATTTTTGAGAAATTAGATCATGGATGTTTCTGATCTCTTGATGTGTTTTATATTGCTTTATAGGTTGGCTTCACTTATTCCTTGGACAAAAATATGGAATAAATAAAATAGAATTATCAACTTTACTGGAAATTTTCATTTTGTACACAAGTTCAGAAATATAGTATTCATTTATGATTTTATTTAATCAAATATAGGATGACCTATGTTTTGGGGCAAAAGGGAGGTCATACTGTGGTTATCTAGTTGTCCTGAGAATTTGGGTTTTTATGAGCAATAAAATCTATTCACATATTTTGATATTGCTAGAACATTTCCAGGGTAATAAGAACATATGGATAGTAAGGCAGGTTATTTGTTCTCCTGAACTACAAAGCCTGATATCCAAACTCAGCGATTCTCACTCTTGCCCACCTGAGGGATCCATAGTGAATTTCTCTAAAGTGATGAGTGTCCAGGTAGCCAAAGCATAAAATAAAATGACCAGAAGACAGAACTCTAGGCAGTTTCTGAAGTTTAAACATCTGCATCTTAGGTCTTTAAGAGCTCAATTCCTTTCTTATTCTAAAAATTACTTAAAAGTTTGTCAGGCCTTCCCTGTTTCATTCTTGAAGCTATAGTGCTGTGTTCCTTGTAACTGCAGCTCAAATATTCTCCTCCCTCAGTCTTCATTTCATTAGCTTTTCTCTCTCATTATACTTTGTGATTGGGATAAACACTTCCCAGAGTGAACTAATATTTTTGATCCTTAAACCCAATTTCTGTGCTGCTCCAGAAGTGCTAGTTCCTTGTACTTCAATTTTCCTGGGACATTTAAAATGCTCCTGGCAGCTGACTTTGTATGAGAAATCAAGTGTAGTCTCAGAGCATTTTCCTGGGAGTGGAGTTGAGGCACCTCTCATGCAACACATGCAAGGCTAGCAGTTGGTTAATTAATTGAAAAAAAAAATCATTGAAAGTAAGGGGTCATAAAAAATGATTCATACATACCTTAAACATTCTTATTTTAACTTAAAACATATAAATTGACATTCATTTGCCAATCTTTGATGTAAAGCTGAGACCTTTTCTCCTAATTGGCATTATGTGTTGTTTCTCAATAAATCACATTCTTAATGCTTCCCCTAAGATTTTCAACTTCAGTTTCTTTACATTAGAGCAAGAATTAAAGTGACTTGCAAAGCAATCTGATTGAATAATCTTCCTCGATTGTTAACACTTTTCCCCAAACCCTTCACAATTTTCTCAGTCCCACCTAATTCAATGGTTTCTATAAATTTTTAATGGCTAGGTTTCATCAAAACATTCTGAAGAATTCAAGTTAATTTTTATTGACATCTCCTTGTGCACTCATATCTCATCGATTGCATACATTTAATTTGTATAAGATTAATTTGCTTACATAATAACAATGACAATTATAACTCTAATGTGTTTGGTAATAAACCCAGCTGATTCTTAGAAAGTAGTGCTAATTTATCAATCAAGTCAGAGTAGAAGTGCAATGGTTTACAAGAGGCTTTGAATGATGGGTGTGGATGTTTTGGATGCTGTGGCAGGTGCTGCCTGTGTCCACCCTTGGTTCCTTGGGTCAATTTTGATGTCATCTGCAATTTTGGTGTCTTCCTCCCTCTAGTGCCATGTCTCTTTACCTAGGGAGGGTTGGGAAGTGCTGGAGAGCAAGACCCACAGGAGCCTCTGATAATAAATGAGTTTCATAGGTGATGGGGGTTGATGGATAAGTACTACAGCTTTCTTGTGCTTCAGTGGGATGATCTGAAGCAAATTCTCCTCAGTTCCCAGGTACTCATGTAAGTCACCTCTCATTAATCTCCCCTTTACTGACTCCTCTTTCTGGCTTTCCTTCCCCACTTCCTCACACGTCTTCTAGTATAACCTACAAATCAACAATTTGCACTCAAATTCTTGACTCTAGGTCTTCTTTTGATGAAATCTGAACTAAGACAAGCACCACTCAATATGCTGTCGAGAAAGAACTGAGAGAATCAACCAGGTGAGTGAATTAAATGGAAGCTACATAATAAAATTTCCACTATTCTGGGAAATCTAATTTGATCTTTCCTACCTCAGACTGTTATGAAATTTCCATCTTTATTTTCTGCACAAACGGTGCTTCCTTGCAACCAGCTTTTTGCCTTCCTTGTTGCAAGCCCTAGTGTAATGCAGGAACTCCAATCTGGGGAGCTGCACTTGTGTTTGTGATGTTCTGAAAAGACCACCTGGAGGACCAGTAGATGTGGACATGCTATGGACATACCATTTATTACTTACATTACAGGGGAGTGCACTGATGGTGGTGGATCAGTGTGAGAAAGACCATGGCCTCCCTCCAGCCTTGGTGTTGCTTATAGTGTTAGGGAAAGAGTAGTGTGTGAAAATTTATCACTTCCATGATAAACACAGGAGCCTTGAGACACAGGGGCCTTGAGAGGGCTGGGACATCCAGACGCAGACGTTTTCCTTGTTCCATATGGCCGCTTGTCAGATAGCCACTACAACAGTGTTCTCTGAGGTCACGGAGGGGCCATGTCCTGATTATTCCACAATTCACCACAACATTGCTTCTTCACTTCACAATCTTTGTTAGATCTTCTGGACAGGCAGTCTCTGGGTGGTGAGAGTGATAGCACATTGCATTCATATGCCACAAGTACAGTATAGGCTATACCCCAAGAGGAGGAGAAGAAGGCAGAGGCCAGGAATGCCAAGGAGGACATGACTTTTGTCTTACCTGGCTAGACAATTACCAAGAATTTGACAGAGAAACCAGGTCCCTGCCTGCATAGGATATAGAAGTCTCTTCCTGCCTGATTTAAGGGAGATAAGAGAATGGGAAATGAGATGGGAACAGAGAGGCTGTTAGCTGATTCTTCCAAAGTAGGCATAGGATGGAATCCCTGGCACATAATCATCTTGATATGGAATTGTTATTTCAAATTCAGCCATCTACTCCTGACAACCAGTCTATTCAGCCAAACCATTGAGCATCACTTAAGGATGTGGCAATGCAGATGGGCTTCTAAAGTAAGACCTATCCTGTGTGAAAAAAAAAAAGCAACCAGGTATGAAAACAGAAAGAACACAAAGTTTAATGAACACAGAAAATCATAAATCAGTTTCCAAGTCTTCAAGAGTGTCAGATGAGAAGACTTCCAAATGCAAGGCTTTTGCTGGAATAAAATTAAGCAGTGACAATTTCGTAGATCCTCTGCCTGTAGTTTGTATGTCTCTGGAAAGAAAACAAGAAAAATTCAGGATCCAGTCTAGTTCATAGGTGAAAAATAAAATTTTAAAGACAATTCACTGAATTAGAGTCTAATTTCCATAATTTTGTATAGTAGATTTTATTGAAACATAATTTTTCTCCTAGAATCACCCTCATTTTTATTAAAGAACCAAATCAGGAACAATTCATTTACTGCATTAAGATCATTTTCAATTTCGCATGATTATTTCCATAAACACAACAGGAGTAACAATTGATCATATAGTCTTTCTTAAATCTACTTTGCTGGAACATTGTAAAGAATTCCTAGATTGAGCTTTTATTAGCCCCTCAGGGCTGGAAAACCAAAGCCAATCCACACAGTTACCATCAGGCTTTGCCTGTAGTGTCTACAGATTTGGGTAAGTTTCTCAAGTTCTCGAGGTCCCCAAAATGTCTTGAGGTTCTTTCCTTGCCATCTCCCAGGAAAGTAACCTTTCTTCCTTACCAGGAAATACTGCCATGAATCTTTTGAAAAGTAATGTGACGTACCAGACCATTTCTCCAAGGGGCTTTTATTGGCTTCAAGGTTAAACTTTATTTCTCAGGGTTTATAGTGAATCCAGAGCCCAGACATATCTCTTTTGATCATGGTATTTCATACAAAGACTTGATTAATAAAACCATAATTGGAAATGGGCTTTATGTGTCCTGTTATAAAGAAATCGGATTTCTATTGGATTTATGCAAACAAACATATTGCCATGGAAAGAATAATAATCATTTAAAGAGTTTCCACATTCCAGAGGGATCAGGTAGGGAGAAAATGTACTGGGTTGTCCAACAAGTTCTTTTGTTTTTATCCATAAAATAAAAGACACACTTTTCATTTTCACCAATAACTTTATTGATTTGGATATTTTGAGTACGTTGGCTATCTCTCACATGGTATAATGTTGATTGTTCTCAATAGATGTCTCAATTTGATCACTATCAACTTCAGTTGGGTTACCTGATCCTGGAGCATCGTCTAGCAAGAAACCTCCAACATGAAACTTTGCAAACCACTTTTGACTCATTCAGTCAGTCACAGCACCTTCTCCATACACTGCACAATTTTTTTGTGTGTGTGTTTCAGTTGCATTTTTACCATTCTTGAGATAATAAAGCATAATATGACAAAAATGTTGCCTATTTTCTTCCACCTTCAGTGTTAAATTAGCTACACAAAAATTCACCAATTTTGATGTTTTTTAAAAAATGCACATTGATATTACAGCTGTTACAATATAATCTAACAAAGTTGTTTTGAATGACATTAGAGATAACTAAGCACTACTGTAGCCATCTATAGAAAAAATGTGCTTTTTGGCCAATGCAATAAATACTTCAATATTGCTTATGAAAGTATAATTTATTAAATTGCTTTAAGAAAAAGAAAGCTTCCTTATGTCTGGAAAACAAAAGATTAAAAATCAGCAATGTTTTCAACAAAAATTTATAAAAGCCACAATTATCTTCCATTTATTATGTTCCATAATCGATTTTTGTTTATACTGATCAGCTCAAGCACCTCTATAAACCCAATTATTTCATAGAGCTCCAGCAATCTTTACTCAGTTCAAAGGTCTCATCTGAAAATCCCTTCTCAAAAATATGCAATCCAAAACAAGTCAGAGTCCCCTCCATGAATCCTTTCAAAGACATAACATATTTTTGTAAATGCATTAGAGTAAGACAATAGTTTTTTATAAATGACAAAACTTAAAATGACATGGTTACAGATTTTAGTATAATGCAATTGAGAAAAGAATTTGCTTTCCTGTAACAACATTTTAAGATAACAACTGAAATTACAAATGAAAGTATGTCAGAATTTTTATAATCTCTAAACATCTACTTTAATAATAAAAATATGTCTCCAAATAGAACATATTTATTCATACTTATTATTTCTTTATTTGACAAAGCTTCCCATGTATTTTAAACATATTCAATAGGCCTAATTAGTTCAAAAACTTCTCTTTTTGTAAGGAGAGAGAACAAATCCTTGAGGTATTCCAGGGGCCCATTGGAATAACCCAGTCATTTTTCAGTAAAAGTCTGTTAAAATTTGAACTTTGGGAAAGGTGTCAAACAAACTTAACCAAAAGAGTATATAACATATTTTTTTGGTAAAACAACACATTTTATGATAATAACATTGAAAGATATTAATTAAACTTTAAACTGGTTTTTACATCAAGTAATTTGTCCAGACCTCAAGAACCTGCTTAATTTATATAGATATTTACTTTCTTCAGGTCAATAAAATATTATCCCCTACTTATGTCATCCAGAGGCAGAAAACATACTACATGTAGTGCACAAACACATATCACATAAAGACCATACTCACGAAGACTGAACACATAAAGGCTATACAAACAATTTGAATTTAATATTGTAAAGAAAGCACAAGATTTTATCATTTGTCTTTTTGCTTCTTGCCTGTACACAATCCTTCTCCAACTTGCACAGACCCCCTTCAACTTACATGACCCCCTGCGACTTATACAATCCTTCTGCAACTTTTTCAGTTCCTTTTAGTTTGATCTTTTAACTCATACAAAAATTAGAACAATTTACTTTTAATTCTATTTCCTTTCAAATATATCACCATAATTTACACATTTTATTACCAAAATCATGTATTCTTTCCCAACTTAATTAGAATTTTCTATTTTTAGTGACAACTAAAAGTAAGTAATTAGCATTTCTAGATTGACAAATGTATGAATACATTTCATAATTTTCAGAAACAGTTTTTTTCCCTGATTGGCAAACACACTCACATTTTTATTCTTGTTGATTACTATATTCCTTTACTGTGCACAAAAGTGAGTTGTTTCATTATCTAGCGCCCTTGACAACTTTTACAGAGGTATCAGTCCTGGGCTTATTCTAGGAACCATAGCTCCTGGGCCTTCAGAAAAAGAATTTAGAGTGTTAAAAGACTTATTTTTTCCCCTTTCTGAGTTTTACTGTCTGAGAGCAGACTGAGATCTTTTCCCCTCTTTAAACCATCAGTTAATTTTCCTTTCTGAGTAGAATCCTTATGATGTACAACATGAAAGCTTGCACATAAGAGATCTTATCCTATTCACCAGCCCTTGGCAAAACAATTCAGGAGTGAGACCAAGCTGTTCCTTTTCAAAACAGAAACAAGAGCAATATCTAAGGCAAAGGCAAATTGTAAGGAGGGACTGGGTCTAGCCTTAGAATCTTACCTCCTCGTTTTCCTCTGTAACTTAAGCTCACACTCTTAACTCTCTTACTTTGGCTGTTTCTTCCTCTTCCCCTTGTGGCAATGTTCCTCTGCCACCTTTGAAAGTTCTGCAAGGCCTGTGGGAGTGTTGGGTGTGTCCCACCAATAGGCTTACCAACTCATACCATATTGAACTAGTGGACCACCCCAGGATTCCCTGTACGTGTCTGCCACCCAGCACGTTGTCACTCGCAGTCAAATGGACAGGAGTGCTTTCCTGAATATCCTGCCAGCTATGCCGATTTTAATGCAGTGGTTCCAAAACTGGGAACTGTACTTGTGTTTGTGATATCCTGAAGAGGCTACCTGGAAGATCAGTAGATGTGGACATGCTGTGGATATGCCCTTTATTACTCACATTACAGGAGAGTGCACCAATGGTGGTGGATCGGTGTGAAAAAGACCATGACCTGCCTCCAGCCCTGGTGCTACATATAAGGATAGAGAGGGAGTAATGTGTGAAAATTCTACAATTTTATGATAAACACAGGAGACTTGAGACATAGGGGCCTTGAGAGGGCTGGGACATCCAGATACAGACTGTTTTCCTTGTTTCTTATGGCTGCTGGGCAGGTAGCCACCTGTCCTCTGAGGTCACGGAGAGGACATTTCCTGAGTTACCTAGGAAGACACATGTTGGGAATACAAGCTTCTGCCTGGGATAAAAATTTGACCGATGTGTTGTCACAGTCCTCATACCCCCATGTCACCTTTTTAACTCTCTATTTGCCTTGAACTTTAAAAATTGGCCACCCTGGCCCTTTTACGTTGTCTGTGTTCCACGTTCTACTTCAGCCAGACCTTCAATTTATCTGTGGTTCTGGGCCTCTGAGTATAGAAATCTACTGCTTAGCTGAGACCCCTGTCCCGGACTTATGCCCTGAAACTTTCATTCCCACCTCCAACTCTCTCTCTGTCTCTCTTTTCATCCCTAACCTTCCTCTAACTTGGATGGCATCTGCAATTTTGGTGTCTTCCTCCCTCTAGTGCCATGTCTCTTTACCTAGGGAGGGTTGGGAAGTGCTGGAGAGCAAGACCCACAGGAGCCTCTGATAATAAATGAGTTTCATAGGTGATGGGGGTTGATGGATAAGCACTACAGCTTTCTTGTGCTTCAGTGGGATGATCTGAAGCAAATTCTCCTCAGTTCACATGAACTGAGGCCCTCAGGCCCTTCCATCACATGTGGACTCTAGGTGGTATTTCTAATGCATGTCTATGAATATTTTCCTGTGAAACTTACCTCCCTACCATTTAAAGCCATCTTAATGTTTTTCTTCAAAGGTACACAATATTGAGTTAATGCTCTTTCAGAAACAGAACAAAACCATTGTATTATCTCTCCCCATTCTTAAGAACAAGTGTTTGGATTGTAAAGTGATTGAACCACACTCCATTTTCTCTTATTAATAGAAAATTGGTCATAAATTGCTGAGGCGTGACTAACTCATTCCCCAACACAGCTGCAAGTGCTTTATGTTGGGACTGCTTTTTATTTCTCAGAATGAAAGGAGAAAACTCTACAGAATTGACACCTTTCTGAATAGTACCTGATGTCACCCTCTACAGAGAACAACTGATTGAGGGTAGCACCACCTTCAGGCAAGGCTGTTTCTTTGGAGTGCTTGTCTTTATTTTCTTTTACAAACTTCCAGAAGGCAGGCATTAAACATTTCCTCTTATTTTTCATTTTAAAAACTTATCTAAAATGCAGATATGCCTGGGAAGTGCCCAGTATTTAATGCACAATAATTTATAATAATACCTTATTATAATTTTCAAAAGCATATTACATTTTACAAAACATCTTTACCCATAAATTATCTATTTTAATGCTCAAACAGCCTGTGAAATATAGATTAGTATTCACATTTTGTAGATGAAAATGTTTAGATAGACTTTTTGGGGTGCTCAAGGACACAATATGTTAAAACAGACACTTGAGCTTTTGTCTTCTGATACCACATGCAGCTCCCCAGTTGGTATCCATTTTTTTATCTCCCCCAGATCATCTTTTCTCCTAGGACCAGCCCTATTCTTTGGGAAAGGGTTTCTTCTCCAATAACAAATAAATGTCACAGAGTGGCTGCCAAACACAGTGCCCTACTAACATTTCTTTCACAGGTTTTGGAATCCATACAATTAAAAGTGAGTGTTAGTCAGCTTTTTTTTTTTTTTTTAGTGAGAACCAAGAGAAGTTTTCTCCCACTCAGGTGATAAACTTTAAAGCTCTTCACAGTTATATTTCCAGTCTCATGAGAAAGGTAGTCCAACCCATGAGAATGAAGTTGACATTGGGAAAGGAAGGGAGATGAGAGATGGTGACAGGGAATCCTCATGATTTGCAAGTGGCTGACGCCAACACATGTAGCCAGCAGATACCATGCTCCACACAGGTATGGTGTCAATACGGTCACTCTTGCCCCTGGGCCCAGGGACTTGAGTTCTGTGTCTTGCATTCAAAGGACACAGGTTTCCTTCCCAGTGCACTAACTCTTTTGAGCCATATAAGAACATCATGAATCACAGTTATTACAATTGCCATTTAGGAGCTGAATTAACTGAGATCTGTTCATTTGAGACTAAGCTACAGAAATACAAATTAGTAGGTGACTAACCTGAGATTAGAACTTCCTTCTTCTTTTTTACCAAGTCTAATACTTTTCTTCCATACCACACAGTTGATCTGCTATTGAAGGAAGAGAACGTAAAACAAGACAGAATCCTAATACTTAAGTATAATTTTCCTTTTTTCTTGAAATAAAAAACTGTGTTCTGTTAACTCAGATGTCCCCACTCTGAGATTAATAACTACTCCTTCTTCTGGTTTACTACATCCAAAAAAAATTGTTATTTAGATTAGTCATTTATTACCTATCATTGAGTATGTATTTTACCAAAGGATCAATATTAGTGATGGAGATTTTAACACATATATAAGATATAATCCCTGAAATTAAGGATACTATAGTTTATTTAAAAATTGCTCTGATGTTTCTGTTATTTTTACCACCAGCAGTATGCCCACACAAATCCATTTTACCTGGATGGGGCCCCTTCTCCAAGTTGCTATGAGCTTTAGCTGTTATTGGTTCACAGCTACCCACTCTGCTGAGAGAACTGCCTTAGGCTTCAAGGAGCTGCATCATCTAGAAATGTCTATACATTGTGTCCTTCTCTTGAAGCAGCCTCAGGTTGTATCCTTCTCTTGAAGCAGCCGTCAGCCAATTGACAGACTGATTCACATCTTAGAACTCCATATGAGGTTGAGCTGAGACCAGAATTCATCTGAAACTGCATATTTGCTTTGCTCCTTGCCCTGTTCTGACCTGTTTTTCTCATACCCTGACAGGCTCCTCCTGAAAACATTCTATTATTTACCAAAAATTCTCATCTCATGCTCTGCTTCTAGAGGCCCTGGCCTAAGACAACATCTTTCAGGGGTTTTTACTCTTATTTATGTCTTCACATCCATAACATGTTTGTCCTTCTTACTGGCTCTAAGCACCCACCTAATTACACCCTTGTAACTATAGTGATAGCTTGCAGTAGGGAGAGTATCCTGGAGCCTTCAGGGTTTGGTGCTAGGCCTACATGCTCTGTGTTGCATAATGCTCCTCAACAGGTTCAGTGGGCAGGCTTGGAGAGTGACGGATGTCCTGCATTTCCTAAAATAGCTTAGCAACAACTGCGCTAATTTTAGATAAAAGTACAAAATGCCCAAGGATATAAAGATGTCATTCCCCACCCCCTGCAAGATCAAATTATGTGAAAATGCTTGCAGGAAGCACAAGTTAAGGATGTCATAACTTTCATTTGAGTTGAACTGAAGGCAAGAGCTGCAGAAACGGTGTCAGGCACCCCCCCACCCTCTGATGCTTACATGCCTGGTTGATGGAGTCCTCAGACCACCGAGTGGAAGGGTGTGGGGTCTCTCATGCCCATGGCAACCATGTGTTAAGTTAGGAATGATGTCAGAATCTATGATATGAAGAAAAGACCAAAGAGTAAACTGGAAAAACATGTCAAGAATTGGTAGCTTATCAAGGACATGGGAGTCGCCAGGTGAGAATTGAAGACAGCCACAAGAAGAGAGAAAGCATAGTAAGGAGGGAAACAGATTAGTAAGCCCTGATGGGTTACTTATTGACATATTTTATGTATTCCAGAAAAAGTTTGGTTGGCAAATATTGCCAAAAGGAACTGATGTTTACTGAGCACATATCTTACAGACTGCATATCTTATTATTGAGGCAAAATAACAATTCCATGAAGTATTTACAATTATTGCATCATATAACAATTGAAGAAGCCAGACTAAAAGTTAGGTGACTTGTCTGAGGTCACACAGAAACAAGGGATAGGAAGCCAGGACTCAAGTTCATCCAATTCTGAATGATTCATTTCACGCCATGGTGCCTACCCAGCTATTTTTCTGCTCTATAACCTTAACTAGATTCCATTGAAATTCAGGTAATTCTGCCAACTTACAACATTGGAAATCTGAGACTCAGTGTTGTCACTGATATCACACAGCTAATTTTAGAACTTTTTTCCCTAACCGTAATAGTTTTTGAGGACATGTTCAGCAATAAGTTCTGAATATCTGTCATATAAAAAGTTATTTCCTTTGCCTAGTGTAAAGTTAAGCTTCTTTTTTATTATTCTCAGTTGCTCCCTTCTTTGAAGTTTTGTAAGAAACTTTTCAACTATGGTGTGGCAGGAACTAGCGATTATGTCCCGGTCCAGTGACTCAACAGTAATTGTGATTTATCAGTTTTTGTCATGGTTTCTCTCAGCTTCCACTTTTCCCACCCAGAGAACAGACATTTCTTAATTGTGCTTCCATTTGGCTCTTTCTTCTTTCCTTTTATTTGATTGGGTTGCTTGCCTTTCAATCTTACTCAGGTCTAAGGTAAAACCACCACCCACACACCACAACCTTCTGACTCCCAGCAAAACACCCTTGGTTTTCACCAACCGCTCTTCTTCAGTGCTCTGAGCAGTAAACCACATGAAGAAAACTTACTGGAAAAACTCACTAGGCTCTCCATATCCCATTGGGTATGACATTATCTCTCTATATGCATATAGCATGTGTGATTGTGCATCAGTACGTTATACTTTCCCATGCATACTTGTCGCATATTTTTTAAACTAGGAAAAGCTCCCTGGAAGTCATCTTGGGGTCAATATCCCCATTTTATAGATGGAGAACTGAAGTCCAGAGTTGACATTTTGTCCAAGGTTATGCAATTACATGATCAAACCCACTATTATCATCAATGCTTCTTTCCACAACTCCATTGCCACTCAAAAATACTGGGATAATTCACCATGTGCCATGACATATTTTTAGTTGCTCATGCTGGCATGGAGGATGTATTAGGCTACTTCCCCAAAAGCAGATCTTACATTGAGAATTTAAAAGTGATTCTTTTAAAATCTGCTCCCAGAAGAAAGCAGTGAGGGTATAGAAGAAGCAGTCAGAGAAGCGGAGGGAACTGAGCAAGGATATGATTTCAGGCAGCGTTTCAGCCTTAGCCTGATTCCGTGGGGATCTCAGGAATGCAAATTACACTGAGAGACTTTCCCCTTCGGGGCCACGGGGCTGGGCCTTCTTGCCTCTGTATCAGCCAGTCGCTATCTTCAGCTCCTCTCAGGAGATGTGAACTCCTGATTCTGTGCCATAAAGTGGCTATTGTAACCAAAGAGAAGACCTCTGAAGACAGCTGTAGGGACAAGGTGTTAGAAGTAAAGAATGCAGGAAGCTGGTGTTGGGCATTAGGGCAGGTCAGCCACAGTGCTCACTGCAGATAGTAAGGTCACAGAAGCAATACAGTTTCTCAAACCTTTCATAGCACCTGGGTCTCCTGTGTCTTTGTGTCAGACACTCCTTCCCCGCATGCCCACATGGCTGCCTCTTTTATCCTTCATGTCTCAGGACTCCCTCAAAGAGTCCTTCTGTGACTATCTTGTCTAATGTAGGTCTCATCTCTACCCGCCACTCCCTGTCCCATTGCCCTATTTTATTTCTTTTGAATTTATTTCTTTAAAATTTTAATATCTCTCTGTCAAATCAATATAAGCTTCACAAGGCTTGAGATTTCATCTTTCTTTTCACCATTTTATCTTCAATTCTAGAAGTATACTTGGCACATAGTTGATATTTAATGTATACATGTGGAATAGTAATAAATAAATGGATAAGATAAATTATCATGAAGCATTTGTAGAGAAATGTGAAACTATCAGGAAGTTCTGGCAGTGTGTACTGTGGCCCACAGAATTTGTTGTTATTCTCTTCTTATCAGTATGCAAGGGAATATACATGAAAGATTGTATTCAAGTTCAATTTTTAGTCTTCCAAATCACTGTAGACAATATTAGTCTTAATGGGTATATTTTAAAATGGTGAAATGCTTCCAGAAAATTTTTGAAGAAAATTATGGCATTGAAGGGAGCCTTTTAGTTCTTTGATACATTATGTCCCTCAGTTGAGTAAAATAGCTTCTCTTTTTCCCCCAGAAGACGTGTGCATTTTATCATATGTCATTATCTGATATATGTTGGGAATAAAAGGCGCTTTCCCCTTTTTTTCTGCACAGGACATGTAGAGTAGAAAATTTCCATGAGGCGGTGTCTACGTTACATCTCATTTGGGATTAGCTCCAGCCCCTTTTCTTTTCTGTTGCAGTGTGGGGAATATAGCCTTTCAATTACATAATTTACATTCTATTTTTCAAATCAGAAACTGGCATAGGCATTCAGACTGCATAAATCTCTCTCCCTCTACCAATATTTTTTTCTTTAGCCAAATGCCGTTTTCTTGAGCAGCTACTTAGTCATTACCTCCTGATATAAAAGAAGTGTGAAATCTGTCACAAGGAAGATGATACTGTGACACAGAGAGGGATCTTCTGGGAGGCTTAACCAGATTTTCCACAAGATTGAAATGAATGTGATATTATGTTCAGATTAACAATGACATATACTCTTTTTTTATGTGTGTGCCTTCCTTGCTATGGAGGAAATGAGAAAGAGATAATGTGGCTTTGGTTATAGACTAAGGATGGGAATCAGTCTTAACCTTAAAAATAACAACTTAAATATACAAGTCGTGCTTTAAGTTCTAAGGCATGCAATGTGAAACAGTGAACAATAGCTGTAATTTTAGGTTTGAACTAATAATATATAGCTAATGGAATTTCCAGAAAAATTATAATTACCTGTTGAATGTCTTTTTTTCTGTCCTAGGTGAGAGAGTAGTAGCTATGGCCAGCCTCTTCATTATAGCATTGGCATACGTAGGCACCTAATAAACATTGGTTGAAATTCAAAAGATAAATAGATATGATTGAGAGGGGAGAGAGAGAAGAAATGAGAAGGAGACAGAGAGAGAGAGACTTCTGAAACAGATACCCTGGGAGGCTCAATACTGCAAGGATAATCTTACACCAGTGTACAGTGAAGTACCAGAAACAAATGAAGCAACTTGGAGATGTAAAATTCCAAAGATACAGTATAATCAAGAAGAAATCAAACAGACTAGGAATATATAAAATATGGAAAATTGCATAACCATCCCCATTTTTTCACCCCTCCCTATACCCATTTTCTTTGCCATATAGCTTTACAGTGTTCTCTAGACCATGGGCTGATGACTTGTTTCTCTCTTTGAAATGGACTTAACGATGTCCTTTATCTTTTCTTTTTTTTTCTTGGCCAAAAGAAAGGTGGTTCAGAGCTGTGCCTAGGCTGTGTGAGACTCCCAGCCATTTTTTTTGTGTGTGTAGGGTGGGGGCTCTGCCTATACAGATAATTTGATTTCGAAATGTGTTACAAAATTCATGGTCCCAAGTGACAGATATGGTGACAAACTGATGAAGATTTTTAGAGTTATAGGTGGTGGAGAGTTACTTATGTATTTATTGTCCAATCAGTGCTTGCAAAGATTCTGCATAGTTCCTCTCTTTTTGTTCTGGCCCAGAAACCATTTCGTTTTCTTCTATGTTTTTAGATCTGTCATTCTGGGTTTATTTTATCTTTGTCATTGAGAAAAGGGGTAGCAACTCTCAGAGTACTATGGCTGTTCAAGATCTGCTTGTATAGTGACATTTTGAAACAATAAGGATGCTTTTGGACTCTGCAGTTTCCTAATACAATTTTTTCACTGGTGGTTACTTCATCACTCACAGTGCTGCATTATCCATTGTGTTTTCAGTGGCTCTCTCAAAGGTTGTGCTTCATCGAAGACAAGGACAATTGTAAGTCTTACCCAGAGGATGCAGGCAAATATGTATGACAATTCTTTTCTGGTCATGTTAAGTTTACAGTTTCAAGTTTTATAGAATAAAACTAGAACAACACACCTTCCAACCATTTCTTCTCTTGAACTAGGCCATAATCACTATATTTCTAGAATGTGATCTACTTTCCATTCAATACCAGCAGGAAGGTAGAGGAGGGGCCCACAGGTGGCAAGTTGAGTGATCCCCTGAAACCGATACCAATAGCATAGCCAGACTGCTGACATCAGCTGGAGGGTGGGCAATAGAATGAGCTGCCAGAGGAGACTGTGAACCACCCAGCGCCAGTGAGGTGGCAGGAGGGGCCATGGTGCCTGGGTAACCAAGCTTGTGCCTTGTGAATGCTCCGCCTGCGAAGCCTCCTGCTCCTGGAGGCAGATCCCCTGCACACATGCAAGATGGTGGCAGGAGGAAGTATTGCCCTGAGCATACAAGGCTAGCAAGAAAATTGAACAGGGGGAAAAGCCCCCCTACCCCCTCTCAGTACCTGATTGGGGATGGGACCAGGGGAAGGCAGGCATATACACCAGAGAGGTCAGAATGGTGGTAGGGGGAGGTGGGGATGGAAGATGTCTATCAGTCTATCCTGGGGAAAAAAAGCGGTTGGTTGGGGGTCAGACCCTCCAGGAGCATGTGGAAGTTTGGGAAGTTAATTAGGCATTCTGAGGTAGCACCTGGTGCATCCCACACCCGAAACTAATATAGACCCAGGGCAAAAAAAGAAAGCTCTCTTGCTCTTGGCTGCTGGTTGGGACCTGTACTTGGACAGTGTACAGGCCTGCCCTCTCCATGGGCCGCATGACTCCATGGGCTCCAGGAGAGAGCCTCTGATTTGTCAACCTAGTGGAGCATTCGCTGGTGCCTCCTCAGGCTCCACTACCCAGGAGCACAGGACCTTGCTGCTAGAAGCCACATGGTCAATGGCAGTGCCGGTACCACATGACCCCTCGAGGAGGGAGCCCAAAGCCAGACAGCATCCCACTTAGCTTCCATGGGCTCCAGTGGGTGGTACTTTAAAATGGAGCAGGAATTTTGGGCATTGTCTTTGTTTTTGGTCTTGTTGGGGATGGCTTGGTTTTGTCTTTTTTGCAGAAGAGATGAGCCTGATGAGTTGATGAGTCTGGAGACAGGGAGTCCTGCATCCTCCCAGATCATTGAGCATTTGAATAAAAACCCCTTTCCTTGCTCACCAACTTCTGCCTCTAGAATTTGCCTTTTGATGTCAGTGAGCTCCCGAACCCCAGTTTGGTTTGGTAGCAAAATGTTAGTTCCTTGTGAGTTATGACTTAAGGCTGATTCAGGAAAGCATCATTCCACCCCAAGGATTGAAAAGCCCATTGGCAATGAAGATGAATGATCACCAGATCTTTGCAGAAGATAGGCATGGCCAACTCCAGAAAATTTCTTCAAACAAGGCATGGAACCAGAGGAGTGGTGGTGGTGTGACTATGCTGGGGAGTAGCTGCAAGGAACTCCCCAGAAAAGGGGTGACTCTGCCACACCCGTTGCCCTCACGTGCTACAGATCCCTAGAAGCCCTGTTATCAGAATGAAAATGGTCAGCACTAATTAAGCTCAAAGGTAGCTGTTGATTACTAGTAGCCAGGAGCCCTGATCTTGTCCTATGTCTGATGTGAGTGAGATTCACCCTAATTTAGCAAGTTGACACTGCTCTTGTGGTTCAAATCTATGCAAACCTACAGAAGAATGCTGTGATGACCTGTCAGAACAATCTGCTCACTGCACCATCTTCTGAAATCCCCAAGGCAACCTCATAAGCGGGGGTCTTGGAGATCTTAGGGGCATCTAGTCAACTCCACACATGGAGCAGAGGGTTAGAGAGTACTCTGAAGATAGAAGCAGTGCCTGGGGTGTGAACTTGGCAAGAAATTAAGAAATATGCCTCTGTCTCTATTTCCGTGTTTGTAAAATGCAGATAATATGACTTTTTATTTTGATTAGTTATTTTGGTGAGAATTAAATAAGATACCTTATGCAAAGCTTTTAGAAAAATGCCCACCACAAAATTTAAGAGTTTGCTATTTGTCTTGACCTTTTTAGCATAACCCATTTCATGTTATGCCTCCTGGCATTGCCCAGTTTTCTTCAGCATCCACAGAAAAATATTTTCCTAACTGACATGCACAAACTCTCCATTTTACTGAACAAGAAACTTCCAGAGTGTTTAACCAGCAATAGGGTCAGAAGAGTGAAGATCAGAACACCAGACAGATGTCATAAAAGACATGCATCATGTCGTTCCACCAGAAATATGGAGACACACCAAAGCCCTTCCTCAGAAAATGTAGTGAGGGATAACAGAAGTCATTGCTACTGTTGTCAGGGGGAAAGGGTTGCAAAAGGAGAGTACAAGTGCTGTTATTGTTTTCTTCCTTCCCCTTCTGATACCACTGCTCTAATGCTATTACTACTTTATTGCCATTTTTTGACCATTGAGTAAATGTGAGGCACTGTACAAGATGTGTGCCATAGGAAGAAAATGAATAAATAATGCTTTATGGTCCCAGTGAGGGAACAAAATGTCTAAATAATTTCAGAGCCTCTGAAGAAATAGTGTAATTTTCATTGAGAAAAGGGCCCTAGGGTTATCTGGAAAATACTATTTTTAAAAAATTATATATACATAAAAGCAATAATGTATATATAAGTTAAAATATTTCCTTTAATATAGTAAATGCAAAATAAAAAATGTTGAGATCTCAATGGGTTACCATTGCATATCTGGATAATACTTTTATATGAAACTATGACAAATCAATCTATTAAGGAGCAGATGAAGGTGACCCTTCAGATTTAGCAAAAATACCTCTGGTCCTAGAGTCAGAACATTTGGCTCTTTTGTACACTAACTGGGTATATTACTTCAATTCTTGCAATTGCAAAATAAGAATATTGAAATAAGTGGAATCAGCTTGTGCTATCTGCTTTAGATAAACACCGAGAATGTTATTATTGGCATTGTGCATGGAAAATCCTACAATTTAAATTTAAACTAGGTATCATAATTACATTTAAATTAGATGTCATAATTACATCTGTTTTACACACACACACTTCCTATTACTACTGGTCACAGTAATTAATGATCCAATGAGTCTTTGGAAAAATGATTCCCATTGATAACTTTCCCACTCTTTTATTAGAAAGTCTAATTTTTAAAGATCTTAGAAGAGTTTCAAGTCTTGTGAACTCATGCTGAGGAAAAGAAGTACAAAATGCAAAGGAGGGATGGCCAAAAAGCATGTAAAAATATGCTCATACTCACTAACGATTATGAAGATGAAATTAAAACTATAGGAATGTATAGTTTTACAAGCATGTTATTGGCAGTGACATTTAAATTTGATACTATATCAAGTATTTGGTAGATGTGAGAAACTATTGTTAATGAGATCATAAATTAGTTCACTGCTTTGGACAAATATATATATGCATTTTTCAATTTAATAATTATTTATTGAATGTCTATTATGTATCAGGCAGTGTGCAAAGCTTCTTTCATATGTGATTGCACTTCATTTTCACAGCCACATTGTGAGGTTGGTTTTTTTCTTGATGTCGAAACTGAGTGAGAGCAGTTTAAGAGCTGGTCCAATGGCATAGCTCAGCTGGGTGGAACCCAGATTTGAAAATAAGCTTCTTGGATTCCAAGACATATGTGTTTAATTCTATTTTGTACTGTTTCCCACTATTTTTAAAGATTTTTTAAAAGGTTTTGAAAAAGTTATTTTTAAAAATTGAGATAAGATTCACAACATAAAATTCACCATGTTAAGTGTATAAGTTGGTCATTTTTATAATATTCATAATGTTGTGCAACCATCACCAGTATCTTATTTTAGACATTTCTATCATCCCCCCCAAATAAACCTTTACCTTTTAGCAGCCACTCCTTTTGGAGAAATATTTAGCAGTATCAAAATATCAGTTATCTCTTACTATAAGAACACTGTAATAAATCTCCCCAAAACTCAATGTCTTAACATAAGAACCATTTATTGCTTCTGATGGGCTCACTCATCATGCATGTGAGGTCAGCTGTAGGTCAGCTAGATGAGTCTAAAAAGCCTGGAATAGTCACATGGCTGACTTTTGGCTGGCTGAGAGTTTGTCTAGGATGGCTAATGAGATGCCTGGGCTCTCCCTCATATGTCTCTTGTATATATCTATTATATCTCTCCAGAAGGCTAGACACATTCTCTTGCAAGTCTGAGAGAGGCAAGAGTGAGCAAGCTGAGTCATACAAAAATGGAAGCAGAAATGTGCAATAATTTTCAAACCTATATTTACATTATATTTGTTACTGTCCAACTGGTTAAGGCAAACCACATGACCAAATCAGGGTTACGCTGTTAGAGGAAAGAGATCATAGATAAAGAGAGGTCATTAATTGGGGCTATTCATCCAGTACCCTATGACCTAATATTTCCATTCATAAAATCTCCAACCCATGTGTACATGAACACAAGTATAGGTATATTGGTTATGGTATTATTTGTAATTGTAAAAGAAATTGGAAAGGTTTTAAGTGTCCAGCACGAGATTAATTAAACATTTAATAGAATGATACAATAGATACTGTAATGGAGTAAAATAGAGTAAACCATATTCTTCAAAACCAAATATTAAGTAAAAGAAAACAAGCTGAGGAAGGGTATATAGAGCATGATATTATTTATGAAAATTAAAATAAAGAAGATATATACACAAGCAATTATTTGTTTATAGAAATTTAAGCAGTGAAATATCCCCTACCAACTCATGTGTTTACCTCTGGGAAGGTTGGGGGGAAGAGAGGGAGAGAAGAAGCGAGAGAGGCAGGGGAATGGAAGAAAACTGAACTGAATTGTGTCTGAATTATGTCTTTAAGGAATTGGTAGTAGATATTTATGTCTGGTGGCCTTCCCTAAATTTTGAAATCATTCATAATACTAAACGTTTTTAGTGAGAAATAGTCTGTACGCATGAAATATCCAGATAATTCTATCTAGAAAAGCACGGAGAAAGAACTCTTTTAGCCACCTAAGAAAGAAGTGCGTATGTGTGAGTTACTAAATCGCAAATAAACTGACATTTTCTTGGAATGACATGAGAGCAGGGTTGGTAATATAAGCAAGTATCCCAATGAATTGGAACAAGGAGGCTTCTCTGTTCAGTATTCAAGCAAATTGTCAAAAGTATGCCAGCCTCTGTTAAAACCAAGAGAGGGTCCCCTTACAGATAAAGTGAGTGTAAGAAAATGTCTCTATGGAAGTATTGTCACTCACAAAAATAACAATAAATACTCTTCGTATGCAATTATGTGCATATACATAACACAGTCGTGTTTTGGTGGCTCCACTTTATGGAGTAGTTCTGAAATGGACTAGGGATAGAACAAGGAAATGTCACCTCAGAAACAACTTACCAGTTTTACTCCAAGCATGGTCCATCATCTAGGAGCTTGAGAGAAATGCACATTCTCAGATCCTGTCTGAGACTTTGTGAATCGGGATAGCTGGAGGTGGAGCCCAGAAATTTGTGTTTTAAGCAGTACTTCAGTTGATTCTATTGCACACCCACCTGCAGACTGGTGCAGCCACTGTGGAGAATAGTACGGAAATTCTCAAAAAACTAAAAATGGAACTGCCTTTTGACTTAGCATTCCACTTCTGGGATTATACTCTAAGAATCCTGAAACACCAATTCAAAAGAACCTATGCACCCCATTGTTCATAGTATCATTATTTATAATAGTCAAGTGCTGGAAACAGCCTAAATGCTCACCAGTAAATGAGTGGATCAAAAAACTGTGGTACATTTACACAATGGATTACTATACAGCAGAAAGAAAGAAGGAGCTCCTACCCTTTGCAACAGCATGGATGGAACTGTAGAGCATTATGCTAAGTGAAATAAGCCAGGTAGTGAAAGACAAATACCCTCTAATCTCATTATAAGTGGAACCTATAAGTGGAACCTAATCAACAAAGCAAACAAGTGAGCAAAAGAGAACCAGAGACATGGAAATAAAGAATAAACTGACAGTGACCAGAAGGGAGAGGGGAGGGGGATAATGGGGGAATGAAAGGCCAAGTCAAGGAACATGTACAAAGGACCAATGGACAAAGACAACAGCGGTGGGGAGATGGATTGAATGTGGGAGGTCGGGGGGCGGGGTGGATATGCCAGGAGAGAGTAGTGGGGGAGAAATGGGGACAACTGTAATTGAACAACAATAAAAAAATTAATTTAAAAAAAGACAAACACCACTACATCTCTTTTCAAATAATTAACAGTTAAGAGCATCTAAACAATGACTGTGTCCACAAAATAGCATTGACATGATTACTCCAGTCTCAAAGAGAAATGCTTACAGGAGATGTCCATAAAATTAGAATGAGAAATGGGACACCTAAAGCAGGGATTTTAGTTCCTATTGCACTGAAATATGTTTATTATTGTAGTAGTCAGCTTAGTACAACACTGAAGCAGGAAACTGAAGAACTAAAAATGGAACTGAAAAATATATTTATTCACATGTTTCATTTCTCATACTTGGAACATCTTTATACCTTGTATATTACTTTTTGATTGAAAAAATTATATAGGTCTTTTTTGATATATAACATGTACATCACTGTCTATTCCACAGAGATTTCTCACAGAAGGATGAGGAACACTTCAGCTTCAGTTCATATTTTTATTTGCCTTGATGAAATAAAATGCCTATGGAATTTAATGGAACATACTACATAAAACTAATTTAACTTTTATTCTAGTGGCCACATCTATAAAAGAGCAATTTTCAAGGAAGTTTGAAATTCTGTAAAATTTAATCACCAGCTATCAAGAGAATAGTTATAAAATATTTTTGAGTTTTCATTCACATGTCCATTTGTATCTTAGAACCCTAACTTCTTTAAAAAAGTATATTCTTTGTTAAAAAACTTTTTCATCCTCTTATGTCACTACTGATATTTCTATATTACCTTAGCAAGGATATATTGATCACTAACTATGTACTCAATATATGTTTGGTCTTAAGAACAAATTAGCAACCAAATTGAATACAGCTGCTGATCTCATGAAATTTACAAGCTGGATTAGAGCTGGGGAGATAGACAAAAAATAAGGAGTTTTATATGTCACAGGGTCATAAATGCTGTAAATAAAATCAGGGTATGTTGGGGCTATAGAGAATTGTGGGAGTGCTATTAATTGGGTGATCAAGGAGACTCTCTGATAAGGTGACTCGGAGGGAAGTGAGGAAGTGAATGGTGGGGATATGGGAGAAAGAGATCTCAGAGAGAGAGAGCACAGAAAGTGCAAAGTCCC
This sequence comes from Mormoops blainvillei, assembly GCA_004026545.1. NCBI lineage: Eukaryota > Metazoa > Chordata > Mammalia > Chiroptera > Mormoopidae > Mormoops > Mormoops blainvillei. Next base: position 441,863 of record PVJD01000244.1, read on the forward strand.
TGAGGCAGGAGTGTGCTGGGGTTTTAGAGAAATAGCAATTAGACCAATTTCACTAAAACTCAGTAAGAGAGGCGAGTGACTGAGGTAAGCTGCATAAACCTGTCTGATACTGCAATTTGAGAGCAATCAGTTCTTTTCATGCCAAATAGACTTTGCAGCATTATCCCAAATCAATCAACTTTATTTCCTATGCTATATGCAAATTTTGCAGCTGATACCAAAATGTCATTAAGAGTATAATTTGCACTCCTGTCAGTAATAGTGAAATCTCTATATGCTGTCTGGAATGTAAAGTTGACCACACAGTTGGACAAACCAAAAAAAAAAAAATGCACATGCAGTTAAAGGATGCCCTCTTCCTGTCTTTTAGGAGCACTCTCTCTCCTTTCTCCCATCATTAGATTAGAATTTAGAAATATATTTTAATCTGGGCCATGGCTCAGGGCAGGGTAGGGGAGCAGGGGTTTGTAAAAAATGAGTTATAAACTCCTTACTTTTAATCTGGAATGATCCTCTGAATTTTGCTCAAATCTCTCTTCATATATATTGAATTCCTAGAGTACTTTTCAACATAAGGTAAAATGTTTGGAAATATTTTGGATAATAATAACTCAGAGAAGGCATATTTGTATCCCAGTGTATCTATAATGTGTCAGAGCTGTTGGGAGGTAATGCCTTTTTTTCAGTCAAGCCTTCTTTCAACTCCTAGAATCTGTCAAGTACCCTGTGCCACAGGCCCCTGCATATACTGGGTTTTTTTTTTTTTCCTGCTTAAATGTACATTTGGATGACTCAGAGATGCCAAGACCACGCCCCAGATTCATCATATTAGGATCTCTGGGATGGGATCCAGGCATCAGTAATTTCTAAAGTTCCCCAGAGGATTCCAATGGCAACCAAGCCTTCGAACCACTTGTTTAAGCATCTGCTTCTCAACCCAATCCCAGTCCCACTTCATGCCTTCTTCTCTTTGGTTTCCTTGCTTAATAATTCTTACACAGAGACACATTCCCTGACATTCCTTTGTTCTGCTTCTAAGTCAAATCCCCCTATTATACATGTAGCTCCCTCTCTGGAAACTCTTACCATAGTAGTTGCTATAATATTATTTATTTAATGTTTTTCTTCTCCAAACTCTTTTAAGAGTGATCTTGAAAGACTTGTTTAATATGACACCCAACACTTACAATCCTGGTGTCTTCATGCCAAGGATGATGATGGAGACTGTGTTAAATTCTCTTTTTCTGAATTTATCAAACGGCCTTTATAAACATACCCAAGCAGTGCTCATCAAATTTATTTCAGGCACTCTGTCTGCCCCAAATAGGACTCTGGGTCCACACTGAAGTACTGAGAGGGCGCCCTGAAATAGGAGGTGCAGTGTAGCCATTTAAACAGTAAGCAGGTGCTTATTTTCTGCCTCACAATTATCATCAAAATGAACTTTGCCTTATGTGCAGGAAAACATACGGCACTGAAAAAACCTGTTATCCCCTGCTCTTGATTGTGAGCTCCCCCATGAGGGAAGTGACTATGTCTGATTTTTTTTTTTTTATTACCATAAAATAAGTCCTCAGGGCTGAGCACCTGGCACCCTATAACTATTTGTAGAATGGTTGAACTGGGACGAAGATAACTACTCTAGAGGTTTATTTTCCAGCTGATTCCAATTCAGTTTAGGGGGGGAAAAGCAGTGGTTCTCATTCCCTACTGAATATAGGAGCTGTTGAAAAATATCAATGCCTAGGCCCCACCCCAGACCAAACAAAAAAGCAGAATTTTGAAGGTTTAGGCATTCTTGTATTCATTTTCTGTTACTCTTAACACATTACCTGCTTTACCAGATTAACTGAGCAGCTTAAAACAGTATGCATTTATTACCTCACAGTTTCAGTAGGTCAGAAGTTGGGGTGTAGAGTGTCTCAGTTCTACGCTCAAGTTCTCATCAAGCTGAAATCCAGTTCTTGGCCATGGCTGCAGTTCTCTCTAGGGCTCTTGATTCTCTCCCAAGCTCACTGGTTATTGGCAGAATTTATTTCCTTGTGGTTATAAGACTAAGGTCCCTGGTGTCTTCCTAATTTTTGACCAGAGGTCACTCTCAGCTTCAGGAGGCCACCTGGAAGTCCTTGTCACCTGGACCCTCCATCTCGGCAACAGAAAACCTCCTTGGCATCAAGCCTCCTATGTGCCTCAGATCTCTGTGACTCTGTGACTTCTGTCCTGGACAAAAAGTTTTGCTTTTAAAGGGTTTGAGTGATAAGGTCAGACCTTTTATTTATTTAATTTTTTTGCTTCTTAATTTTTAAGTTGAGATATAATTGGCATGTAACATTGTGTAAACTTAAGGTATACAACATATTGATTTGATGCATTTTTATTGCACAATAATTGGCACTTTGGCACTGTATCTAGTGAACAGATAATCTTCCTTTTTTAAAGTTGCCTGTGCCATTTTTACATAATGTAATTAGGTAAATGAAAGCCATAAAACTCACAGTCCTCAGGATTAAGCAGTGTGTGTAAACTGGGGATGGGGGTGGGCAGGAAGTCTGGGACCATTTTTAAATTTTGGTTACCATAATTGGTATTAAACAACTCTCTGGCTGAGCAGAAGAACCACTGAATTAAATCTCTCATATATTTCAAAGGGCAATGTATAAAGTGACCTTTAAATATAGTAATTTTAGAAAGAAATACCCCTTCTACTCATCAAAACAAAGTAAGCAGAGACTTACTGGTCCATGTGACTCCCAGTAGAGATACCATCTGAGGGAAGCCATGCCATGGGATTTAAATGACACCACTTCTGAATTCTTGTGCATCAGCCAGGCTTCCACTTGGTAATAGAGCTAACCACCCTCAGTAATTCAGCTGAAGAGACACTGGTGGAAAAGCTAATCATGGAAATGTGGGTTGGGCTAAGGAAACAATCAAGGGATGAAGATGCACTTGGAGACTAGCAGTAATAAGAGGTCATTATCACCTATGGAATGAATTGGCCTCTCTGGAGTCCATGGAGAGCTGGAGGTGTGGAGGAAGCTGTGCATGGGAGGGACACCAGCTTCTGTCAGAGACCAGGTATGGAAGCAGGAAGGGACCAGGGAGAAATCCTTGTGCTTTCTCACCTCTCATCCTGCCAGTGCTTTCTAGTGGCCCAACCCAAGTGGAAGCCAGCTGGCAAGGAGGTCTAGGAGAAGCTGTGCAAAGGGACGAGGCCTCCTAGGGTACAAAGCCGGGCAGAGAATGGGAGAAGGGAACTGGCATAGGCAACAGGAGAGTAGCCGTCTTGAAAATGATTTTTTCTTTTTCAGATTGAGGAAATATGTCTTGAAAATTAAAAAGCATAACATGGGATTCTTTATGTCCTATAAGATAATTTACCAGAGTTTCCTATATAGGTGAGAATTGCCAATTAAATAATTTAGTCATCAGTCCTGGGTCCAGAGTTGCCCCCTCATTTTATTTTTAACTTTTCCAGTTCCATGTAGATTAGCTGCAGGAAAATGAGGTTGGCACTGGGGTAGAAGGCAGGGAAAGGGAATGAATATGTATGTTTTTATTTTCAAGACCAATAATATATGAATACGTGCCTTTAAAATAGTACAAGCACAAATGTATCATGTTAATAGAATGAATAATTTTATTGATAAATTAAGACATTCATTGGTGACATAGCTTATGCAAAATATGAATAATGTATTTGACATGTATGAATAAAATGAAGATAAAATAGTATTTTTAGCAGACATGGACCTTTAAGATATTTGTTAATTTCTGATTTATATGAAGATTTATAACATAGGCAAATTTTAAATCTTCTCCCAGCATGTGTCTGATTCTTTTTCATTAAAACCAGAAGACTAGCTAGGCAGCTGCCTGGATATCGCCCCAAATTTTACACCTTCTTCTCTTTCTTGCTTTCACGTTCCCTTTGCTCTACCTACATGTGTGTTTGTATCTCTCAGGTGCTGTAAAAATAATCTTGAACATACTCTACTATCACTTTAACTTCCCGAGTTGCATGTTTTTAAAATAATATATTAGTAAGTAATAAACATATTCAAATTTAAAATTCTTAATATTTAAACTTAAGAATCATACCTGATTAAATCTTTTAATCTTTTCTGATAAAAAACACATAAAATAAAGTTAAAAAACAAAGCAAAAACTCTTGAACACACACAACAGTTTGGTGGTTACTAGAGGGAAGAGGGGTGGGGATGTAGTAAAGGGTAAATGGGGTTAAATATATGATGACAGAAGATTTGACTTTAAATGATGGGCCCACAATGCAATACACAGATGATGTATTATACACTTGAAACCTATATAATTTTATTAACCAATGTCATCCAAATAAATTTAATTTAAAAAGTAAAGAAAAAGTAAAACATTGAAATGACAGGAAAGAATTATAATAGGAGAAGGGAACATCAGTAGAATGAATATACTGACAAATCCTGGGAGATGGAAGGCTGTTGTAATCATGCCAACAGGTGATTTCAGTGAGCTCAGAAGTTGTAGAGTTCTTGATGCTGTGGCTGTTGGGTGAAATTGACTGATAGGGGGAGAAGAACTGAGGGAAGTAACAGAAGGTAGGTAGGGAACTGGCTGATTTTTTAATAAATTGCGTATAGAATAGCCTCTCCTGCCCTTTTCATCATCCCTTGAGTGCAACTGCAGAGCTCAGGCCTGGATAAAGCCAAGAGGTTCTCTCTGAGACAGGAGTTGTAGGCAGAGCTTGGTGACCAGAACAAGAGTTAGCTCTCTAAATTCGGACGCACCTTATCATGCCATTTGGAGGAGGGGCACAGCTTCCTGCATTCTCTCTTATCAGGGAACGGAAGAGAAGCCTTCCATCTGATGTCCTCTCATAATATACAGAAATTTTACAGTAAGTTGTCCTCTCCTTTAGTGTAGATGCTGGAAATGTCTGAGAATAACCAAGTCAGCTGCAGATGTTATTCACCTAGTCTTTCAACAATAAATCACTGGATAACCAATATTTCCGTGTATTTAAGGAAAAGTGACAATGCAAAGGAGGAAAAAACCATATAAGAAGAAAGACAACAGACTCAAGGAGATACATAAATGGAGAAAAGGATACAAACTTAAGATCCTCAGTGGTATTTCAGATGCCATTGCACCCATAGAGGAACATTCTTAACTTGAATCCATAAATGAATAAATTATTTTTGTTTGTAAAATATTTAAAGAAGAAGAGAAAATCTTCAGGCAAATATACCTTCTCTAGAAAATTCCTCATGATTGTAGGACATAAATAATACAGATTTTGCACAAACTCTTCTATGATAGTGAAAGAGGAAACAGTTTACAACTCATTTATTAGACTGGCTTAGCTTTGATAACAAAACCTGTCTGATATAGTGGAAGCAAAGAAAAATAGCAAGTCGATATTTCTCATGGAAATAGATGAAATAATGCCTTTATATAAATTAGCACACAATACATATCAATATATAAAAAGGATGATGATCAAGTTGTTTATTCCATGAATGAAAAACTGATTAAATACAAAAAAAAGTATTTTACTATCTCATTAACAGAATATAGGAGAAAAATTTATTAAACAATCATTTCATATGCAGAAAAAGCAATTTATAATATTTATTAATTTTATCATTTAGATAAAAAATCTTTGGCCAGCTAGGAATGAAAGGAAGCTTAAACCTGGGCATCTAGGGAAAAACACAGATAAGGATTGAGACAAGAATGTCTAATATCACCATATATTTTCAGTTTTGTAAGAGGTCCTACCCATTGCAATAAAATAAAAACAAATAAATATTGTTAAAATTGGGAAAAAAGACATAAACTGCTATTATTGGGAGACAACATGATTTGATTGTTTTTGTTTATGTAGAAAATCTAAAGATATCTTCAGAAATAATACTTAGTTTGGTCAATGGGTATAAGGTAATCATTAATGTAATTCTGTCGTGAGCACACCAGCAGCAAATACTTAGAAAATAATATGTACGGTACTATTTATGACATCACAAATACCAACTGTATAGAATAAGTATAATGAAAAATTTGTAGGATCTCTACATGTATAATGATAAGATATTATTGCTAGAGTGTAAGAAACTCAAAATACTTAACTATACTCACCATTTTAATGAACAAGAATACTGTTAAGTGTCAGTTCTCCCCAAATCTATTACATATTTAATAAAATTCCAATCAAAACCAAAGCAGGATATTTTGCATAAATTGGCAAATTGATTTTAAAGTTTATGTGAAAATGTGAAGGGTTAAAAATAATCAAAATTATATTTTAAAATATTGTGTTAGAAGACCTATAAACCAAATACAACTATACTTTCAGTTTAAAGTTATTATAATTTAAGATTAGGTGGCATGGTACCAGAACTGACTCATAGAACAATGGAACAGAGTAAAGTCCAGAAACAGCACCACATGTTAATGGTTACTTGATTTACAACAAAGGGGACATCACAACCAGAGGCAAGGACTTTATTTCCCTTTAATAAATAGTATTGGGTCAATTGGATATCAATATGGAAAATTTGGATCTTGACACCAACCTCTCACCATACACAAAAATAATTTCCAGGTGATTACAAATTAAAATGTGAAAAGTAGGAAAACATAACTTGTAGAAGACAAAAAACAAAACCAAAAGAAAACTAGAATATCTTCATGACCTAAGTGTATGAAACTTAAAGAAGACACAAACAGCATTAACCATTAAGGAAAATATTAGTGAAATAAATTATTTGTGTTCATTAAAACACATCACTCATAGAATATAAAAGGCAAGCCAAAGAATGGGAGAAAATAGTCGCCACTCATATAACCAACTAAGGACTCCTATCCAGAATATGCAAAGATCTGTTACAAATCAATTAAGAAATATAATCAGCCCAATAGGAAAACTGGCAAAAACTTGACCTACTATATAACAAATGGCCAACAGAGATACCAAAACATATTCAAAATTTGAAAAACACAATGCCATTGCATATCAGTTAGAATAGCTGTACAAATATACTGATGATACCAACTTACAAATAGAGTGATTACAGCAACTCTTATGTTGCTGGTCAGAGAGACATTGGTATAACTGCTTTGGAAGAATGGTTTGATAATATCTTCTAAAATTTCATAGATTCACACTCTATGACCCTAGATAGAGTAAAATAGAACACATTAGAATTATGAATATATGTGCATCAAACAAAAGTGTTCTTAACACTTTATTTATAAAAACCAAAGACTGGGTAAAAGTAGATATGTATAAACATTAGAAGGATAAGTTTTGGATAACTTCTGATCAAGATGGAGGAAGAGGCAAACATGCTTTGCCTCCTAATACAAACACAGAAACAATTGTAACTAGACCTCAAAACCAAGTAACACCCAGAACTATCAGGAAATCAAGCTGTATGGAAGTCTGACAACCAAGGATTTAAAGAAGCCGCATTGATCCAGAGGGGACAGAGGGGCTGAGACATGGTATAGTGTGGACAGGCAGTGGCAGCAGAATGAGTGGTTCCACATTCATAAGTGGTGGATATCAGGAGGGATACCTTGGGAGCAAGTAATCCCAGCCACAGGCCAGACCACTCAACCCAGGGTTCCAGTGCCAGGTACTGACAGGAAATAGGGTGAGTGCCAGGTAAACCTCCAGAAGCTAGGTAGCAGCATTGTCCCCTTTCTAAACCCTCCCCCTAAACAGAGCCACAAAGCAGTGAAGCACATTGCCCCACCCTGGCAATTACCTAAAGCTTTGCCTCACACAATTTATAGGTGCTTTTCTACACTAGGCTACTCTACTAAAAGAGGAAGTCAACGTAGCTCTACCTAATACATGGAAACAAACACAGGGAGGCTGCCAAGTTGAGGAGACAAAGAAATATTGCCCAAATGAAAGAACAAAATAAACCCCAGAAAAGGAGCAAAACAGGGGTGGCCAACTTATCAGATGCAGAGTTCAAAACACTGGTGAGCAGAATACTCAAAGAACTCAGTGAGTATGGCAACAATATTTTAAAAACCCAGGAAGAAATGAAGCTTACACTAAGTGAAATGAAGAAAAATCTACAGGGAACCAACAGTGGAGGGGATGAAACTGGGACTCAAATCAATGAGTTGGAATATAAGGAAGAACTAAGCATTCACCATATCAGCATGAATAAAAAAGAATTCAAAAAACAAGGAGAGTATAAAAAGCTTCTGGGACATCTCCAAATGTACCAACATCTGAATCATAGGATTCCAGAAGGAGAAGAGGAAGAGTGAGAAATTGAAAACTTATTTGAAAAAACAATGAAGAAAATCCCCCTAATTTGGTGAAGGAAATAGACATACAAATCCAGGAAGCACAGAGAGCCTCATACAAGTTGGACCCAAAGAGGACCACAGCAAGATACATCATAATTAAAATGCCAAAGATTAAAGATAAAGGGAGAATCTTAAAAGCAGCAAGAGAAAAGCACAGAGTTACCTAGAAAGGAGTTCCCATAGAATTGTCAGCAAATTTCTCCAAAGAAACTGCAGGCCAGAAGGGACTGACAAGAAATATTCAAAAGCAAGGACTTACAGTCTGGATTACTCTATCCAGCAAAGCTATCCTTTAGAGTGCTAGGGCAGATAAAGTGCTTCCCAGGCAAGGTAAAGCTAAAGGAGTTCATTATCACCAAACCATTATTACATGAAATGCTAAAAGGACTTATTTAAGAAAAAGAAGATCAGCATAAAGGGTTCATGGACAAGCACAATGGCTGGGAGGATTGAATGTGAGAGTTGGGTGGGCAGAGCAGGTGAGAGCAATGAGGGAAAAATGGGGACAACCCTAACTGAAGAACAATGAAAAAATTAAAAATAAGATTAAAACTATGAACATTAAAATGGCAATGAATTCACAACTATCAATAACTGAATCTAAAAAACCAAAAAAACCCCAAAAAACAACCTAAGCAAACAACCAGAACAGAAACAGAATCATAGATATAGAGATCACTATCAGCTGGGAAAGGGGGAGGGGGAGAATGGGGAAAGAGGTGCAGAGATTAAGAAGCATAATTGGTAGGGGAATGTTAAGAATATTATAGAAAAGGGAGAAGCCAAAGCACTTATATGCACAACCCATGGATATGAACTAAGTGGGGAAATTGTTGGAGGGAATGGGGATACTGGACAGAGGGGGCAAAGGGGAAAATTTGGGACAACTGTAATAGCATAATCAATACAATATATTTTAAAGAAAGAAAGGATAAGTTTTGTACATTCATAAAATGGAATACTATTCAGAAACTGAAATGAGTAGATCACTTCTATAAGTAAAAATATGGATAAATCTCACAAACCTAATGTTGAGTGACAGGAGCCAGTCATGAAAGAATGTATAGTATTTTGTTTCTACTTACATAAATTTCAAAAACAGCAAAACTACTAAGTTGCTAGGAATAAGGGTAAGGATGCCTCACAAGAAGAAGGTTTTAATTGAAAATGGGGCACAAGGGACTTCTGAGGCAAACATAGTATTATTTTATGACTAGTGCTATGATTATACTTATGCGATCATTTTGAATAATTCATCAAGTTATAATTTGTCCATTTTTCTGTATGCACATTATACTTAATTTTAAAAAATTTAAATAAACACAACTGCATTGCATATGATAGATTTAGAATTGGATTGGCATTAAAATTCTCACTTCAGCAGTTTTGTATCTTAAAAGATGGTGTAATTATGCCTCAAAATTCTGAGGGGAAAAAAACCAGAAGGCTAGAATTCTAGGAAATAAAAGATATATTCATTCATGTAAGGACTCATTAAATTCACCTCTTGTACACCATTTCTAAAAGAATCCAAGAGTAATTTGAAGGCCTTAGGAAACAATAGAACTAACCCAGGAGAACAATAAAAAGAAATAAGAAGAAGGCAGCTGTGCTTATGGCCTAGAAGCATATTATATCATCCAACAAGTAGCATGATAAGGAAAGTGGATGCTTTAAGGAATGTGATAAAATAGAAATACTTTCTGACAACACAAGAGAAAGGAAATACAATAAAATTCTGTGAGAGATTTATAAAGTAGTATAGGAAAATCATGTTACAAATGGAAGCAAACTGAAATGTGTCATTATATCAAATAAGGATATAATAAGGATGAAATGTAACTGAATATATTTGACCTTAATGTTTGAATATTTGTTCTCCTTAAAGTGACTCAGGTTAAGAGATGGAAGTGACCTCTTTGTGAGTTCAATCACACTACTGATTTCTGCATAATCATCATATTTTAAACATTGTTTATTGGTTCATGATTTTCAGAACCAGACTGTGGATGTAAAACTTTATTGTAAATAGAGGTCCGAATATAAATGCTACACAACATTGTCAAAGCAATGCAATGCTTGTTAGATTCTGACAAATGGTAAAGGTAGAAGCTGTGAGAAATTGAGATCTACATCTTAGAGCTGATGGAAGATGATCTGACTTTGGGTGGTGGGCACACAATGCAGTATACTGATCCCATGGCATAGAAATGTACACATGAAATCTATATAATGTTATTAACCAATGTCACCCCAATATTTAATTTTAAAAAGAGTTTTAAAAACTGATGTTTGTAAATAGAGATCTTTCTATATAATTTTTGATGCTTTTTATACTCTCCTTGTATATTCTCCTTGACGGTAACCAGAGGGGAGAAGAGAGGGGGATAACAGGGGAATTGAAGGGAAGGGTCATGAAGGAACATGCATAAAGGACCCATCAACGAAGCCAATTGGGGGGAGGATTGAGGGTGGGAGGTGGCGGTGGGCAGGGCTGGGGGAAGTGGTGGCGGGAAAATGTTGACAAAACAAAACAAAACAAAAAAATAGGCAGGGGAAGGTTAAGAATAGTACAGGAAATTGAAAAGCCAAAGAACTGATATGTATAACCCATAGACATGAACTAAGGTAGGGGATGATGGGATGGGGTACAGGACAGAGGGGATGAAGGGGGAAAAAATGGGACAACTGTAATAGCATACTCAATCAAATATACCAAAACTTTTTAAAATAACTATTAAAAAATAAAGATCTGATTCTGTATCATTTCTGATTTCACAAATATGTTATGACAACTGAAATTTCATGACAGTAAGAATGAAGTATCTTGCTTGCACTTCCTGAAACTGGTGATCTGGGAATGTGTATGTCAAATATATATATAAAATTTAAAACTTTAAAAAATTTAGTCAACAAACAGAAAGAAAAAGAGAAAGTAGATAAGAGTTATATAGAGAAAATAAACTAAATATTTTTTTGCATCAACATCCTGCTTGAACAGACTTATAGTTGCTTATAGTTGGTAATTCTGGACATAAAGGCACAAGTGTTTTACTTGGTATTACCTCCAAGGGCCTAATGGGAGAACTGTACTCGAAATTGTTTGTGAGGAGAGTTAGAGGACGGAGGGAATGAAAGAGATTTGAGGGAGAGTCTTTCTTTCCATTTTGTACCTCTTGTTTTTCTTTTCTTTCTCTATACTTGCATTACGTCTATTAAAATAATAACCAATAAAAGTTCTCAAGACAAAAATAACCATTAAAGGAATTATTCAGAAGTAGTAGAAAAATTTAAATAGTAGTACATATACAGAACTCACGATTAGAAGTCCCATTTTGACACCACTATGAAATAAATGGCCCATGTTTTGTGCTCTGTGGTAGATTCAAAATTAGCCACCTACTTTGTAGCTCTTTCTATCTAGAGGGGGTGTTTTTCCATCCCCTGGAATCTGGCTGGCTCTGTGACTTGGTTTGTCTAATGTAATAGGAGCAAATGTGCAATGAGAAGTTTTAAAAGTGCTTATAAATTGCAACTTCCTCTCTTGTGCTAAACTTGGATTCTGAGACTTCTATGTGAAGAAGTCTGGCTGCTGAATGATGCATGTGGCTCCTGAGGGCTGACCAATCTCCAGGATGTGAGTGAGGCTCTGCTAGATTATCCAGCTGCTGGCTGATCTGCTTACTGGCCACAGACTCCTGGGTGAGCCTGGCCAAGACCAGTTGCACAATCCCAGGTCAGATGAACTGTCCAGTAGACCGAAAGAATTATGAGCTAAGTAAGTGGTTGTTGTTTTTGTTTTGCAGTGTGTTTTATGTAGTAAAATCTAACAGATGCATTTCCTATAAATAAGTAGTTCCATAACTACCACCATGTCATAGAACATTTGTGAATACTAACAAGATTTGTGAATAGTAATGAGATATGACTAGAAGAGCAAATTTAGTATATCTTCATATGAATAGTGTCCATATATCTTTACATGGATGATGAGTTTTTCAGTACACAAAACTTTATGTGACTCTCTTCATTGCTCCATGTCTTGTGGTAAAAATGTTATTTCTAAAAATTCTTGCACCTATTTATGTTCACATAAATCTGTCCAGGTAATACTGTATGATGCTTTGTTCATCAAACTTGGCTTCAGGTACATTAGAACAAAAAACACTGGGTAGTTGAACTGGGATAAAAAATTGAAATGGGATTAAAGATTAATTTTGTCAACTGCAAAATTTAAAAGAGTGTTAGTTAGGACATTCTGCTCTCCAACTAATAGAGACAAGGACTTGCTGAGCAATACAAGAAAGTCAATGGATATTTCCAAGAACTTTCACATATTCAGAGGTATTGAAAAGCATGTTTCTTTAGGAAATAATCCAAAAGCCCCTTTATGTATTATGCTTAAGGCATTATCTTTGTGTTTTAAAGGACCATCAAAGTAAAAAAAAAAACAAAAAAAAAAAACTCTAAAGGAAAAGTTTAACAGTCTAGATTCATTACAGTTCCAGATATCTATATTAGGTTATTTAGACTTTTCACAAGTAGGTCAAGGGTCAAAAATGACATCAAGATGCCAAGGTTATTCAGTAGAAAAAAATAGTTTTCAATAAATGGAGTTTGGACAAGTGATAACCATATGCAGAAGAACGAGTTTGTACCCCTTCTTTATACCATATACAAAAAGTTAATTCAAAATGGATTGTGGAGCTAAATGTAAGAACCAAGACAATTAATCTTAAAAGAAAATACAGGAGTAACTCTTTGTCACCTTAGATTAGATAAAGTCTTCTCAATATGATACCAAAAGCCCAAGTATCAACAGAACAGAAAGATAAGTTAGACTTTCTCAAAATGAAGAACTAGTGCCTCAAAGTATGCCATCAAGAAAATGAAAAGACAACTAACAGCATGGGGAAAATATTTGCAGACCATATATCTGATAAAGTTATAGTATCCAGAATATATAAACAATTTAAAAAATTTAATAACAAAAAGATGAATAACCCAATTAAAACATGGGCAAAGGATCTCAATGAATACTTCTCCATTGAAGATACAAATAATCAATAAGCACATGAAAAGACACTCAACATATTAGCCATCAGGGAACTGAAAAGTAAAAGTACAATGAGATAACACTTCACATTCACTAGATGACTGTAATGAAAGACAGATAATGATAAGCGTTGGGGTTACATGGAGAACTGGAAGCTGCTAGGTATGAAAAGTAGCACAGCTGCTTTGGAAAACAGTCTGACAGCTTTCAAATGATTAAACAAAGAGTTACCCTATGACCATGCAATTCCATTCCTAGGTATATGCTCAAAAGAAATGAAAATATTTGTCTACAAAAAAATTTTGTGTACAAGAATTTATAGCAGTATCTTTCATAATAGCCAAAAGTAGAAACAATCCAGATGTTTATCAACTGATGAACACATAAATAACATGTGGTATATCAATATAATATAATTATCATTTGTCCATAAGAAGGAATGAAGTACTGATATGTGATATAACCTGGATGAACTTTAAAAACATACTAAGTAAAAGAAACCAGCCATAGAAGGCCACATATTGTATGATTTCATTTATATTCAATGTCCAGAAGGGGCAAATCCACAGAGGCAGAAATAAAAATTACTGTGTTTTGCCATGTAGAATGCATACTTTTTGCCCAAATTTCTTAGGGAAAAATAAGGATGTGCATTATACATGGGTAGTACTAATTCTGTATCTATATACATGTCTTTAATTCTTTTATTTATGCTTACACATTAAAAGTGTAACTCTAGAAATCAATGATGATATTTGTTTGCAAAATAATGCCCTGGAATACAATAATTGGTTTTGTTTCTCAATATAAATAAATAAAAAATTGAATTAAAATATTAAAATGAAAGATTTTTTTTCCTGAAAGTTTGGGCCAAAACCGTGGGTGCGCATTCCCATACTTTGCTGTGGCTCCATGGGAGGGGGCAATGCGGAAAGGCAGCGAATAGATACGAGTCTTCTTTTGGGGGTGAGAAAATGTTCTGACATTAGCTTGTGCTGATGGTTGTACAACTCTGTAAATACACTTCAATTCACTGAATTGTATACTTTAAGTGTATGAGTTGTACAGAATGTGAACTATATCTTAGTGAAGCTATTGTTCTTTAAAAATAATGTCTGATGACTTGACCTAATGTGGATAATTTACCTAAACTGTGAGATCCTTTACCAAATAAAAGTAGATTCAAGGAATGTTTATATTTAAGAGACATTAAAGTAATCATTAATTTTGAGAGTATTTTTTAATAGATATATTAACCTCAAATCTGTAAACTCAGTACAAACTTCCTGAATATTAAGAAAGGAACATATTTGATATCTTTCCTTGGTCAGGCTATTGTTATGCTGTTCTAAGTCTGACTTATTAAATATTCTATATCTCGTTTTTCAAAGCTATTACTTAAGAGAAGTATCAAGATAAATTTTGAGGATTTAAAAATTATCAGATATAAATAAAAACAAAATAAATGTTTCTTTAAATTCTTTTTTCCTCAACATATTCATGTGAAAAACACATGCTAATATTTCATCTTTGTTTCTTCATTCTGCTTGCCAAAAAAACAGGCAAGGTGTGATATTTAATCATCTGTGTTGCTTTAATATTCTAGTGACATATATTTTTTTGCTCTAAATTCCACACAGTCATTTCTCAAACAGACGCTATGAGAAGAAACGTGAGAAACTTTTATCTTGTTTTGCATGAGAAACTCATCAGATGAATTGATAAATACTCATTAAAAATAGTTTATGGGAAGGGGGGAGGAACTGGGTAGTGGAGAGAGGGAACTGAAATCCAATTACTTATATTTTTAGACTAAAATAAGATTGATTTAAAAACATAGTCAGTTACCAGATTGGGTTCAGATTATTATTATGAATTATTATATAGTTAACTCCTAATTTATGTTTGTTAACTTTCCCCTCCTACATTGTAAACTTCTTAAAGTCAAGTAATAAATAACTAGTTTCCTACCCAAATTATCAGCAAAAGACACGGTGTGCTTAATAATAGTAATAATGGCTATTTGAACCCTGCATTAGATGAAGCAACCTTATTTGGTCTTTGAAGCATTGTCAGGGGTAATTATTTCTCATTACAGATGATGAAATGGAGGCTTCCAGATCAAATTATTCAGTGGATTATTTATGTATAATTAAATGTGCAGTGAGGACTCACATCCAAGACATTTGCTGAATCACTTATTTAACATTTACATAATGGCCGATAGTATTAATTGGCCTATATTAGTGACTGGTCTATCCATTGATTGACTGATGTTTTCATGGACATGCTTTCCAAATCACTTAAAACCCTAATAATCAGTGTGTGAAAAGGTAGAGGTAAACCTCCTGGGGCAAGTGAGTGTCTCCAGTGCATTCTAAACACAGGCAGTCGGGTGTGCATATGCCAGCTGCACCCTCTTTATAACCCCAGAGCTTTTGCTTCATGATAGAGCTGAATATTTTCTTCTGAAGCTCATTCCCCTAAATTTTGCTCCATCCATACTCGAACTTATGGGCAGCATATCCCATTGTTTGTAAATCAAAATCTATCTCTTTGTTTCTTCCACCTATGCATCACCCCCAGAGGTACAAAGACCAAGACCATCCCCTTTTTCTTATGAATAAATGTTCTAAGATAGCTTTTCTGGGTGCCCCTTTAGATAGTTTCTTTTCTACACTAAATAGAGTGATTTCTCAACAAGTTTTGATAACTTGTGCAATAGATCACTGTTGTTCATATGCACCTTGCATTCATTCATCTTCCCGATGTGAGACCATGTTGGGGTAACTATCCTTGTCCCAGTTTTATTCTTCATGTTTGGATTGTGGCGACTCTACCAATGAGCTCAATTTTCCTCAGTGTGGCTAAACAGTGTATTCCTTCCCTGTAGATGTAGAAATGGAATTGCCAGGCCAATATAAATTAATTTTAGGGCTTCTGTTGTGACTATTAGGAAAAAAGAAGCTTACTTACTACTGATGTTGTGAAACACAATGGTGAAATGTAATCCCAGAGCTACTAGGAATTAATGCCTGCAGGGAGACTGAAAGTGAAGCCCATTCAGAGGAAGGCTATACTGAGAAATGGGGGGATGGAGACTGAGGACATTGCATGAATCCCAGACTGTGCCCTACCTAAAACCAGATGCACCTCAACTTTTCATGTATATAAGCCAATAAAATCCCTTTTTAAGAATAAGGTCATTTGATTTGCATTCTATGAATTACCTCCAAAATAATATTTTCTAAACCCCAAAATTTCTAAGTTCTTCACCATCTTTGTGACTATTATACACACCTCTAGTGAAGATGTGAAGGAATCCTGCCTCCAACTAATACCCATACTATTAACATAGTGAATAATATATGTGAATAGAAGGATTTTTAATAGAGAATGAGATTGTATATATGTTTTTGAGGCAGCCTTTGTAGACCTCATAGCCATACTAAAGATTTTAGATTTTAGATTTTCTTTTATATACAAAGGATCACATTCAAATTTTTTTGTAGAGAGGAGTGTCATGACACAACCTGTGTTCTTAAAATAAAAGCTGCTGGAGGCAGAGGGACAGTTCTTTTGAAGAATAAAAGGTTTAAAGTCAAGAGAGAAGTTATTCAGATAATAAAGGAGATGAGATGAGAAAAGACAAATCTGGTCTGTAGCAATTTAAGGGAAGAAATAATGGAAATACTGGTAAAAGTTGCAAAATTTAACAACTGGTTTGTCATGGGAATAATCAAATAATATGTGTGGTTTTGAGTCAGACTTTTTTTTCAAAATTTCCTTTCTTCTCTGCGTTACATTATTTCACTCATTAGTACTCTCTAAAACTTTAACTAATTTGTATTTAATGAAACTATAGAGCTCATGTTCTTCAGCGAATTATTTTTCAGGGCAATGTTGTTACAGTAAGTTTAGATTTTGTGTTATATCCATGTTTAATTTCTGATTATGTTTATGAGTAATCTGAAATTCCTCTTTGATTTTATTGAATTATACTGGATTTTTTTGCCTTCCTATTATGACTATTTTCTGAAAATTAATTCTAAATTTTAAAAAACACCCCAAATGAGGGGTCATTCAACAAGTACCTTTTCATTTTGTTCATGGATTCCCTTGGTCAGGAATTCAGAGCACAGCAAGAATGGTTTGTCCATGCTTTATGATGTCTGCAGCCTCGGCCAGGAACACGATGGCTGGGGTGACTTGAATGTCTAGGGATTGCCATTATCTAAGGGTTCCTGAAGCTTAGGCATGGTTGATGTGAAGGTTGGGCTCAGATTGGATTGTCAACTTGAGCACTTACCTATAACCTCTCCAAATGCCTTAGGCTTCTTCAGAACATGTCAGCTAGATGTTGGGATATACTCTCCAGAGCAAAGCATTGAGAGAATGAGTATCTCAAAACCTTCAGGTGGAAATTGCCTGGTTGTAATGGCCTAGTCTCAGGAATCACATGGTATCACAGCTGCTGATTCTATTAGTTAAAGCAGTCACAAGGCCACCATACATCAGTGTGCATGATGAAAAAAAGTATGCATTCATTTTAAAACACTGACCCAACATTCATAGATGTTTTTTGAGTACTTGCAAAGAAGTTGTGCTTTCCAGTTAAGTATGTAAAATCATTGTGTCTATGTCTATTGTAGAATTTCTTGCACTGATATGCTCTATATTTTCATCTGTAAAATTAATAATGATAAAATAAAAATCTATTGTTATGATTTTATAAATTATTTCATTTAAATCAATTCTTGATATAATTTTTTACTCATTTGTTATTAAATATCCATTTATAAACACTGACTCTATCTTCACATTCATTCATTCAATGAATATTTATTTTATTCCTATTATATGCCATGCATTCTCTGAAAACAGTGGTCTGCAAACTGTGACCCATGGGCAAAATCTGGCTTGCTGCCAGCTTCTGTATGGCTTGTGAACTGAAACTTTTTAAATATATTTTTTAATAGTTTATATATTTAAAATCAAAAGAAGAATGATATTTATGACACATGAAAATTATATGAAATTTAAATTTCAGTGTTCATAAATACTTATTAGAATATAACCATGCTTACTTATTCACTTATGTGCTGCCCACAATTATTTTTGCATCTTAATGACAAAATTGAGCAGTTGTAACAGAGACCATGTGGCCCACAAAGCCTAAAATATTTACTGTTCGCACCATTAGAGAAGAAATTCAGCAACACTTCTAGGGTATACAGTATTGATAAAATATACAGATATCCTCACTTTCTTTTTTATTGAATTTATTGGGGTGACATTGGTTAATAAAATTATATAGGTTTCATGTGTACAGTTCTACAACATATCATCTGTATATTGTATTACATGTTCACCACCCCATGCCGTGTCCTTTCATCACCATTTATCTGCCATTTACCATCTACTACCACCCTCCACCCTTCTTTCCCTCTGGTAATCACATATTGTTGTCTGTGTCTATGAGTTTTTTTTTCCATAATCCCTTCACCTTTTTTACTCAGCCCCTGAAGCCCCTTCTCCTCTAATAGCTGTCGGTCTGTTCTTTATCTATGAACCTGTTTCTGTTAGTTTATTTTTTTCATTAGGTTCCATGTATAAGTGGAAATCATATGGTACTTGTCTTTCTCTGACTGGCTAATTTCACTTAGCATAATATTTTCCTGGTCTATCCATGCTGTTACAAAGGGTAAGGTCTTTTTCTTCTTTCTTCTTTCTTCCTTTTCCTCTTCCTTTCCTTTCCTCTTCCTCCTCCTCCTCCTTCTCCTCCCCCTTCTTTTAGGTGAGTAGTATTCCATTGCATAAATGTACCACAGTTTTTTTATCCAGTCATTTACTGATGGGAACTTGGGCTGCTTCTAAATCTTGGCTATTGTAGACAACGCTGCAATGAACATAAAGGTGAATATATTCTTTTGATTCTGTTTTGGGTTACTTCAGATATATTCCCAGAAGTGGAATCACTGAGTCATAAGGCAGTTCCATTTTTAATTTTTGAGGAAACTGTGCTGTTTTCCACAGTAGATGCACCAATAATGCCAGAGAGTTCCCCTTTCTCCACATACTCGCCAACACTGTTGTGTGTTGATTTATTGATGATAGCCATTCTGACAGGTGTGAGATGATATCTCATTGTGATTTTAATTTGCATTTCTCTGATTATTAGTGATGTTGAGCAACTTTTTATATGTCCATTGGCTATCTATATACCCTTGTTGGATAAGTGTCTATTTTGATCCTTTGCCCATTTTTAAAATTTGATTGTTCTCTTGGTGTTGAGTGGTACAAGTTGTATAACTTTGGATATTAACCCTTTGGATATTTGGATGTATCTTTGGCAAATATGTTCTCCCATTCAGAGGGTTGTCTTTTCATTTTCTTGATGGTTTCCTTTGCTATGCAATAAGTTTTTAGTTTGTTGTAGTCTCATTTGTTCATTTTTTCTTTTATTTCCCTTGACTGAGGAGATACAGGTATGTAAGAAAAAAATACTGCTATGAGAAATGTATGAGATTTTACCATCTAAGTTTTCTTTTACAATTTTTATGGTTTTGAGTCTAAGATTTAAACCTTTAATCCATTTTGAGTTTATTCTTTTGTATGATGTAAAAAGGTGGTCTAGTTTTCTTGTTTTTTTTTTTTGCATGTATTTGTTCGATTTTTTCAACACAACTTATTGAATAAATTGTCTATATCCTATTGTATGTTTTTGCCTCCTCTGTCAAATATTAATTGATCTTGTAGGTATGGGTTTATTTCTTGGCTCTTTATTCTGTTCCATTGATCTGTATGCTTGTTTTTATGCCAGTACCATGCTGTTTTTATTACTATGGCCTTGTAGTATAGCTTGATATCAGGTAAAATGATTCCTTTAACTTTGTTCTTTTTCAAGATCACTGTGACTATTTGGGGTCTTTTGTGGTCCCGTACAAATTTTGGAATATTTGTTCTAGTTCTGTGAAATATGCCTTTGGTGTCCTGTTAGGAATTGCATTGAAACTATAGGTTGCATTTGATAGTATGAACATTTTAATCATATTAATTCTTCCTATTCATGAGCATGGTTTTTGCTTCCACTTATTTATATGTTCTTCAATTTCTTTCTTCCAGGTGTCCTCACTTTCTGAAGCTTATATTTTGGTGAGGAATTTGGACAATGCACACATTAGATATAAATAAAATATATAGTGTGCTAAAAGGTATTTAGGTGGAAAAGAAGGCAGGCGAGAGGGATACGTAACCTCAAGACAAGACACTGAAATTTTGGCCAGGATGACCAGGGACAGTCTCATTGTGAGGATGAGTTTTCCATGAAAACATGAAGGAGATAACTTGGGAAATAGCCTCCCAGGGAGATGGAACAAACAACCAGTGCAAAGGATTCCTTTAATGTGACTGGAAGTAAAATGAGTAATAGGGGATGAAGTCAGACAGATGAAGTTAGGTAAAAATGGGTCAGGAGATTTAGGTTTCTGTAGGTCAAAGAAAACAGTCATGCTTTTATTTGCAAAGTCCAGATTTTTGAGCACAGAAGTGATCTCATTTGAGTGATGTTTTAATAGGATTACTCTGAGAACAAATATGTTCCCTTCACATTGTGGTCTTTCATGATCATCTCTTCTTGTTTCTTTTTATTTAAGGTAGATTATTCACATTTACTTATCTTTATTTTTAGCATTACTTAATCATTTTGCTTCAAGTATATCTCTTGTTAGTTGTATATCATTGATTTTTAAATAATTTTTAGGCATGCTAGAGATCTACCTAAACTTTTTATAAGCAGTCTTCCAATTGTTGCACTTGGCTTAAACTTTTATCATATATATTTTATTAAAAATAATTATTTTGTGATTTAAAAAAAATTATGTTTACTCATTAATGAATTGGCACGTCAGACTTTATTCTCCTTTTGGAGTTTTAAGTACCCCTTTCTTCTCCCTTCTCCTCATGGAAGATTATATTATTGTTACCAATTATCCACTGCTCCTTCCAGAGAATGTTGTACCATCCCATGTTGATGTCAGATCAACCAGGTGATGTTCACCAGTACCACGTAGAAGATCTAAGAGTTGTCTCATGGGTCCACCATTTATCTTCTCCCTCTGTCATGGGCCTGGACATTCTAGATCAGAGGTCATCTTTCAGCTTAGATGCCAGAGAAAAGAATCAAAGTTTGTCCCACAATGCTGCACAAAAAAGAAAAACTTTGTTGTGTAAGCCACCAAGAAGTTTGGGTCGTTAGATATTGCAGCATAACTAGGCTAAGCAGTACAGAAATTAGTACTAGAATCAGATAAGAATAATTGTGCTCATTTACCATAATCATAAAGCAAGCCTGTGTGTCTACAATTTCCTTATCTTCCGTGGCTCCTCTTCAACCATTCCTTCCCAATTCTGAGTATGTTTTAAACTCATATTACATTGTACTATTCAATTATTGCCACTTAATTATATGTTTTACATTTCTACTGTTTCAAATGAGGTTTATTTAATTAGGTTATGCTGTCTTTTTCATATAACTTGCTTCAGGATAGAGTTAAAAATTTCCTCAAAATGCCTTTTTAAATAAAATTTAAAAATAGAAGCTATATATATTAAAATGAGTTTATTTTTTTATTTTCATGTAAAATTTCTAATTTTAGGGTAGTTTTAAAATTCTGTTAATATTTCCTTTAGGTTAACAAACAATTTTTCTGATTTCCTTCTTGGATTATTCTATCCTGTCTATAACCCATTTACCCCTCCAATAAATACTCCAATAAACTCAAAGTCTTGCTTTTCTTTTTTTATTATTGTTATTCTTGTTTATTCTATTACAGTTGTCCCAATTTTTCCCCCTGCCTTCTTCCACCCTGCCCAACCACCCTCTCCCACAGTCCATCCCCTCAACATTGTCCATGTCAATGTGTCATTCATACATGTTCTTGACTACTCCCTTCCCTTTATAAGACAAGACAACCTATATAAATTTTCTTCCTTTATATAAAGAGGAAAATTGATTGTTGGTCCCTGTGATCATTCCCTGAGTGGTAATACATCCCTGGTCTCATGTGGGTGAATAGGTTTCTCAGCTTTCTCTTAGAAGCCCCCTACAAAACAATTCTACCACTCTCCTTTCTAAAATGGCTGACATGCTGTGGATTTTTGGTTCTGGGCAGCTTTAAGAAAATGCTATTAGGTAGATCTTAATCTTCCTTTTCTGCTTGTATCTCAGAATACTCTAAGGCTTTTATGCTGTGCATCCCATTTGGAATCAGCTCAGGTGATGGTGGAGCAGCCTTGAACCCCAAATGTTCAGAGAAGGATATTTGTGAAAGTATTGATAATAAGTTGAGTCCAGAGGTATAGACAGATGGGTAGTCTGAAAAGTCCATGATCAAGGCTCCAGTAGGGTTTGGTTTCTGGTGAGGATTCTTTTCTTTGCTTGGAGATACATTTCTGGTATCTCTTCTTCTTCTATAAGGACACAAGTTCTATGGGATCAGGACTCCACCCTTCTGACATTAGCCTTAATCAACTACTTAAAAGTCCTATCTTCAACACAGTGACAAGGGGACTAAGGTCTCAAATATAAATTTTGGTGGAGACACAATTCAATTCATAGCAATACCTTAGTTAGGGCTCAGTGTTTCTGAGTTCTTTTTAAATAATAGAGTTTAGAGGAGAAATAACTAACAGTAATAATAGTTTCTTACATTGACATACTTCATGTTTTTCACTATTTTATTTCCACAGTAACTAATGTTTTATAGCACGGTAGCAAATAGTTACTGCCATTATTATATAAATGAGGAAGTCAAACTTATAAATGATGAAAATAAGCATTTTTTTAAAGTGTAAGAGTTTTTCTTAAAGTGTAAGAATGATGATCCAAGGGCAGAAAGGTAGAAAACCTGAGTACTTACCCCAATACTTTTTTTATAATGATAGTCTTTAAAATTAAAGAACATAAAGTTGGGACTTAAAATTATGTACACCACATTAGATTTAAAGAATCCTCTCATCTTCCAAGTCATTTAAACTAATCCATCATTTCCGAGATAAAAGATACTGAGGGGTAAATAGTTGGGTTGGCTTGTTCTAAATCACATGAATATAAAATTTGGCTCCATCTTCCCAACACAGAACTTCTAACTCAGACATCTTGAGCAGATATATATATAGTGATAACTATCCCCAAACTATCAATTTCACTTGTAAATTAGAAATGATGAAATAGCATCAACTGCAGATTAGCAATGAACTCACATTTTAATGGAGACCAGTAAGTTAACAAATACTAGAATAAACATATAAAGAAGTGCTATGGGCATATAGAAGTGAGAATAACCTAATTATGACTAATTAAAATCTGATCACATCCACATTTCTTCTGAAATTAAAGTTACTAATTATAATATGTTCAATGAATATTGCCCATTCACTTCTATGTACATTGGAGATCTCTTTTGCTGGAGAAAAACTGAAGTGTGAAAAATAGGAAAAAATCTGGAAGAAACAAGTTTCAAGAGTAAAAAGCCTTAACGTGGAATATTCTCTCCTAATTTATAATTTTAGCCAAATTAAATATTTTATATATTTAAATCCATATAATTTTCACCTTTGCAATCATACTTAGGAAGTTATTGCATAATGTCGTCCTGTAAAAGGGGAAATGATACAGAGACAAGAGCTGTAAGAGCCAAGAAAAAGGGACCATGTCACACAGAGTAGTGAACGGAAGCCCCAGAATGAAAGAAAGACAAATAAGTCCCAGAATGACAGGCCTAGAAAAGACATTTGGATTGGAGCTCTAGGACAAAGGTCACTGTAAGAACAAAACAAGTAATTGTTAGATGATCTATAATGATATGCCACTTAAAGTAAAGAAAACTTCTAGAAGTATACAACAAATCTGATAAAATGTTTGGATGAGCATAGGTACATAGCTAACTATGTCTGGTACAATAATGGTGATTATTAATTCCAGAAAAAATGAAAACTTGTAAAAGGAAGGACATGTAATTATAATACTGCAATTGGCTTAGTGACTGCCATTTACTTACGTAGAATTAAATTTTTTCAATAATCAATGAAACAGATATCATTGATTAATTGCAAATGTCAGGTAACTTTATTAGGAGTATGGAGAAAATGGTTTTAAAGTACTTTATTAGTTATCTATTGCTGCATAACAAATTACCCCAAAACTTGATCCACGCTTCCTATGGATTAAGAATCAGGAAGTAGCTTAGCTGGATGGCTCTGGCTTGGAGTTTTTCATGAAATTATAGTGCAGATGTTGGCTGGGTCTACAGTCATCTGAAGACTTGGCTGGGGCTGGAGGATGTCTTCCAAGTTTACTCACATGGCAGCTGGCAGGAAGCTTCAGTTCCTCACCATGTAGGGCTCTTCTCACAACATGGCAGCTAGTTTTTCCTAGATCAAGTGATGAGAGAGAGAGAGAGAGAGAGGGAGAGAGAGAGTGAGGGAGAGAGAGAGAGAGAAAGAGAGAAAAGAAACCATGATGGAAGCCAAAATGCATAGTTATGACCTGATGTCCAAGGTGAAACACTATCCATTCTGCTTTATTCTATTTGTCAGAAGTGAGTTATAAATTCCAGCCCACACTCAAGAGAAAAAAGATTAAGCCAAAAAAAAAAAAAAGAGTATCAGAGAATCTATAAACATATTTTAAAATTTACATAAGAATTTTTATTAAAATTATAAAGAATGCCAAAAGATAAACTACATTTGAATACTTAAAAATAGCATAAGCATTTTATTTTAAAGTATAATGGTAAGTACTATTAAAACAGCTAAAAGAGGTAAAAATATTTATGTTTTGGGAGGAGAGTTGAGGTAAGGAAGGGAGAGGTATGGAACTATTTTTTGAATTATTATTTTTACAGCCCCTTATATATTTTATTAAAGTATTTTTAATTAAAAAGTAAGAAATAAAGAGAATGTGGAAAACAGAAAAAATTTCTCACCATGTATTATATTGTTATTTAACACCATGTCTATTTGCCATTTAAGGCTTCCTTGTATAACACTAGTATTATTTGTTCCATGCTTTGGGAATTACAGACCTAAAGGGAGAAAAATTGTTAATGAGATCCTTCTCCTGACTTATTTTCCTGAAAGAAGGAAAGAAAATGGAAGGAAAGGAAAAATAACAGAAGTGAGGGAAGATGGAAAAGAAAAGAAGGTAGTTATAGTTCCCTTCAGAGTCACCATCTGACAACACTTTTGTATTTTGTGAAATAGGGAAGCATTAAATTTAAAAATAATCATATATCAATTATCAAGGAGTTTGATTAATATTTGTTGAATGAATTAATGAATTTCCAAAGAGCTTAACACATAAGTGCTGTTAGTTCTCCGATATTATTGATTTTGCCACAAAGATAGTAGAGTAGCCCCTCCTCCAATTCCAACCCCCCACATTTGCCTTCTGTGGTTTGGATTATCTGAGGTTACCCAGGGTACAAAAATATTAAATGAAAAATTACAAAAGTAAACATTTTATAAGTTTTAAATTGTGCAGTGTTCTGAGTATCGTGATGAAATCTGGCAAGTCCCACTCCATCTGGCCCTGTACGTGAATCATGCCCTTGTCCAGCACGTCCATGCTTTGTGTGCTCCCAGCCCACCTTGGTTATCAGATCCACTGTCCTGGTATCACAGTGTTTGTGTTTGAGTAATCCTTATTTTATTTTATAATGGTCCCAAAGTTCAAGAGTAGAGAGGCTGGCAATTCAAATATGCTGAAGAAAAGCCATAGTGCACTTTAAGTAAAAATGTGAAGGCTCTGGATTTTAAAATAATATATTGCATGCTGAGGTTTCTTAGATCTACAGTAAGAATAAATCTTCTATTTGTTGGAAAAAAAGAAAAAAAAAAGTCATGCTAATTTCACTGTCTCACCTCATTCTGCAAAAGTTACAGCTGCAACATGTGATAAGGACTTAGTTAAGATGGAAAAGGTATTAAATTTGTGGGTGGAAGACATGAACAGAAAACATGCTCCAATTGATGGCAAAGTGATGCACCAGAATGCATTAAGCCTGTATGAAGACTTCAGCAAGGGAGACCCTGTAAGGAGAGACACTGAGCCATTTACTCCAAGAAAGGAATGGTTATACAGATTCTGGAACAGGTTTGGCATTTTATTATCTCATCTCATCACAGGAAGAAGGATGGTTAGTATCACATTCATGTAACTTTTCTTACAGTATATTGCTGTAATTGTTCTATATTTTATTACCTGTTACTGTCATTAATCTCTTACTGTACCTTATTTATAGATTAAATTTTATCATAGAAATGTAAACACAGGATGAGGCAAAAGTAGCTTTACAGTTGTTAGTATGTGAAACACAGAGTTCATCCTTACATTATTATTTATTAGTTATTTTATTATTTTCCATGCAAATCTCTGTAAACCTATTTTTGCCCTTCCCTGTATAGAAAGACACACAGTATATACAGGGTTCGGTCATCTCCTTGGTTGCAGGCACTCCTCTGGGGTATCAGAACATATCCTCATGAATTAGAGGGGGACTACTGTGGATGAAAATAATTCCTATATCGCAATAGAAAGTTTTAATCATCAGGCTTTATCATTTTTATTTCTATTTGTATACATATTCATCTTTGTCTCCATGGCACCAAGTGTTTCTTAAGTTACATAGTTTTTGAAATGGTGTCTCTCCAATGTTGTTAGGCTGTTCTGTAGAGCAGGCAGCCATCATTCTTGCTCTAAGCTGGATCCAGATGGGTTTATCTCTCCCATCCTTGTATGCTTATTCTGTTTATGCTCTTCCCTCTCTTATACATCTATGGTGACTCAGGGGCCTCCTCAGAACCATGCTTTTTGATTTCATTCTCCTGTATGGGCCACAGCATTGTACATTTGTTCAGTTTCCCAGGCCATAATGTGCTTTCTTTTCTTTTCTTTTTTTTTTTTTTTTTGGTATCAATGAGGATGTACATTTAGCGCCAAGTGACAGAAAATGACCTAGAGCAAATTAAACAAGTAGGAAGTTTCATTTGTTCTTGTGGAAAGGGGGTCAAGAAAAGGCTGTATTTATTTCCTTTTTCCTTTCCAGGCAGCCCTCTTCGAATGTAGCTTCCATGCTCGTCATCGTTGCCTCAGTGTTTCAGCCTGGCTGCTATGCTTCTGCCATTGCTTCCATGTTCCTGCCAGAAAGAAGGGAAGATTCAAGGCAAAATATGTGAGCCAGACAAGTCTCTCCAACATTAAGTAGCTTTCTCAGAAGCCCTAACTTGTGCCTATCACTTATCTCTCTTGACTAAAACGGTGTTATCTCACCACCCCTCAGTGTTAGGAAGGCTGGGAAATAGAAAGTTTTTTTTTCTTTTGGTTGTTGATTTTTCTTTGTTTTTAACCTGGACATATTGCTCCTACATTATGCCGAGACCTAAAGAATCACCAGCTGAAACAAGCCCATATTGCTGTGTCAGAATGATGAATGGTGGTTGCTTTAAGCCACTAAATTTAGGGATGGATGATAATGCATCAAAAGCTAATTGGTACAGCTGCGCTAAATACAATTAGGGCTATGTCAGTAAGGGAGAAGGAGATCAGTTAGGCACCCAGCTGTGTTTGTCATAAGGTGGACCAATACTTCCCATCTCTATGGTTTGTTTCCTGGGGGCTCAAAGGAAATGATGTCTTTTTTAATTGATTTTTTCAAAAATTTAGTAAACATGATCATCGTTAACTCATTTCAAGCTAGAGGTGTGAGATTCAGAATGCACATTGAGAGCCACATAGCAAGTTAGCGGAGGGCAGGTGAGCCTGCCAGAGCCCTGTGCCTCTCCCAGTTTCTTACTTAGAGAAACACACCACCATCATGTTGGTTTGGGCTGCCATGAGGTTTAAGTGCTTTTATTTTTAGAAATATATCTTTAAATTTATGCCCAGATAGGACTGATGGTTAGAAGGGCAGACAAAGAAATGCCGATCTGGAGAACAAGAGACACATAAAAATTCCATTAATACTCTCTTCACCAGATTTGTTGGCTACAATCATGGTGTCTACTTCTCATGTAGCACAGGAACATCCCATGATGTGGCACAAACCAGTGCTAAACAGGAAAAATACAAACAATGACTCTTACATCCAACCTGGTATATTATTTATTAAGATAATGATTAGCCATCTTCCACAGAGTACTTTGGAAAGAAATACTTCTAAATATGTGGTGGAAACTTTCTCTTGCATTTACTCATTTTGAATACAACAGGAAAATTATGAAGATAAAACATTAAAATTTTTATTCAAAATGTAGGAATCCCTAATATCAGGTCATAAAAATTAGTATTTTATGTATATATTGAATGCTATGATATGAAATTATAATTCAAACTAGTTTTATATCTGTATTCATTACCAAAGCTAATCATAATATATCTTTGATAATTAACTTAGAGTGAATCAGTGTGTCTTTTAATAAATAAGGTAATTTAAAAATAATACTTTACATCCCATACATAATCATCAGATACTTCAAATGCAACATACATGTCTATGGGTATATATGAGTACATGTATATTAAGAACATATATGAACTGTAAATAGAGATGTAAATAGATGATCTCATAGTTAACATATGTGTACATAATAATATCTATGGGTAAAAAATGTGTACATGTATATTAAATACACATACATTAAGTACCTGAGTTATAAATAGATGATCTCGCAGTTACTTAATTTACATTTCACTTAATGTTGCTTCTTTAATGCAATTCAGGAGGGTACATAATGGTTCCCTGGGTGACAGAGGGTATGATTAATGGGACGGCAAAGATGTAACTAGTGGAAAAAAGTTCTGCCTCAAGGATATGTTGCTTGAGGGCATGGGTGCTTCCTCAGACTTTGCACTGTTCATCTCATTCATAAGCGGGATTCTGCATCCGCCGCTTGCCGTTGGAGAGGATGAATCGTTTGCTTCGCTAACCGCTGTGGCAGCAGGATCGCCCGCACAGGTCTCAGCCACCTGTCTCCAGAGCCCATTGCTTCTCTTGTCTCACAGCAGTGGGTCTCTTCTTTGATTTCAAAATGAACTTCCTTAGAAAACCCTTTTCATGTTGTGGACTCTTTGGTAGTTCAGGGCAAGATTAATTCATTAGACATGATTCTTATTAGGATTTATTTCCAATAAGCCAGCATCTGATAAATAGAGACCAATGCAATAGAGAAGTGCTAAAATTTTCAGAGGTTAAACAGGATAAAAAGTAATGAAGGCCATTTCTTTGATTTTTACCAGAGGATTGATGGAAGTCTGGAATGTCATCTACTTTGATGTTTTCAGCCAAAGGACCTTTTGAATTTAATTCATATAAAACAATGATGTTCTGTACAGATGCAGAAGAGCCTTCAGATAAAGAACTCCACAAACTTCAGAACTCAGCACTCCTCATTCATGAAGGCTCTGCTCTATGAACATTTCCCCCTGTAGCTGGCCTGTTTTCCTTTTCTAGTACCAGGCACCAGGGGCAGAGAGGACTCACATGGCCGACTGGTTCCCAGAGAATTGTAAAGAACAATTAACGAAAGGCCAACATTGAAACTTATTTTCAACTCTCTTTATGTAACTGTATTTTCTGGATGCACAGCTGAGGTTCTCCAAGTAACAAAAAATGTACATTCTTTGGGCCCTTATTTTGACCTACTAAACTGTGAGGAGTGAGTACAGCTAAGACTCTTCTGAGGGGGCCAGACTTTAACGTAGGAGAACAGTATTATACAGCTGTTAATGTTGTTATACAGTTCTTATTTCTGAATTGGAGTTTATATCTGTCAATGGCCTAGGCTGTATTTTATTCTTCATTCAGACCCCAAATCTATATTGGGAACATATGTATTTATCTATATCAGGGGCATACAAAAGTGTATTGATGGGAACACTAAAGGATGAAATTCATATGTTCATAATTAGAAGAAAGGGCTTCTGATGTGCATGCATTAGAGGCACCTGGTAAGAATTCCAGAAGAACTTGGGGTATTGGCACAAATCGAGACAGGTGCATGGCTGAGAGGATTTTAGGTGAGGTCTCAATAGAAGCAGAGTAGGGGTACCCCTAAGTAGGGATATGGTGAAGACTAGTATGTGAGAAAAGATGGTGGAGGTGAGAAAGAGCCAGAGAAGGCAGAATAAATTTTACAACCCAAGTTCTAGGTTTGGTGAAACACCTCCACCACAATGGCCGTATTTGGGACACTGCAGGATATAATCCATGAGAAGCCCTTAGCAAATGCCAAATGCACAGCAAGCACCAGGAAAACATTTATTTGAGGTCTCCTGTGGGGCAGGCACTCTGTTCAGTGCTTTTTATGAAACTCATTTAATTTTCAGAGCAACTCCACAAGAGAGACACTATTATTATCACCATGCTACAGATGCGACAACTGATATCTACATCATCTAACATGCACATTGCCTATAATATGACCAGTTTTTAATTTTATGTGTTTATATGTAAATATGCTAGGTACAGAAAGCAATTTGTAAGCAATTGACATTTTAGTTTCAGGGTTAATAAAATATTAGGTTAAATTTTTCTAGGTGGAATTTTCTCGGATCAGAAGAACTTCTATTAGCTTGTTAGAAAGTATTCCTTTGGAAAGAAGAGATTGTGACCTCTGTCCCCTGGCATACTTAGTTATCAGGGCCCTTTTGAAAAATATTGTGTCAGTTTCTCTTTTCTTTAAGTTTATGGGCATTAAAAAGGATATCAATATAACTTTTCTTTCTCCAGTTTCCATTTTCCTTCATTCTAGTTTATCCAAGAAATGCTCCTTGTTGTTATGTTATAATGCAAGGTACAATTATTTTTGTGTATTGCCTACCATGTATATCTCATCATTCTCCAAAGGAATGACTAGAAATTATTAAATTTGCAAGATTGACTTAATTGAAGTTTTGCTTAATTTCAAATCTAAGCCTTGTTTCTATATGCTCAAACTTAGTTGGTGATACATGTCACATTGCTTTATAACTTGATTATTTTTAAAAGCGGAAGAAAATCAGAGAGACTGCTGCCTCTGATACTATCATCGCAATTTTATTTTGATGATGAATCCATTCAGTGAATGTGACCATGAAGCCTACACACAGAACTTTAAACTGGCTGAAGTCCAACCAGCTTGCCTGCATAGAAATTTGAATTCTGCTCCTTAGAAAATAGCAGGGACAAGCAGAACGTGGAGCTCCATGAAGATTAATGGCTACTGCTTAATACAAATTAAAACACATAGATAAAAGGCAGTCCCTTGGGGTTAATCAGGGGCTTATAAGGGTCTATATTTTTATTCAAAAATGCAGATCCAGTAGTTTGCTTTAAGATGCAGACATTGCTTATGCAGCCCCTGCTGGCTGGCAGTGGGAGGGACATGTATATGTGGAGCTTTGTGGCTTTGGGTTAAAAGGGAATAGAATGTCATACCAGAGTTTGTCAAGGGATCATTATGTTTATCAGATATTAGTGATAGGAAAAGCTGTGCATATCCAAAAGAAAAACATCTTGTGGCCGGAGTTCAAAAAACGTATCATGTGCCTTGTCACTGAATGTGTTTCCTTCTTCATTTTGCTACTACTGGTAGACTCAGAATTGAATCTGTGACACAGTTTAAACTTTTTCTGCAGAGTTTAAAATATTTTAGGGGTACTATTCAGCATTTGCTTTATCTAACCTTATGCACTGCCTTCTTCTATTAATTTTTTAAAGACTTTTTATGGAAACACACAAGAAAGAATAAATGAATAGATTAATTCATTGATATTCTTATAGATAAATACCAATCTTTAAAGTTATAGTGAGTCATGAGACAAAGACTTGGCAGAGGCCAAAATATTTCATATGATGAAGGACACATATACCGATAGCTATTGCTGAGATTGTAAAAATGGAATCTAGTTGGATTGACTGGTGCTAAATCTCAGGACTGTTTTGAGCCAGATATGCATTAGTTTCTCAAGGAAATGGTAGAAAGTATGGACAAGTTTTAGAGAGAAAAGAAAAAGCCAATTGATTCAGGAACAAAACCCAGGTTGGAATATAAGTGGGAAAATTTCTCGAGCATCAGTTTTGAAAGTATAAGTTAATGCTTGATTGTGAGAAGTGGAGAGTGGTTATCAATATTTACAAATTCCTTCAATGTCTTGGAGAGCTCATAACTGTTGGAGTCCTGGTACAGTATAACTAACTCTGTTAGTGACTTCATTGGATTGGAAGACAGAGGTTTTGTTTTGGGTGATGGAGTCTATGATGCTTCCCATATAAACTACACTGTGGCGAGGCAGGAGAAACAAGCTGCTCTCTGCAGCTCCTAGGCAGTGGAGTTAAGCTTCTCTGGTTGGTGTCCCACCTGCATATTAATTTACTGGTTGTGGGTGGTAAATTCACAAGAGGACCCAAAGGTCCTTTGGAGAGTGAACCTTAGAGAGAGGAAATAGCTCAGAGGCTCTGATTGGGGATCAGTGGTTGTGTGGTCTGTAGACATGGAAAATATTTTTAATGGACTAAGTGACCATGATTAGAACAAAGTGTGTGCATGTGCGTGTGTTGGTGGACTTCCATACCAAGGTGGAGTTGTGATTATGGAACATAGGCAGAGCTGTGACAGAATCTCTGAGATCACATTCATGCATGTTTGGGGTTTGGGAGATAGCATTGCAACTCTTGGTCCAACAACTTATTAAACTACTTTACATGTATTAACTCACTCAACTTGTTTTTTTTAGCTCTGTAATATAGATGCTGTTATCATGCTCATTTTACTGAAGAGGATATTAAGACACTGTAGGTGACTTTTGCAGTAACTGCAACTGAAACCCAGGCAATGGGAAGTCAGCCACTATACCGCACCAGCTTTGCCACGCTGCACGCCTACTCAGAATGGCGCTGGTGCTGACACAGAGGTGATCAGGATACACTTAGGAGTGGTGGGGTCAGGATGATCCACCATTATCAGCCACCGACTGTGCTCATATGAGCGTCTCTTCCCTCTCTCACATCACCTAACACTTAGACCCTATATTTGAACCTCGCTCTAAAACACAGAACGGACTTCCTTTTATGAAAAAAACAAATTAATTGGTGGAGACTTTCCCTCATTTTTTAACTAACTGGTCTATGAAGTATAGGTTCCTCCTCTTGTATGTCAAAGAGCAGAAATTGGGTCATGGTCTTTTCTCTTCTTTATGTTGGCCCATTTCCTCTGCAACTATCATCTTGGCAACAAGTGTGACATCTTTGGCTAAGCTACTGAAAAGTAGTATCCTTTTCCCAGGAAGATAGTTCTTGTGCTGGCCCTAGAAGTATATAATGCAAGGAAGAGCCTAAGTGACCTCTGCAGCACAAAGTAAGTCTGTCTGTACCTGTTAAAATGGAATTCAACAAAAAGCTGTACTTGCTTCATAGTTAAGTTCTCAGAAATTAGACTGAATAGAGCCCCTAAGTACAGGCACTACCACTAGTTATCTGATGACTCTTACAGCCTCGCTTTTGTCATGAGAGATCATGACCAGATAACCATCTCGTTGGCAGGGGAACATCCCTCCATAACTCTCCACAAGGACCATTAGTGCTGACAGTCTTTCTTCCTCTGATCTGCAATATGCTCCAGTTACCATTGACAAGAAATCAGGAGATAATCTACTATCAGACAGGAATATTGAATACTTCAGCTGTCTGTTTGAAAAATGTAGAGGATATGAAATATTAATTTTATTCATTATAATATTTTTATTCTACAAAAAAATTGAGATGTAAGTGTGGGAAGAAAGCAAAAAAATATATATATGGTGTGCTTCTAATTGCTTCCTAGATTCTCTCTCACTTTCTCTCTCTCTTTTTTAACCACTCTAGATCTGTCTCTTTCTCTATGTTGACTTTAAATTGTCCTTATCTTCCCCAAGATTCAAGATAGCAATTAACACCTACAACGGAAATTTAAGAGATGTCAGTTACTAGAAATTCTAATAGCAATTAAAATGTTACCAGGAAAAATTTAAATTCCAACTTCAGTTTCTTCAGAAAAAGGAAAAAGAAAAACAGTATCATTAAGAATCATCAGTGATATTTTAATGCTCGAAACAAAACTCTTCCCAGATCTCAGAGGTAATGCTGTGTGTATAGAGAAACCTTTTTAAGTAAATGTCACATAGGACAGAAAAGGCCCACCTGCTTAGAGCAGACAGGGCTGCTTTTCAGAGGCTCCAGGCCAATAGTGTTGGGCTCCAAAAGAACGAGGATTTCCATATGGTCTGTGCCGGAGGAACTCAGCCAGGAAAACAGAGCAACTGTGAGCAATACACAATGAGGACTTTATTATGGGGATTGTACCTGTCCTGGAAGTCCTGGAAGGGGAACTGGAGAATGAGCTCTAAGCTAATCTGACTGTAGCTCTGGTGTGGATGATATCAAAACTTGCAGGAACATTCTGTAGCCAATGTTCAGGCCATCAGAGTGGGATCCTAAATAAAGGAGCCCAAGGAGGTTCTATGGGAAGCTCTTACTCCTGTGTACATCTCATCTGGTCCACAGCCAAGTACATGGTAGGAAGTAGAGTAGGACAAAGCATAAAGGAGATGGGGAAAAACTGGACCTGCCAGATGCATCTGCTCCATCCACTGGCTCACCGCCATGACCTCCGGAGAGTAATGACATCTGTTTCACTTCCTCTTTCCAAGTCTCATGCAAGTTCTTCCACTGACCATCTCGAACCAGGATCAAACAGAAAGGGGATTCTCAGAAACATAGTTCCAGGCCATAGCCAAGTTGACATCACACAGTTCAGTGCTCTGACTATACAATAGTTCATTTACCTCAAGCTGTCTGGCTACTTATTTCAATAAACACTAAGTACTCATCACTATTCTAAGCATTAACATTTCACCAAAAAAATATGTTTTTGATCTTTAAGGAGCTCATAGTCTAGTTGGCAGAGGGAGATGTGAATAAAAACAAAAAAAATCAATGAATTTAAATGTGATAAATGCACTATTTCAGATGTGAACAAAATTATTTAGGAATACCAAGGAAGAGACTCTTTCTGAGGGAGTCAGAGAAGGCTTTTGTTGAGTATAAAATTGCGGCTAATATACCCTAGCAATTCAGCATCTAGGCATCTACCCAAGAGAAATTAAACATGTCCAAGCAAAGATATATACATAGCAGCATCAAAAAATAATATACCAAGGCTTAACCAATAAACAAAATCTCATAGACACAGATAACAGTATGGTGGTTTCCAGTAGGGAGGGTGGGTAGAAGAGGGCAAAGGGAGTCAAATATATGGTAATGGAAGAGGATTTGACTTTGGATGGTAAACACATAATGCAATATATAGATGATGTACTATAGAATTATATGCTTGAAACCTGTATAATTTTATTAACCAGTGTCACCCCAATAAATTTAACAAAAAAATAATATACCAAGCTGAAAACAGTTCAATGTCTATTGACTGGTGGAACACAATTTAGTATATTCATACCATGGAATACTATGCAGCAATTAAGAACAAAATACTGATTATATATATACTATATATATATATATATATATCACAACATGGGTAAACCTGAAAAACTTTATACTAAATGATAAAGGTCAGAAATACTAAAAACTGATGTGTACTTGCCTGGAGCTGGGAGCATGGGTTGATTACATGTAGGAGTGAGGGGATTTTCGGGTTGACAGAAGTGTTCTGCATAATTGTATAAATATACTAAAATCATTGAACTGTACACTTACAATGAGTGAATTATATGATACATAAGTTTAACTTCAATAAAGCTGTTAAAAATGTTACTGTTTTCTCCCTTGCTACTAAAGTGATAAATACACCCCAGACACATTTTTATGTGTGGATTCTTTCAAGGTATGGTTTTGTTAGCTGCAGAGCCACTCTATTAGTTAGGCTCATGTTAGCTACCCCAATATCTCAAAATTTTAAAATAGTAGAAATTTATTCTGGCTGCTATAAGTCTATAATGAATGTTCCCTGTTCAGATACTTTTTTCAGGGACCCCTATCCCTCTCATCTTGTGATTCTTCTGTTTCTAATGTAGATTCTAAGATTGTGCTGTTCCTCGACAGGAAGCCAAGTGAAGATAAGGAGAGCTTGGAGGAACACCATGGTGGTGGAGGTGTGGGGTTTACAAAGCAGCCTGGGAGAGACGGGCTTCACTCCTGCCCACATTCCATTGGCCAACAGTCCATCCTTTGTCCACACCTAAAGGCAGGAGAGTTGGAAAGGTCATATAGCAATGTGTCCTGGGTGCCGAGGAAACAGGCTTAATGAAATGCTAGCTGTGTTCAACTGCATCAACCAGCCATGCTTCCCTTCTCAATCTCTTTTCAGGGGCTCATTTGAGGTTTGCAAGTGATACATAGAGACATGCTGGGCAAACTCTGGGATGCTATCTCTAGGGACTGACTGATGCTAAAGGGGGAGTCCATCCTGATACTCCTGGCCATGAGCATGGCAGTTTTGATCAGATAATACCCTTTTGCCACATCATTATGCACAACCTTCTTCTTTATCTGGAATGGGCACAAAAATTGAGGGGCAAGATTGCACGGACACCTGACTGCTCTGTATTCTAAATTAGGCTGTGGCAGAAGCTACAACCATCATCCATTTATGACACTTCTTTACTCTTTGGAGGCTTGGGATTTGTTGTGTTAGGTTACCGTTTGAGAACTGGAGGAAGTGAGTGAGCTCAGCCTTTGAAGGGGCCCGTTTCCAATGATGGAGCAGGCTCAATGATGGCAGGCCTGAGCATAGTCCCCATCCAGGCAAAGTGATGACTGCTATTTAGAGAGAAGATCGATGCAACCACATATGCTATCAATATTCCAGCTAATTAAAGTTTTCTACCCGGAGACTACCAGAAGTCATAAAAACAATGGTCCCCCCTAAGTTGACAGGCCCTAACCTATTTCATGCTCAGCTCTACTAATTTCCTGTCTCGTAAAGAAATTATATAAGAGGGTTTATTAAAGCTTTCAGCATCCTCATAAAACAGTCCTGGTGTGGTAGGAAGAGGATATTGATGGATTGTCCATTATCAGCTGTGCGTGGGATCTTGAAAAAGAGCAGGATGCTTGTTGCATCTTAAGGATGGAAGAGCAGAAGTGCTTAATTACACTGAAGCACTATTATCCCAGCAGCATTTCTGTTATCACTATAAACACTTGAAATCTTTAGGATGAACTGCTCTGACTTGATAACAGTAATTGACTGGAAAGGAACATTTAAAGCTGGCTCTGCTTCTATATTTGCACTTGTCTTGGGACCTCAAGCATTCCTGCATAAAACCTTCCCATGCTGTTCCTCGACACTAGAAATAACTTCCAGCCTCAGCCCTCTGTGATCCAGCCCCGTCTGCTTCCCCAACCTCACTCGTACCTTCCCCTCACTCACCCAATCCCACCAACCTAGGCTTTTCTGTGTTTTCTAAACAAAACCGAGGGTACTCTGTCCTGTGAAAGCATCCTGATCCTTCAACCTGCAGCCTTCCCCAGCAATTCACAAGCCTGGCTCTTTAACTCTTAGTTTTTAGCTGAAATGTCTCCTGCTCAAGGAGACCTTTCTTTGTTATTCAGTATAATATTATATCCCCTCTACCACCACCTCAATTACATTATTCTGCATCATTTCCTTCATAATAGTTTATCATAACAATACTTAATAAATTTCTCTCCTTGCTTATTTTCTGTGTCTTCCCAAAATCTGTTACTCCTGTAAGGGCAGAGGTCTTTTCTTGCCCTGTTCACTGATATTTCCAGCACCCAGAACAGTGTTGGGTACATGGGAGTACGGAAACAGACAAAAATCATCCAAATAAAAATAAGCAAAAGCTATATATTCAGAGCTTATTATAGTAAGGGAGTCAGCCTAATCACTAGCATTTGGCAGAGATTCAAAGGCAGGCAGAAGAGTTGGAAAGCTTCACAGCAGGAAAAATAACAATAACAAGAAAGCATCAGGTGTGCCCTGACCAAGTGGGCAGCCTATGTGACTGGTTAATGGAAACACATTTGACTTTCTTCAGCTGGTCCCAAGTTAGAAGCAGGGGTAAAAATTAGGTAAGCTGTCAGTGACTGATCAAGTCCTGGCTCTTTTTGGCTGATTGCTACAGAGGTTGTAGTTTAGCTCCCTGGGCTGGTTGCTGTGGGTCGTGGGTCAGAGTTCTGTCTTTTGATATGGTCTGTTCATTGTCCCTTTAGTCTCTCAGAAGCAACTTAAGGCATGATTATCAATTTAAGGTCCTTCTGAGGCTTTGATTTTTCATCTGACATTTAGGGATTTTCTTAGTCACTCTCACACCTTCCTCTTTTCCAAAAGGTCTCTCCTTTTCTTATGGCCTCATCTCAACATTAGGCTGCTCATTTATATCGAGTGACTATTTACTCTTTGGGCTCCCACAGCCACCATGCTTCTACTTCCTGCCAGTATCAAGCCATTGTTCTCTGAATGGGGAGTATACTCAGGCACTAGTCCAACTCCAAACTCTGTGTTCCTAATCCTTTTTCCTTATTGCAAACACAGGATTTCTTTTTCAACATCTACCCTCTTTATTCCTTCTGCACTTTATACCATCCCCTCTGCTAAACTCTTACAAACCTTCTATGGATAGAATGCCTTTACTTTCTTTCTTTGTTGAGATTACACTCTGCTTTGACTCTTTTCAGTAATGTTCAGACCACTCCGTTGCATTTAGTCTCTTCTATAATGCAATCTCTTTACTCCACCTCTCAGTTCCATCTCAGCAATTTCTCCATACTGTGGATAACTACAAGAGTCACATTGTTTTCTCCTAGGTTCGTCTTTTACAACCACAATTAAAGCTATCTTATAAGGAAGGTAAATGGGAGTCAGCATACTTCCCACTAAATTTCTTTTAATTCTTGAGATTCAGTGGCTCTCCACCACACTTTAGTATAGCAAGAGGGTTTCTTTTCACTCATCAAAGACTTCCTTCCTCAGGGATCCCCTCTTTCACAGCTGAGTTGAAGCAGGACTGAATAAAAGAACCTCTATGCTATTAGAAGATAAATGTTTTAAAAAAGAAAAGGAAAAGAAAAATCCTGTGCTAGGAGGGCTTAAGGATCCTCACAGAACTCCTTACATCCCAGGTCTAAATGGCTTTTTGCCATGGTTGGTAGATTAGCTAAGCATTGCTTAGTCATAATTATCTTGATGAAAATGAAAACTCTGTATATGCTTTCCCTTTTCCTCTTTAGAGTATGAGATCTTGGAGGTCAGGAATAAAGGCTGACATAGTTTATTTATACAGCCGGGTCAGGGTTGGCTCACTGTGGGCATTTAAATGCTATTGATAAATAATGCACACAATGGAACTCTGGTTTGGAATTGAATTAAACCTTGAGTTCGAACATATTCTCCCTCTGGTTATATCTGTTTTATATCCTAGCAAAACGCATCAGTGAAGTTCAATATAAGCGACTAGAGGAGTGAGAAACAACCCCCAGAGAAATAAAGTTTGTATGTTCTGAGCTATGGTGAATCTTTGCCCTAAAAACACAAAATTTCAGCTTGACACAAAGTTTTTGTGGCAGATGCAATGTTGACCTTCTTGCAGCCAGTTTGGAAATGCAAAGATGGCTTCATAGAAGAGGCTGATTACACACTGGAGGCAGTGTGTGCACCATTTCATAGCTGGACATTCAGATTAAGTGGTATATTAGATTAAAAAAAAGACACAGACATCCCTACCCTCAATGAGCTTATAGTTTATTATAATTGGGTTTCAGGAACCTTAAAAAGAATCCCAATGTCCTGTCTTTATTTACCTTTCACTGTCTTATACCACACCAGTCCCTTACCACTTATGATCTAGCAATATTTATTACATAAACTATTACTTGTTGCTTCCCTACCTTTGTTTATATTGTCAGTTCTACCAGGTATACTCTGTCTCTTTTCCCTCGTTCTCTGAGTGACTACTACTCAGCTTTTAAGATCCAGCTTGGGTGTAGCATTCTTCAGGAAGATTTAGACTGAAGCCAAGTGCATCTGTTTATGTTTCTGTATGATTCTGTGAATGGGGCCAACATGATCCTTAACTCACTGTACTGCCAGCATTATTTTCTTGCATGTCTTCTCTAGCCCATGAGATCCTTTGTCTTACTCATCCTTGGTACCCAAAACCTGGTGCAATACTTGTAGTCATTAGAAGCCTAACGAATTTAATGAATCAGTGAATTACTGGTTCTGGTGATTGTTTCTGTACGGGTCCACACACTTTTGTGAACCCACATACCCATAGATATTTTTCTTTAATGTCAAAATTGCCTGGCATAAAACTATATTACTATATTTGGGAATCCTTAGTCAGTGATGATATTTGGGAAGACAATCAGTATTTTGTTTTTAGACAATAATCTCCTGAAAAATAACACATATGCAAAAATAATACAACTCTAGAATGCTTCTATTAAGTCCCCTTTCTCCTTTCAAATTCATTACTCTTTTTAGTTCTGTTATTTTTCTTGCTTGTTCTTTTCATCATGTTTGTATGTTTTATTGATTATTTCACTTATTTTACTCTTTCTTTTTTAATACCAGCAAAAGGGTTAACTGTATAACTAAGTGCAAGTTTTCAGTATTTCATATATTTGCATATGAAATATTCTCACATTTGCTATAATCTAAATATTGTCTATTTGAAACATTTATTCTTTGTGATCCAATGATTTAGAATCATATAGAGTATTATTAATTTTCAAATAATTAGATTTTTTCTTCTTTAACAATTCCTAATTTTATTGAGTAATGTTAAGAGAAAATGGTTTATATTTTTTTCTATACTTTTTAGACTGCTGAGATTGATTTTTTGTTGTGTTTCATTTGTTTATTGAAATATTTGTTGTGGTCTTGAGTATGGTTTTTGGTATGGTTAAATTTTTCACTGAACCTAAAAATGTTTCCCATCTTTGAAAAGAAATGAAGATATATATAAGGCTTGTCTGGAAAAAGTCCAACCATTGTTGACATAAAGAGAATGGTTTGTGAAGCATTGATGTAACCTGGCAGCCAAGGAAAGTGGACTGGAATTCACATGTGTGAACAGTGACGACGTCACTCTACTAGTCAGTGGGGGTGGTAGATGCCATTGAGCGAGCATGTGTACTGTGTGGCTGTCACATTAAAAAAGACTGAGTGAGTAAAGCAACAAATCTGTATCAAATTTTGCATTAAGCTTGACCATTCCTCTTCGGAAACTATTCAGATAATTCAGAAGGCCATGGCTATGGGCAACTGGTGGTTGGCAACCTCATCATGACAAAATGTCCTGATCATGCATCATGTCTTGTGCAGAGTTTTTTGTAAAAACATCAGATTGCCCAGTGACTCAGCCCCTTACAGTCCAGATTTGGCACCCTGTGACTTCTGGCTTTTCCCAAATCTAAAATCACCTTTGAAAGTGAAGAGATTTCAGACCATCAATGGGATTCAGGAAAATAGATGGGACCACTGATAACAATTCTAACAAAGGGTTTTGCAGAATGTTTTGAACAGTGAAAGAGACCCTGGGAAACCTGTGTGAGGTCTCCGTGGGCCTACTTTGAAGGGGACTGAGGCATCATTGTCTGATGTGCAATGTTTCTTGTATCTTGTATCTTCTTCAATAAATGACACTTTTTCATATTACATGTAAATTATTTTTCAGATAGTTTTCTGAAATATTTTATAGCCTATATATATTTGAAAGCTTATATTTATTTTTTAAGATTAATTGTTCTGAAAGAAGAGTTCAAGTGTTTACTAATTCAATTGTGATTGTATTTATGGCCTACTCTCTGCATCCCATAAAATATAGACAAAGATTGATGCTTACAATATTCTACCTCTCCCAATTTACTTTCTCTTCATGCCCCCCACTCCTGACACACAACCTGGTTTATCCTGAAGGTTCTTGACTATTTCTATCTTGTCTTACATGGGTCATTCTTATGTAACAAAACATTTTAGAACACAATCATCTCTCTAAGCCTCTCACTTTGCCTTCTGCAACAGTGCATGCTGGGAGCTGTAGTCTTCAAATAATGCACACACAAAAGCAAAGCAAAGCAAAGAAGAAAGAAAAGAAAAGAAAAGAAAAAAAGAAAATAGAAGGAAAAAAAGGGAGGGAGAATCTGACAGGACCAAAGGTAGAAGGAAGATTTTCTGGATGGCTCAAAAAATGATTTCTTAGCTTTTGGAACATGGCTGCTATCCTTCTGAATGGTACAGCTCCTTCATCTAGAATGTATTACAATAAGTAAACAGGAATCAGTTATTTCTGTCTTCTCCCTGTTTTGAATTTCTTCTGAGTATAAAGTATATATTGTGTAGGCTAAGAATAAAGTTTATAGCCCAACCCTTTGTCACTGTAGTTAGAACAAATTCCTCTCCCACTTTGTGTCTCATCTTCTTTTGACTTTTGTTTGCATCGTTATTGTTAATTTTTGTCTTTAACTTGTTGAAGTAACTCAGTTACTTTGCTGCTATTTAACCTAGAAATCATGGGTATATAGTCTAAGGAAAAACTTCCAACAGAAAAAAATATTAATTACATGCAAACAATAGCATCTGGATGGGCCCCTCTTTGATTGAATTTTATCCCTGAACACTGGGGAAGCCAAATCACCAGTCTTTACTTGACAAAGAACTATTCTTCAAACCTTCTCTCATGGGCAAGGTATTATTATGCTCATAGTGCGTTTATACTTATGAACACCTGGAGGTTTGGGTACCAGTCTTTATGAATAGAAATTGTTTCTCTGCATCATGGAGAGTCAGTGCAGTGTGATGCTTAAAAGATGTAGACTCCAAAGCCAGAGAATGTGCATTTGTATCCTGAACTCTTCACATACTGAATATGTTTCTACTCTAGTTTTCTAACAATTCTGTGTCATGTTTCTCCAACTGGAAATGATGTCAACAAAGTACATTTGCTATGGATATTGTGATGATTTAATACAGTTAATCAATAGAGAAATCAATACAGTAAAATACACAGAGGAGGATTTGACATTATATAAACACTGCACATGTGTTCCTTGCTCTTATGAAGAGAACCAAACATTTCCCTTGAATATTTAAAAAGTTATGTATATCTTAAAAACTTAAAAACCAATTAAGTGATTTTTCTTTCAAATACCTTCTTTAGTTGTTATTCTAATTTTTTTTTTTTTGCATACATCCAGTAAAGTGGTTGCAAAAGGAACTTACTAGTCTTTCTTGCAATTTGGTATTTGTCATGGTTACATTTCCCCCAAGTTCAAGTGACAGGGAGAAACTGTTCGACTTTCTCTTTGTCCCCCCTCTGCCATGTCCTGGGAGTAATGCTGCTCAATCTAAAGTTTTCATAAATTTGCTTATTGTTTTTCCTGAGACACCTACAGCAACAATTAACCCAGCACGAATGTTGCATTGCCAAATACCCCGATGAGATATATGCAAAAATTCTTAACTCCCATCTTCTTCTCCAACCAAGTTTCCCATTAGGCAAAGAAGAACCTAGAAGTTACTGAGGAGAGGGCAATAAGGAAGTGCTTGGAGCCTGATCCACTTGAAAGGGCTTATTGTCCTTTTCTTAGGTGTGTATTTCAGAGCATGGCCATCCAACAGTGCAGCACTATAATATAATACACACAACTGCTGGAGGGTGGTGACTCATTATCGATCTCTAGGACACAGGTTAATAAGAATGACTTGCCTTAGGGTCATAAGAAAGAACACTCCCCAGAGTCCTGCTCTAGCTGTCATTTGCTGGCAAGCTCTCCGGACACCGTATTAAGTGAACCTGGGATTAAGGTTAACCAAAAGACATGGTTTGATTGGAACTGCTCTGATTTTAACACTTGAAAGTCCTACTCTCTGGGAAACTCCTCAGTCCAGAAACCAGTTGGTCACTGTA
Source organism: Mormoops blainvillei (assembly GCA_004026545.1). Lineage (NCBI taxonomy): Eukaryota > Metazoa > Chordata > Mammalia > Chiroptera > Mormoopidae > Mormoops > Mormoops blainvillei. The sequence continues at coordinate 486,220 of PVJD01000244.1, forward strand.
CCTGGAATTAAGCTATAACTTTGCCATTTAGAACAAGCTATGTGAACTTGTATAGGTCATGTGGCCTCCTAAGGCTAGATTCCTCTTTTATAAGGTGGAAATAACAGTCTCTATGTAGTAGTATTACAAGAATCAAATGTAATACTATCCATTATGTCATGCTTTGTGTCTTGTGAGAAACTATGCCAATGTCAGCAAATGCAGTTATCAATTATATTGTTTCTTTGCCCCCCAGTGGAGAATTCTAGAATGGAGGTGATTATATATAGCTGAAAGCCTGTATCCTGAAGACTTCTCCAAAGCACGAGTGTATATGACTCCAAAACCAACTGTCTGACTTGGCAGAGATTTGAAAGAGGTTTGGGTGTTGGGTGAAAAGTGAGGTGTCACAAAGGTCCATAGCATGGGATTCTGATAGCTCCTTTTCTGCTTAACCTTTACAATGGCCCTAGCCATGGGTACCCACTCAGACTTTTCATGTGGCCTGGACTAGTCTGTTTTTCTATCAGGGAAAGAACCAGCTATTTTTATATGTAAAATAAAAGGTCAGTTTATATGGAATCAATGATCTTTCAATTTCCTTTCAGCTGTAAAGCCACGTCACATCAATGCATTTCAGGCATTGTCACTAAGGGAGATGCAGTTGGCCTGTTGAACTTAATCTCTCCTAGGCCTTTGCAGTTACCTTTTTTTTACCTCATCACCTACTTCCTTCCTTTACTTCGTACACTGTGTAATTATCCCCTTTGTATATTTATTTGCTCTTGTTTCCGTGTTTGCCTTATGATATTAAGTTCTATGAGAGACATGGGATTTGCCTTTGTCTACCTTGTTGACTTGTTGCCATCTCCCACACATGCCCCAGCCCCAGCAAAGGGAAATGCTCGGCCAATGCGTGTTAAACACGAGTGGAATGAACATTCATGGTTGTTTTCTATTGCTCACAAGTCACATGGGCTTTATATTTTTTGAATAAATAAATGATAGAAAAAGTAAATGACCCGCGTATGAATAGCAATAATACAACTTTATGTCAACAATATTTTAATTTCTTTCAAAATCAATCTTTTTTAGAGTTGCTTATAATAAGTGCAAAAAATATGAACTGGAGAGTTCTCAGATGCCTTTAATATAAGGCTGTTGCAGACTTTTAGACATAAGGTCAGTGGATTGAAGTTCATATAAGAGATTGCTTATTGGAAATTTGAGGTAATCTGAAGTACTTATTGAACATTTACTTCAACTGTTACATAGCACTTATCTGCAAACTTTCCATTTTCATTATATCCCAGGTTGTTAATATAGCCTAAAGCAAAAGATGGCAGTTAATTCAGTGTGCGAAAGTGATGGATTCTAGCTTTTCGATGGCAGTAAATTTACCGTTAAATTCTGACTCTTCTCTTCTTTCTTCTCTTCTATGCCACTCATCCATGGCTGTCGACTGATGTTGAAATTGGAGGAGCAGCAGGGCAGCCACTGGCAGGGTGAGGAGGAGAAGGGAGGGTGTGTAACTCCCACATTAGGTCTGCTTCCTCTGTGTGATTTGCAGCAGATGTTATTGTTAAACTCACACAGCTGATCCTTGATTTAAAGATAATTTGTTTATTATTATACTGAACAGAGCCTGTAAATCTCTATTATAGGCTGAGAGCACTGAAGAAAATAGTGTATGCTGAATGAAACGACACTTCACATTTTCCTAGCTTCATTCTCCCCCATAATATGAAACGCTGATAAGAAATATTGACATTTTTAGAGAGGCTTATAAGCAATAAACAATCCAAGTTTTGTTGTATACTAAATGTGTCTTGAGTTATAGTTTCAAGTGGAAATCAGTCTCGACTTTGGTAATCTACCAAGTAGTAGGCTTTGGTGCTGGCTGAGCATTATCCTGAAGGTCTGTGTTCTTTCAAGTTTCTTGTGTGCATTCAACTCCACTGGGTTCACATTCTCAGAGAGGAAATTGGATGCACAAAGAACAGAAGTTGCAAAGGCCCTTGTCTGTCCCATGATGGCTATTTACACAGCTGTAATCATTGTAAACAAATGACTTCATAAATTTCAACAAATGGAATCATGTTATTTTATTTTGTCTGCTTTGTTTCTTCTTTGTGCCGCCAAGTCTCCAGTGTGTCATTTATTTTGGCTCATTTTTATTGAGCTGAGATTTAAAGAAGAGCACAGTTACAGCATCTGAGAGCACTCCTCTCTCTGATACCAGTCTTTACTTTTTCTGTCAAAGGGAAAAAATAGCGAAAATTAAAAATAGCTAACAGATCCATGTAAGAACAACTATGTAATTAAGTTCCTGGAGGACACTTGTGTGTGTGTCAAATATATTTAGGTATAATTTACATGTAAAATTCACACTTATAGGAGTACAGTTCTTGAAGTTTTTACAAATGATTTGTCACATGGCCACCATCACAATCACTACATAGACTATTTCTGTTACCCCAAAGAGCCCTATACTTCTTTGCAATCAAGTCCCATCCTATTATGGCTATATTTTCTATCCCTATAGTTTCACCTTTTTCTAGAAAGTCAGATAAGTGGAATCATACAGTGTGTAGCCTTTTGATTCTGACTTCTTTTACTGTGATTAATGATTTTGTGATTTATTCATGTCTATGCAAGTATCAGTAGTTTATTCCTTCTTACTGCTGGGCAGCGTTTCATCGAATGTATGTGTCACAGTTTTGTATCCATTCCTGAGTGAAATGTACTGGGTTCATTTTAGTTTGTTATTGGGAATAAAGCTGCTTTAAACATTCTTGTACATGTTTTTGTGTGAACATATTTTCATTACTCTTGGGTAAATACCTAAAAGTGGGATTGCCAGCTCATACGACAAGTATATGCTTAACTTTGTATGAAATGCCCAGTTGCCTCCCACAGTGCCCATTCCACTTTCACTCCTACCAGCAATGAATGAGAGAGCCAGTTGCCTCTGCCTTCTTCCCAGAGCTTGATGTTGTCAGGTTTCTTTTTTGAAAGCCATTCTAGTTGCAAATAGTGACATCCCACTATAATATTATTTTGCATTTTCTTAATGACTAATGATGCTAAGCATATTTTTATGTGCTTATTAGACATTTATTTATCTTTGATAAAATTTCAATTCAAATTATTTACCATGGTTCCTCAAAAAGTTAAACATAGAATTACCATATAACCCAGCAAATCCATTCCTGTGTATATATATATTTAAAAAACTTGAAAGCATGGACTCAACAGATAGCCATACCAATGTTCATAGTGACATTATTCATAATAGTCAAAAGTGAAAGTAATCCAAATATATACTGACAGATAAATGGACAAACAAAATGTTCATAAAAATAAATATACTGAAATATTCAGCCTTAAAAGGAATACAATTTTGATATGTACTACACTATAGATGAGAATTGAATATATTATGCTAAATGAAGCAAGCCAGACACATAAGGACAACTACTGCATGATTCCACTTACATAAGGCACCTAGAAGTGGCAAATCCATAGAGACAGAAAATATAATAGAAGTTACCTAAAAGAAGTTGTCAGAGGCTGGGGAGAGGAGAGAATGGGAAGTTATTTTATAATTGGTATAGAGTTTCTACTTGGGATGATGAAAACATTCTGAAAATGGGTCATTGTAAGGACTGTACAACATTGTAATGTACTCACAACCACTGAATTAAATACTTAAAATAGTAAGATTCATGTTATATATATTTTACCAGTATAAAAATATTTTTCACATTTTATAAATAAGTTATCTTTTTATTTTTGAATTATCATTATTTATTCATTTTAGATACTAGATCCTCATCAGATACACGATTTATAATTATTGCTCCTATTATGTGAAAGTGTCTTTTGGGGCACAAAATTTTTAATTTTGTTGAAGTTCAATTTATCTATTTTTTTTGGTTGGTTGTACATTGGGTTTCAAATCTATAAAACCATCGCTTTATCCAAGGTCAGGATTTACCTATCTTTTCCTTTAAAGTGTTTCAGTTCTTACATTTAGGTTTTTGATCCACTTTGAGCTGATTTTTGTACATGATGTGAGGTAGAAGTCCAAATTCATGTTTTGCATATGGCTATCTAGCAGTCCCAGCGCCATTTGCTGGAAAGGTTATTCTTTCCCTATTGAGCTGTGTTGGTATCCTTGTTCGAGTTCAATGGACCCTAAATGTATGTAATTATTTTCGGACTTTCAAGTCTTTTCCTTTGATCTATATGTCTGTTTTTATGCCAATATCACATAGTCTTGATTATTGTAGCTCTGTAGTAAGTTTTAAAATAGGAAAAAGTGAGTCCTCCAACATTGTTCTTTTTGAGTCCCTTGCATTTCCATATGACTTTTAAGGTTAACTTGCCAATTTCTGTGAAAATGGAGATTGAAATTTAGATACAATTAATTGAATCTGTAGATTTATATGGGATTATTGTAACCTTGACAATGTTAAGTCTTTCAGTTTGTGAACATGAGATATTATTCCACTTATTTAAGACTTATTTTATTTTTTTAGTGATATTTTAGGTTTTTGTGCAGAAATCTACTTTATTTGTTAATTTTATTCCTAAATATGTTGTTCTTTTCATACTATTTTAAATGGAATTGTTTTCTAAATTTCATTTTTGGAATGTTTGTTGCTACTGACTAGAAATATGACTTATTGTGTATATTGATCTTATATCCCAAAACTTAGTAAATTTGTTAATTAGCTCTAATAGTGTATTTGTTAATTACTTAGAGTTTCCAATATACAAGATGGGGAAAACTAGCTTTACGGTTGTTTTTATGGAAAATAATATAATAATTAATAAGTAACAATATAATAATAAACTTTTTTGCACACTCACAACTGTAAACCTACTTTTGCCCCACCCTGTATAATTGTCATGCACAAATACAGGTAGTTTCACTTCTTTTCCAGTATGAATACCTCTTTTTATTTATTTTTTATCCTAATTGCCTAAGTTAGTACCTTCAGTACACTATTAAACAGAAATGGTGAGATCTTACCAGGAAAGCTGTCAGTTCTGTGATCGTTAAGCATGGTGCTAGCTGTAAATTTTTTGTAGATTCTCTTTTTTAGGTTAAAGAAGTTCCCCTCTATTCCTATGGTGTTGAGAGTTTTTATCATGAAAGTGTGTTGGATTTTGTCAAGTTTTTTTTTTTCCTGAGTCTATTTTGTGTAGTTTTGAGCATTTATTCTAATAACATGGTTTATTATTATGACTATTTTTTCTATTTTGAACCACTCCTGGTCATGATATAAAATTCTTTTATATGCTGCTAGATTTAGTTTGCTAATACTTAGTTAAGAATTTTGGTGTCTGTAATCATAACAAACATCATTCTATAGTTTTCTCTTTTGTGAGGTCTTTGTTAGTCTTGTTATTAAGATAATGTTGGTTTCATAAAGTAAGGGAGGAAGCACAGTCATGTGCTGTGCAACTATGTTTTGATCAATGGCAAACTGCTATACAACAGTGGTACCTAAGATTATAATGGAGTTTAAAAATTCCCATTACCTAGTGACATTATAGCTATTGTAACATTGCAACATAACACATTACTCACATATTTGTGGTGATGCTGGTGTAAACAAACCTACACTGTAAGTCATAGAAAAGTATAGTATATATAATTGGTACATAATACCTGGTAATGATAACAAATGATTGTGCCACTAGTTTATGTATTTACCATACTACACTTTTTATTGTTGTTTCAGAATGTACTCTTTCTACTTACAAAATTTTTGCTGTAACAGTGTATGTTGGTTTAACCGGCAGCAGTATCATACGTCTTGTGTTTACTGTGTATCTTGATTGCATCGTTATCTCTTGTGCTTGATGCAATCATGTGCCATTTTGTTCAGCAAGGCCCCTAAGTGTACAAAATCCACTGCTAATGTGACAAGTAACAAAATATATATTTTGTTTTGACCTGGAAACAAAATTAAAAGTGATTAAGGACTATGCAATAGAAACTCAAGGATGATTATTGTTAGTTATGATCTTGAAAAACAAGAACAAAATGATGGAAGCTGTTAAAGGACCCACTTCATTGAAGGCAAAGAGGCTAAAAATTTGAGCAGGGCTTATATCAGACATGGAGAAAGTTCTAAAGATGCAGAAGCACGTCCTTCTCAGCACCGTGATGATAATGGCCAAAGCTAAAAGTTTGTTTGCAATGTTGAGAGAAAAAGCTAAACACAACTGCCATGTTTAATTTTCTGCTAGCTCAGGGTGGTTTAAACAATTCAAGAATTGTTATCACCACATGATGGTGTAGTGAGTGGTGAGTCTGTGTGTGCTCATATGAAGGCAGCTGAAGAATATCTGGACACTCTAGATAAGCTGATTATAGAAGAAAATTACTTGCTAGAGTAAATTTCAATATGGATGAAACCTCCCTTTTCTGGGAATGGATACTTAAAAGAAATTTCATCATAAGGAGGCCAAGTCAATGCCATGTTTTAAGGCTTTTAAGGACTTGCTTGGGAGCAGTGTTGCAGGCTACAAAATTGAAACCCTTTGTGATCTGGCACAGTGAGAACCCCCAGGGCTTCAGGCACATCAATAAGCACACACTAGCACTTGTACTACAGGAGTAATAAGAAGTCATGGATGACCCAGCTCCCCTTCCAAGATGTCCTCCTGAATTGCTATGTCAGCAAACTGGAGAGGTACTGTTTGAAGGATAACATGCTCTTCAAGGTTTTCTTTTGGCTGATAATGCTCTTGGACAGCCTCCTTTTATTGGTGATCTTCATCCTAATGTTGAGGTAGTGTTTCTCCCTTCAAATATAACCTCTCTGATCCAACCAATAGTTGAAAGAGTTATAGCAGCTTTTAAGGTCTGCTACCTAAAGAGGACCTTTGCCAAGAATATTGCTGTAACTTAGGAAAACACTGAGAAGACACTGATACAATCCTATAAGGATTGCAACACCTATGACTGCCTCAAGAGCTTTGAGTATACGAATAACATCTGAAAAAAGACACAAGAGTTTTGTCCATGACTTTAAAGAATTTGCTGAGAAGGAGGAGGTTGCAAAAATCAACAAGGCTGTGTTGAGATGGTAAACAACTTTAACCTGGTTGTGGACGAGAATGACATCGAGGAGCTCGTAGAGGAGGTTCCTGAGGAATTTATTAATGAAGGATTGTTGGAGCTGGAACAGGAACACAATGGTGAAGAAGAGGCAAGAGAAAAGGAAGCTGCAGGAGAAGAAAAAGAATGCCAAGAAAATTCACAGTGAAGTGTTTAGCAGAAGCTTTTGCAGACCTCAGTAAACTCCTTAAAAAGTTTGAAAACACGGGCCTCAACAATGAAAAGTTTTCACTAATAGAGAGCAATGTTCATGCTGCATTATCTGTTTACAAACAAATCTATTATTAAAAAATGAACCAAGCAAACCACCATGGATATATTTCTTTAAAAATTGACACCTCCTCAAGAAAATTCTCAGGCAGGCCCTTCACGGGGTATTCCAGAAGAAGGCATTGCCATCGTTGGAGGTGAAAGGTTCATGTGTGCTATTGCCCCTGATTTTTCCAGTGGCACATGATGTGGAGGTGGAAGATAATGACATTGGTGATACTGACTCTGTGTAGGTTTAGGCTAATGTGTGATCGTATTTTAGTTTTTAACAAAAATGTTTTAAAAGTATAAATAAATAAATAAATAAATAATTTAAAAATAGAAAAAATCTTATAAAATAAGGATATGAGGAAAAAAATACTTCTGTACAGCTATTCAGTGTGTTTGTGTTTTAAGCTAAATGTTATTACAAAAGAGTCAAAAAGTTTTAAAAAGTTTATAAAGTAAAAATGTTATAGTAAGCTAAGGTTAATTTATTACTGAAGAAAGAAAACTTTTTAATAAATTTAGTGTAGCCTAAGTATACAGTGTGTATGAAGTCTGTGGTAGTATACAGTAATGTCCTAGGCCTTTACATGCATTCACCGCTTATCACTGATTCACCCAGGGAAACTTCCAGTCCTGCATGTTTCAGTAACAGTAAGTGCTCTGTACAGTTGCAGAATTTTTCAAAATCTTTTAAGCCATATTTGTATTGTACCTTTTCTATTTTTTACGTATGTTTACATATACAAATACTTGCCATTATGTTACAGTTGCCTACAGTGTTCAGTATAGTAACATGCTGAACAGGCTTATAGCCTATAAGCAGTAAGCTCTATTATGTTGCCTAGGTGTGTAGGTGTGTAGTAGGCTGTACCATTTAGGTCTGCGTAACTGCATTCTACGATGTTCACATGAAGACGAAATCTCCTAATGACACATTTTTCAGAATGCATTCCTGTTGTTAAGTGACACATGACTGTATTCCCTCATCTTTTGTTTTTAGAAAGTTTGTAATAGATTGGTGTTAATTCTTTAAAAGTTTGGTGGACTTTACCAGTGAAGCAGTCTGGTCCTGGGCTTTTCCTTTGTGGATTATTTTATAAATTTCTAATGTAACTTCTTTACTTGCTATGGATCTATTTGTATTTTCTATTTCTTCATGATGCAGTTTTAGTAATTTGTGTCTATCTAGAAGTTTGTTCATTTTATTTGGTTATCCAATTTTTGCATATATTTGCTCATAGTATTTCCTTAAAATATATATATTTTTAAATTTCTGTAGGGTTGTTAGTAATATTCCATCTTTTATTCCTGATTTTAATTATTTGAGTCTTCTCTCTTATTTGTAAAACCATTTAACTAGACTTAACCAGTCTGGCTAAAGTTTGTCAATTTTCTTGGGTCCTTAAAGGGACCAACTTCTGTATCTTTGATTTTCTCTATTTGTTTTCTAACCTTTTTCTTTTCACTTATGTCCACTAATAATCCACTAGTTTCTTCCTTTTGTTTGTTTTGGCTTTAGTTTGCTCATCTTTTCCTAGTTTCTTAAGGCGAAAGGTTAGGTTGTTGATTGGAGATCATTCTTTTTAAAGCAGTCATCAAGAATATAAATTTACATCTGAACACTGCTTTTGCTGCACTTCTTAAGCCTTTGTATGTTGTGTTCTCATTTTTATCCACCTGAAATTATTTTGTAATTTCCTTTGGCAATTCCAACTCCTTTCTGTTCTTTCCGCACTGAGAATGTGCCCTGTTATTTTCAAGTGTAGTGCCGAGCTGAAGAGCTGGGATAGCCACAAAGCTCACTGTTCTGACTACGACTGAGCTATGTTACTTGACTAAACATTCCCCATGTTGTTGCAGTAAGCCTTTGATTAACTCCCAGAGTCCTAAAAAATTTGATTCTGACAATTTTTGTAAGTTCTCATAGCTTTTAAAGAAGGGTACAGCTTCAGAGATTCTTACTCTGCTGGTTTCACTTATGTCTAAGATTTTATGTATGTGTGTTATTCTTATATGCTAGTGCCAAAATATATTTAATAAAGACTATCTCCTTTTCTCAAATGTAGTAGCAGTTGGAATTTGCTTTTGATTGGAGTTCTAGGCCTAATTTACCTGCTGGCCAGGTATAGCATTGGAAAAGCTATAAGGACAGTAATTCCAATGTATTCTGTATGTTCCTAGGCCAATCCTCTTGTTAGGATGTGATCCTTCCCAAATACTTAAAGATTTGTAATAAGTATTTTTCCCTTTGATCACTAGACCCTCCCCTCAATTATTTGTAGCTTGTTGGCCTTGAAAAAAGTAAAGAATTAAGAAATATGAATTGGTTATTACAGAATAGTCATGGGGATGTAAAGTACAACAAAGGGAATATAGTCAATAATATTTAAATAACTATGTATGGTATCAGACAGGTACACGATTTATTGGGATGATCACTTAGTAAGTTATATAATGTCTAATCACTGGGTAGTACACCTGAAATTAATATAATGTATGTCAGCTATAGTTGAAAAAATAAAAAAAAATTTAAATTTAAAAAACTGGCTAATTTGCTTTGATTATGATACAATAGTTTAAATTAAGACAAATGGAAAGTTGCAGTGTAAGGTTGTGATGGGATTTCAAATGCCTGACCACTGTCGATAAGACTGAGAACCACACTTAGTTGGTTCCCTAAAGAAACATAGTCCCATAGTCATTTCTTCAGGCAGGACAAGCCTAATAGTCACCATAACAACTGCTAAGACCATTTAGCTACAGTTTCTTTTTCACTTCTAAATACTGGAGAAGAACTCAGTTTTATCTGGACCTCATTTGCTGCATATTCTCACCTCCTTCTCTGATCCTTCTCACTTTTCTCCATTCTATCCTCTGTCCATTGTGGTGAGAAACTGTAACCCTTTATTTTACTCTTTGGTTAAAGACCTTCCTTTTCTTCCATGCTGGTTCTGCAGGATAGGTGATGTAGTATGGAAGCTTGTTTTATAATCTTTTAATCATATCTGTAAGTATGTATTTTTGTGTAAACCTCTATCAGTTTAGAGTGGGGAAAAAAAAATCCTACTTCTAGCTCCACCTAAATAACCAGGAATTTATTTCTAAATCAGATTGTCTTAGCAAGGATGACTTACTTCATGAGGTTCAGCAAACATGTATAAATCACATGGAGCATTGGAGGCTCTACAGAGAAGTGGAGCTAAGATAGTGCATGTACTAATGGCTCTGCGACTGACTTGGCCCACATTTATGAAATGATGGCTATGTATCTGGTCCATCAATTGACTGAGTTTCAACTCTGAATAACCCAGACATGGATAAATTGCATTCATCCTGAATCCAGATGGCAAATGTGCATATGACTTCTGGTACTTACTGCATTGCCATTCTAGTAAAGTAGTATACAGATGCTAACTGAATGATGTTGTTTGCATATATGGGAGAGATGCAAAATATCTGGAATGTGAGTAATTTATTTGGAGTGTAAGTTTTTTGTATAGTATTGCTAATGTCTAGCCAGAGGACACTATAGTCATGATATATTTGGTCCAATAATTGCTCCAATCTAAAAAGCTAAATCCATTGATGCATAATCTATATAAATTATAGTTTCACCGTTCATTACTTGCATTGCAAAATATTCTGAACTAGAAGCTAGGTCAAATTATAGAATACACAGGTGGGCAAAATTAGTTTACAGTTGTAATACAAATAATACAATAATTAATAAATAATAATACAAGAATAAGCTTTGTTTTGTGTACTCATAACTATAAACCTACTTTTGCTCTCCCCTGTATATAGCAGACCTATCTCAGCTGGACAGATCACAGACTATTCATTCATTTATTTACTTAGTGAATATTTATTAAGAGCCTACTCTGTGCCAACTGCTCTGCTTGGTGCTGAAAGATAGTAGCAAGGATGATGCATTGTGAAGAAACAAAGCTTTGCCTCATGTTTAGATGAGAAACTGTTAGAAGAATCATCTATACAAATGTGGTAACAGCAGGTGTGGAAAGACAAACAAATTGAACTGCTTTCTCTCTCACCAGAATTTTTATGTTATATAAAGCTGCTCAATGTAATATGGTAGCCACTAGACACATGAAGTACTTTAAATTTAAAAGAATTAAAATTAAATAAAAGTTTAAATTCAGTTTGTTCATAGTCTAGCCTCATTATAGGTATTTAGTAGTCACATTTGTCTAGTGGCTACAGAACAATACAGAACATTTCTATCATCACAAAAAATTCTACTGAGCAGCCCTGATATAGAAGGTGGAATGAAAAATAAGTAGTGACTTCATTTACAACTTAATGATTAATATCAGGCACAATTTATGAGCCAACACTATTTTGTACAACAGACACACTTATGAGGACAAAAAGTTTTCTAAAACAGGTTTTGCAAGCTTTGAAGTTACAAAAAGACAGACTTCACAGTTAATTAAAAATGTTGTTACCTCATGCATCTTCATTTTTCTTTATGCTGGATATTAGAAAAGATAGTGAACCCATGTGCAACTAATAATAAGGGTTATTATTATAATAATAAATTAATAATAATTATAATATTATAATTATACTATTATAAATTTATAATATTATAAATATTATAATATAATAATAATAATAATAAACTAATAATAAGGATTATGTCAGGGATTGCTGACTTTTTACTAAAACCCAGTTTCCTCTTTTTTTTCCTGCAATAATGTAATGCTACTTGGCTGACCAACCTATACTGCACTATCCACCCTCCCCTACAGCTGGATGTGGTGACATGGTTCTCACCCATGGAATACGGAGAGAAGTGACATCACTTTAGAATAGATCAGCCCTTCAAATGGACTGATGAGTTTTTTTCACACTTGTTTTTACTTTGCTACAAGCCAGTTTCTATACCATGGCTTCCAACGTGCAAAAAAGAAGACCTCCTTTGTAGAGCATGCTGGAAAACATGAGAAGATGCTCAAGTCTCTGTGACTGTGTGGAGTCAAGTAACCTAGTAACCTGGAACTGCAAATGATATATAAAAGAGAAATAAAGTAACTTATTTGACCAATTGCATTCTGAGGTCTGTTTGTAACAGCAATTAATGTTACCCTTACCTTACATTTGTTCAGAAACATTTTTTTTGTCTCAGATGTCAGAAACAACCATATTGTTATAAAAAATAAATTTATAGCACTTTTCCTGAACAAGCATCAATTTTATCCGCAATGAAATTTCTTCCTATCTTTATATGATTCTTGTTTTAGGTTGGATTTCCTATAAGTGGGGAATTAAATTCTTTATGTCTCAGTTTCCTCATCTATCAGCTTAAAATAATAATAGCACTTTTGTTCTAGAAGTGTAGTGAAATTAAATGAAATAATCATTGTAAAATTCTTAAAACAGTACCTACTACATAACACATTCTAAATAAATGTTATGAAGCTGTTATTATCTTACAAAGAAAGGCAGGGGAACTTTTTCAGAGAAAAGAGAAAATTTATTTGGGGTATGTTCATTGCTTGCACACAATGGTTTTATGAGGTGAATATGAGTGTAAAGATAAGTAGAAGCTGAACTGGAAATTCCTATTGTGTAAAGAGCTAAGGTGCTTTGACTCGGTCCTACAGGCACTATAAATCCATTCAATTTTAAATATATTTCCTTAAATTTCTTTCAGAGTAAGGACACAGTACTATTTAGCTATTGCTGCATGTCAATTATCCCATAATTTAGTGTATTAAGACAACAACCCTTCATTTAACTCATGATTGTAGGTTGGCAGCTTAGACTGGGATCAGCTGGGAAATTCCTCCTGTCTCAGGTAGGCTTTGGTAGCCCCTCCCTCTTCATGATTCTGTGTTTGTTTCCAGTCCTAGAGTCAGCTCCGGTTTGGTGGTTGGCTGAGTGTTGGTTTGGGGCACTGTGGGTCTCTTCCTTATGGTCCCTGGGGCTAACCCAAGCTTGTTCTCATTGCAGAGGTGGCGTTCCGACAGACAACGCCAATGACTCTTGAGGCCTAGGCTCTGAACTGCGTGAAATCACAGCTGATGAATTTCATTTGTCAAAGCAAATGACAAGGTGGAACCCAGAGTCAGAGTGGGTCAATATGACAGTCACAGGGGAATGACCATGGATATAGGAAAACTACTAATTGGGTCCATCAGTGAAAATGGTCTAGCAAATTCTCCAGGGATCATCTGTTTAATTTATGAGAATGAGCAAAGGCAGCAACTACAGCTTTGCTACTCTCTTTAAAATGGTCAGCTTTGGTAATAAGGTCTCAGGAGGGGATGGTTTTATACACTGCAAAGAGGTAAGACACCTTGACCGTACTGTCTCTCATTTTGCACCCCAGCCTCTCTCTTCTATATATTTCAGAGATTGGAAGTTGATATCAGAAGATGTGTTTGGGAAGAAACCTGTATCATGGAGCGTGAAGAGTCCTTACAATTTCACATATGATTATAAAAGGGGCAAACAGTACTGAGGCCAGGGAATCCATTACTGAAAAGAAAGGAAAAGTTTAATATATGAGTATAAAAGCAGAACTTTTTGAAAAAAAATTAGCTCCTATTCTACCTTTATTTATTTATTCAAAATGATAGAGAATTCATAAAAAATCTCCCAATTTATAGAACTAAAAAGATAAACTAGATACTATTGACTAAATATCATATATTTGATCAAGAAAGTATAGTCATAATACTTGAACTCTACATTAAACCATATATGTTTGATATAATTTATATACATTGTTAATTTTTATGTAATCACTTGATATGGAGCCAGCAATATATATTATTGAAGACTGCTGGCCTGTAAGAAAAAAAATCAATTGAGGATCACAGAATTTACTCACTTTTTACATGGAGGTATTTCTATCACTGGCTTTTTGCTTTTAACACATTGTCTAGAGTTGCCCATGTCCCCAGTAAAAAGCCATTCTTTCATCATTAAAATGATTCAGTTTAAATTTATCTTTAAAGAGAACAAAAAAAATGTAAAGTTTATGGAAAAAAGGAAAACAATTTTTTCTTAGAATATTTTATGTTGGTCTGTCAATTGAACATTATTGTACTGTGAATCAGTTTGGGTTGCCCCAGAAGCTGACCCTGAGAGGAGAATTTGAGAACAAGCAGTTTTTCTAGGAAGCGAGCCCAAGAAACACTGGTGGGGAATGGAGGCACTGGGAGAAGAACAGCTAATAGGAGGTGTCGTGTCAAACCAGTTAACTCACTGAGCACCTAGGGCTTCATCCTTCAGGGCAAGCCTTGGAGACAGAGAAGGCCACACGCCACAGAGATGTCCCAAGTGAGAGGTGAGGGAGCTGGGGCATTTATTCACCCACTACCTCAGTCTGTGGTTGAGGGCTGCTCCCAGGGGTTGTTACTTGTCTGTCACCTCCAGCCAAACAAGCAGGCTCCTGCAACAAAAAAGTCTTCAGGCAAAGATATGCAAGGGATGTGCATAGAAACAAGTGCTGAGGGAAAATGGATTATGACTTTCAGTCTGTTTCAGACTAAATCCTGGCTTTCAAACCTTTTTAAAATTTTAACTAGCAGCTCAGGTCCTTTTATGGAATATAAAACTGCATATAAAACCTATAAAAATAAAGCTACTGTGATTTCTGGGATGGTGAGTATATGCTTGAGTTCAGTGTTCTCTCTTCCCCCATGGCTCTAAAGAACAACCTGGAGACACCTCTAAGGAATGCAAGGGCTCTTCAAGATACAGTTTGAAAACACAGGATTTAGATCCTTATGCACATTTCCAGTTCTACATTTCTGGTTGGCATCTTCGTACCAAGGTACCTTTTGTTAATACCTTCTCTGCCTCCTCTCCTCCTGAAAACAAAACCACAAGTTCCTTCAAAACCTCATTTTAAAAAGTCCAATTGGATTTCATGGTGATAAGAGCAAAAAGAAACAAAACAAAACAAAACAAAACAAAAATATCAAAGGGGAGGAACACAACAAAATGTCAAAAATGTAACAAAACAACTAATTGGATGTCTCTTTAAGACCCACGGAGACTATCTAGATTAGGGTAGCCATAGTAACATACCCAGGAATATCATCCTCTAGAGGAGGAGGGATGGGGTGAGGAGGGCGGGGTCCGCTGGGCAGGATGCTCTCCCTGCACAGATTCACCACTGAGGCTGGAAAGGAACAGCCTTAATAGAATCTGCGAATCTCCTTAATGAACATAGAGGTTTAGCTATATGTTTGGCAACTTCCTTCAAGAATCAAAAGTTGGCTTCTTTAGAGAGAGCTTAAATGGAAGCATATTTTTAAAAAATCTTTGATAATTCACACTATGCAGGGGGGGTGGGGTGGATAAAGAAGACCAAATGGAAACTGTGGGTGGTAGCTGTGATTGTGCATTTTCAAGCGATTCCTTAGACACTGTTATGGGTTTGGGCTCATATTGTGGGGATATTCACATTAAGTGATTGAAACTGCAGGGAGCCCATGAGGTAGTGTAGTAAAAGTTATTGGTGCCTGCCCAGTAAGCCTGTTTAGGCTCTCCACCAGCTGCTGTGGTGTTGAACGCTAATGACTCACAGATGCTTCCTATCCAGAGCATTGCCTCTGGCCAACAGGCACTGCCTCTCCAGGAAATGACTGGGAAGCTACGCCTTTCCTACAGCCCCGAAACAATGGCTGATTGATACTGGGGTATAAAACCTTGGCCCTTTGCCTCAACTTAAGTCGTAGTTATGCTACCCTTCAATCTTCCCCATGGGACCAGCCTTAAATTAATAACCAGAGTATATCATTTCCTTGCTCAGTTTCTTCCTCTGCTCTACCTGTTTCCCTCGCTTCCTGAAAGGCTTCTTCTGAGATTACCCTCTCAATAAAATACTTGTAGCATAATCTCCTTTTCAGGATCAACTTCTATGAAACCTATCCTAAAACAGACATCATGATAATAGCCCTGGAATAGGCATGAGCCCACCTCCCTCAAGCCCTGGTCCACCACCGGGAAGCTACGAGGCCTTGGCGAGAGTCTTGATCTCTAAGGTGCACAACTACACAAGGGTAACTTTTGAGTAGTAGATCATTGTTTTTGGTTGTTTTATCTCAACCCACATTCTTGCTTGGTTCCTTTGATGCTGTATTCTTCTTCCCTTCCTCTCTTACAAGTTTTCCTTGAGCCCAGTACATTGATACATTACTTTCAAGAGCCCCAACATGAGGCTTTGCATATGGGGAATCTGATCTAAGATATATGTTAAGAGATGGAGGGAAAATGCATCCCTTATTGTCCCATGGGAGCCACCAAGTTCTATGAGGAACTGGTGTCCATTCTCTACCCTCCGACCAGCATGAGTCCCCTTTCATTGGATTTGCACACTGGATTTCCACAGGATTTCTGGTGAATGGGAGTTCTTGGATAACAATGTCCAAAAGCTATTGGACCAATAGATCTCTGAATTTGGGTCTAGCTCAACAGCTCTGGGAGGGCTTTCTCTACTACTCGCTGGAAATAGTGTTTCAGATTTATTGGAATTGGAAGAATAAATGGGGACAGGCCAGGTATTAAAGAAAATATGGATGGCTGGAGGAAACCTTGGCATCACTAAGAAATCCTTCAGACCATTTTCCTAGAAGGGATATTTTCATCCTGTAGCATTTCAAAGTCTGCCTGCTTTATAATTGCTTCCCTGAAAATCTCAGACCTTTCAAACCAGAGTAGCTGCTATGGTTGTCCTGCCTGGATCTCCTTTACTGGTCTTGGGCATCCAATCTCCAGTTGGCCTTAGCCAAAGGGAGACACCTTAGTCTTCATATCCCACCTACAGAGGTCAGAGGCAGTAATGGTCAGCGCCTGAATGATGTTAGAAGTTTACCCTTTTGCTTCCAACTGAGACCACCCTGGTTTAATTCCCACTCCAGAGCTCCTCACAGGATCAAGGTGAAGCTAGACTCCAGCTGAGACCACACCATTGAACAGTTCCTTTCCCTGCTCCATCCTTCTTCCCTCACTCCTTTACTGATTTCTCTGACAGCAATCCCTTAAACAATCATTGGCAAAACAACTCCTAGGTAAGCTTTGCTGCTACAGAACTTGACATGCTAAAAATTCAGATATCTCAGGGCCACAAAGACTGAGATTTGGGTGGGGACCTAACAATGATTGATAAAAAGGAGGTTCACAGGAAGCAATTTGGGGGCCCTTGATTTAGGAATGTATGTATTTCATTCCTTTTGCAGGTTTCCCAAATAGCTCATCACTATGCGAAAACAAACAAACAAAAAGAAAGCTTTCTTATTAGTGTGTTTTCCTCTTAAAGAGATTGGAGACATTTTTTTCTTATAGCTGTATTATCAGCATTTGTAACAGGGGATGCTCAAATACTTATTGAATATATTTGAGGAAATAATCCAAAATATCTTCTTGGTGGACTTTTATGTTTCTGAGTGCATTTGAAACACAACAAAGACAAAAAATGGCAGGCTTAAGGGACAAGATAAAAGATTAACCTACTTTTAGGTTTATTAACTTTGCCACTTTTCGCTGAGGTGGAACAAGTCTTATTAAATACTAATTATCTTCCCATTCTTTTGCATTCTGATTGTTTTGTTCTTTTAAAGACTATGTTTCTTAAAGAGAAATTAGCTGTTTCAAGAACTGTGTATTCGATATCCATCATATCTGAGCTTTAAACCACACTTTGTATGGACTGCACTATTACTCAAACCTAAATGCCATTTTAAAAGCCATTTTTTGACATTTATTCAATCCATCTGAGATCTGCAGTTCTCTGGGGAGGCTGTGTGTGGTGCTGAATGATTAATAGGGATTCTTCTGGCCTTTGAATAGTTTTTATGGAGTAGGATGTAATATCAGGATCTTTGAGCTGTTCAATGGGGTTAAATCTGGCATTACCTTTGCTGGTTCCTTTTCCTAATTGAAAGAATTTTAGAGAAATTTGCCTTCTTTTCACCCCCAGAATATCTTTATTTTAATTTTCTTTTTACCACTTAAGTAACCTCCTTCAACTGGTAGGGAAATGTAGAGCAGGGTTTAGGGTGAGACACTCACCTAATGTACAAATTTTAAGCAGGTGCTAAAAAACTGAGTAATCAGGATAAATAATATTTTAATGCAATGTTTTTATTGTGGTAAAACATATAAAATTTATCATTTAAACCTCTTAAAAATATACGGTTTTGTAGTGTTAAGTATATTCACATGGTTATGAAACAGATCTCCAGAAATTTTTCATTTTACAAATCTGAAACTCTGTACCCATTGAACAGCTCCCCTTTTCCCCTACTCCCAGTCCTAATACCTAAAATTCTACTTTCTGTTTTTATTAATTTGACTACTTGAGATACTTCATATAAGTGTAATAATGCAGTATTTATCCTTTTGTGATAAGCTTATTTCACTTAGCGTAGTGTCCTCACAGTTTTTTCATGTAGTATGTGACAGAATTCCCATATTTTTTAAAGGTGAAATAGTATTCCATTGCATGGTTTATACCATGTTTTCTTTATCCATTCATCCACTGATAGATATTTGGCTGATTTTTACCTTTTGGTTCTTGTGAATAATGCTGCTATGAACACGGGTGTGCAAATATCTCGTCAGCACTCTATTTTCAGTTCTTTTAGATATATATGCCAGAATTGGGGCTGCTGGATCATATGGTAATGCTACTTTTTAAAATCAATTAATTAAATTTTAAATTGAAGTATAACATATACAATTATATTTGCAATTCTGTTTTTAATTTTTTGAAGAATCTTCATACTGTTTTCTGTAAAGACTGCAGTGTTTTATAATCCCACCAACAGTATAAGTGTTATAGTTTCTTCTTATCCTTGATCACGCTTGATATTCATTTATTTACCTGGATAGTAGCACTCCTAATGGTGTGAGGTGGTATCACATTATGATTTCATTTGCTCTTCCCTGATGATTAGTGATTTTGAGCATTTTTTCATATGCTTGTTGACCATGGTCATTTATATATCATCTTTGAAAAAATTCAAGTCCTTTGTCTACTTTAAAACCAGGTTATTTGATTTTTTTCCTGTTGAGTTATAAGAGTTCTTTTATATATATATTATATATGATATATGATATAAGTATATATATGATATCTGCTAATGCATTATAAGATCTATGATTCTTAATATCGTCTCTCATTCCATGGATTGCCTTTTCACTCTGTTGTTGTATACTTTGATGTACAAAATTTTAAGTTTGCTGTAGTACCATTTGTCTGTTTTTTATTTTATTGCCTATTATTTTTGTGTCATAGCCAAGAAATCATTGTCAAGTTCCAGTCCAAAGTCATGAAGTTTTCCTGTTATGTTTTCTTTTAGGAAGTTTACAGTTTTAAGTGTTGTGTTTTGTCCTTTAAGCAACTTTTAAATACTTTTTTAAAAGATCCCATTTATTTATTTTTATAGAGAGGGGAAAGGAGGGAAAAAGAGAGGGAGAGAATATCGATGTGTCACAGATACATTGATCAGTTGCCTCTTGCATTCCCCCAGCTGGGGACCTGACCTGCAACCCAAGCATGTGTCCTGACTGGGAATTGAACCGGTGACCTTTCAGTACACAGGCTGGCACTCAGTCCACTGAGTCACACCAGCTGGGTGGTCTTTAAGCAATTTTGAGATAAATTTTTTATGTTGAAAATAAGGGTCCAGCTTCATTTTTTTGCATGTGGACATTCAATTTTCCCAACACTTTATCTTTTCTCCACTGAGTAACATCCTTATCAAAGATCATTTGAATATATATATATTTATTTATTTATGGGCTCTATTATATTCTATCATTCATTTTTTTCTGTGTTTATGCCAATGGCACACTATTTTTTTATTGCAACTTTATAAAATGTTTTCAAATCAGGAATTATGGGTACTTCAACCTTGTTCTTCCTTTTCAAAATTGTTTTGGTTATCAAGTGTCCATGAATTCCATATGAGTTTTAAAATAAAATTTTCAATTTCTGAAAAAAATGCTTTGGGATTTCAGTAGGGATTTTGTAGATCACTTTGGGTAGTATGGGCATATCAACAATGTTATACCTTCCAATCAATGAACACAGGATTTCTGTTTAGTTATGGCTTCTTTAGTTACTTTCAGCAATATTTTATTGTTTATAGTGTAGTTTTTCTCAGTCAGGTTTATTCCTAAGTATTTTATTTTTCCTGAGGCTATTAAAAATAGAATTGTTTTCTTGATTTTCTTTTCAATTTGTTCATTGTTCAGGTATAGAAACACAATTGATTTTGCATCTTGCAACTTTGCTGAATTCAATGATTAATTCTAAAATTTTTCTTTTTCGTATGTGGAATATTTAGGGTTTTGTACATATAAGAGCACACCTATGAACAAAGAAACTTTGTGTTTTTCTTTCTTATTTGGTTGGTTTTTATTTCCTTTTCTTGTGTAATTGCTCTGGCTAGGACTTCTAATACCATGCTGAGTAGAAGGGGCAAAATTGAACTTTCTTGCCTTATTCATGATTTTAGAGAAAAGGGTTTTAGTTTTTCAACATTGAATCTGATATTAACTGTTGGCTTTTCATGAATGGCCAATATTATGTTGAGGTAGCTGTCTTCTATTCCTAGTTTGTTGAATATTTTTGTCACGAAGGAGTTTTGAATCTTGTTAAATGATTTGTTTTGCATCAAATGATATGATTGTGTGCTTTTTGTCTTTTATTCTGTTAATGTAAGTATATTACATTGACTGATTTTTGTATAATGAACCATCTTTGCATTACATGAATGAATCTCTCTTGGTCATGGTATATTATCCTTCTAAATATACTGTTGAATTTTATTTGATAGTACCATATTTGACCCTGTATAATGTGCATGTTTTTGCCCAAATTTTTGAGGGAAAAATAAGGACACACATTTTGCATGGCAATTGGTACTAAGACATGGGTGTACATTATACACAGGAGCAACAAAATACAGTGTTTTGTTGAAGATTTGTTGCTTAAATATTAATTAAGAATATTGGTCTGTAGCTTACATTTCTAGTAGTGTTTTTGTCTGTTTTTATTATCAGGACAATAACTACCCTTATGGAATGAGCTTGGAAGTGTTTCTTCTTCTATAATTTTTTAAAGAGTTTCAGGAGGATTGGTGTAAATTGTTTTTAATTTTTTAAAAGCAGTTTAAAGTTCACAGTAGGTTTGAGGAAGGTACAAAGAGTTCTCATATTGTTGCTGCCCTCACATATTAATAGTCTACCTAATCACCAACATCTCTCAACATCGTGGTACATTTTTCACCAGGGATAAATGTATATTGATACATTATAATCACCCAACATCCATAGTTCATATTACAGTTCACTCTTGATGTTGTACATTCTATGGATTTGGGCAAATGTATAATGATATGTAGTCATCATTATGGTATCAGTCAGAACAGTTTCACTGCCCTAAAAATCCTCAGTATTCTGCCTATTCACCCTTCACCTTTCTTGGTTACGATTTGCGTGGAATACCTTTTCCCATTTTTTTTCTTTCAGTTTATGTGTGATCTTAAATCTAAAGTGATTCTCCTATTTATGTTTTATAGTTGGGTCCTTTTTTAACCTATTCAGCCAATCTATTGCCATGATCAGGGAGTTTAACTCATTTATACTTAATTACTGGTGGGGAAGGACCTACTATTGTCATTCTATCATTTTTTTCTATATATCTTGGGGCTTTTTTTTGTCCCTTCTTTCTTCTCTTCCTGTCTTTCTTTGTGTTTTGTTGGTATATATTAGTGATATGCTTTGATTCCCTTAGCATTTCATTTTGTTTAAATTCTATAGTTATTTTCTTTGTAGTCACCATTTTAATTAAATCAAGCATATCAAAGTTATAGCATTCTACTTTAAACTGATAACAACTTAACTTCAATCACACATAAAAATTCTAGTTCTTTACAGTTCCACCTCTCTGTTTCTGTTATTGACATTATAATTTAAATCTTGTATATTGTATACTCATTAACATTGATTTATAGTTTTAATATATTTTTGTCATTTAAATTGTATGCACCAGCATTACAATAGTACAAATTACAGAATTTGTCCATGTATTTACTTTTACTGGAGAACCTTATATTTCTATATGGTTTGGTGTTGCTGTCTGCCATTCTCTCAACTTGAAAAACTACCTTTAGCATTTTTTGTAGATCAGGTCTAGCAGTAATGAACTTCCTTAGTTTTTATTTATCTGGCAAAGTCTTAATTCCTCCTTCACTTTTGAAAACAAAGTTTTCATTTGTTTTATTTTTAGACAGGGGAAGAGAGGGAGCAAGAGAGGGAGAGAAACATCAATGTGTGGTTGCCTCTCATGCACCCCCTACTAAGGACCTGGCCTGCAACCCAGTCTTGAGCCCTGACTGGGGAATTGAACTGGCAACCCTTCGGTTCACAGGCCAGTGCTCAATCCACTGAGTTATACCAGCTGGGGCTGATACAGTATTCTTGAATGAGGAGTTTTTTTCTTTCTACACTTTAAATATATAATTCTCCCTCCCTTCTCACTTGAGAATTACTGCCGCAAAAATTTAATGATACCTTATGGAAGCTCACTTGTATGTAATGAGTAGTTTTTCTTTTGCTCCTTTCAAAATTCTCTTTGTCTTGACTTTAGACAGCTTGATTACATTTTGTCCCCATGTAGTTCTTTTTTTTCTTAGTTGCAGTCCTATCCACTTTTTAAATCTTCAGGTTCATATTGTTCCTCAGATTTGGGAAGTTTTCAACTACAACTTCTTCAAATAAGGCTTCTTGTCCATTCTTTTTCTTTTTTCTGGAATTGCTGCCTGATGATGTCCTGCAAATCCCTTAGGCTCTCTTCACGTTTCTTTATTCTTTTTTTTTCTTTTTGTTCCTCTGACTTGCTTTTACATGACTGGTCTTTAACTATGCTTATTCTTTCTTCTGCTTGGTCAAGCCTTCTTTTGAACCCTTCTCATAAAATTTTCAGTTTATTTACTGTATTTTTGTTTCCAGAATTTCTTTTTGGTTCTTTTGTATAGTTTCTATCTCTGTCAATACACTCATTTTGTTCATGCATTGTCATGATTTCATTTAATTGTCTATTTGTGTTCTATTTTACCTCAGTAAGTACTTTGGTTCCAGTTATTTTAAGTTTATTTTCAGGTAGTTCATAAATTTACATTGCTTTAGGATCTGATCCTGGGGATTTATTATTATTATTATTATTATTATTATTATTATTATTATTATTATTATTATTTTGCTTTGATTGGGCCATGTTTCCCTGTTTCTTTATATGCCTTACAATATTTTTGTTTCTGGGATTTCAGCATTTGAAAAAAGCAACCACTCCTCTTAGTCTTTGTGAACTGGCTTTATTCAGGGAAGACCTTCACCAATCAGCCTGGATGAAGGTTCTAAGACCTTTCAAATTTTTCCTAATCTTTCGGTCCCCTTACATTTGCCTGCAGACTGCAGCTCTAATGTGCTGCTCATCCCTGTTTACAGTGGCTTCCAAATCCCATTAGCACTGTAAGTCAGGCAAGACAGAAACCATTCCCTCAGGTTGCCAGACAAGTCAGAATGTTGAATGCATTATACACTCTTTTGTTTGTATCCTAAGGGAGGAGCACCTGTAAGGGAGTAGGAAGATCCTCCCAGTTGCTCTGTGCTATGCCACAAAGGTGGAAGGACACAAATAAGTGTGACAAATACTATGAATTTTTCTATGCATAATTTTTCTATGCAAAGGCAGTGAAATCCTGCCTTTGTTTTGCAATGGTCTGGGTGCCATAGTTTCTCAGTTGGTCTCTAGAGTACTTATAGAGGTATTCATATATTGTTAAATTGGTGTCTCTGTGAGAGAAAAAGGTCCTGTCACTTCTCATCCATTTTCCTGCTGATGCCTGAATCACACTCATCTTTATGCAAGTCTACTCCAAAAGACTCTACCTTAGTAAAGAAGGTAAACCATTGCTCTTCCCAGCCTGAGACCTTGTATTTAAACCATATTTTGCTTCAAGAATGAAAGAAAGAAGACTTTTAAAAAATATTTTATTTATTTATTTTTAGAGAGGGGAAAGGAGGAAGAAAGGGAGAGAAACATCAATGTGTGGTTGCTTCTTGCATGCCCCCTACCTGGGACCTGGACTGCAACCCAGGCATGCGCCCTGACTGTGAATTGAACCAGTGACCTTTTGGTTCACAGGCCAGCACTCAAAATCCACTGAGTCACACCAGCCAGGGCAAGAAAGAACAATATTTTTAAAAAATCAAAAGTAATGCAGAAAATCATTAAAATTTCAAAAATTTAAATATAGTATCAGAATATTTATTATGTTTTAAGGTAGAAATCCTAAAAGACTACTGGCTTATTATAAGAAATGAAGAGAAAAAGTTATGTGTGACTTAGGAAATTTTCACTATTTGAGACTCACAGGTAAGATCCTCCCAACTTGAAGCTAGAACAAATGTAATCATCAGTTAAAAGCAAGTGTGATTCCAGGCTAGAGTTCAAAGGTAGGGAAGGAAGAGAAAAAAGATGCATTTAGTGAAATATCAGAGGTCATTTTGTTTTGCTTAATATTTGTGGGCAGCTTATTGTTAATAGAAGCAAGAATAAAGGGAAATCTCAGACAGAAATGATAGAGATCCAATGTGTGGGTTATACAATGCACTTCTTAAGTTAATGGAAATTTTCTTTTTGTCTGTACTTTTTCACACAAAAGTGGGAATAAAAATTACGAAACCAAAAACATTTTTTTCTTTGCAAAAAGCGTCTTTCATTTGCAAGACTGTTTGGAGACAGGTGGTTACTGAAGAGCAAAATTTTAACTGTGTAAAAGCTATTGTGTGTTTAAATTTTCCCTAAATGGGTAAATAAGGCTGAATTTTGTCTCTAATACTCTCTCAGCCCTGAGTCCTCTAGGTCTCCTCCCTCTGGGTCTGATCTCTTTGTGTTTACCTTCTCACCTTCATCTTTCCATAAATCTACTCTCAGAAAGATTTCACCTGATTAAGAATGTAAGCCATTTCTCTCCCCAGTCTGGGACCTTCCATTTACACCTTATTTTGCTTCAAGAGTGAAAAGAATGAGCAAACCTTTTCATTGTCAAATGAATTTCAGGCCTCTTTGAGGAGGCTGAAACTACTGACTGGGGTCCTGAACAGCACACCTGTGAGATGTCAAACTCTCAACTTTGCTTCTGCAAAGGCTGCTCTTGGTAGCATTGATCACACAGGAAGGACTATATAAATGAGATAATACTTAATATTGAGGTGGTACTTCATAAATTGATGTGAGGAGCCTTTAGAAAGAGGGAGTGTGATAATTCTGTACCAGTTGTGAGGTTTGTTTTCTGAACAGTCTGAGGAAATGAACAATGGACATTTTCCAAGAATTTTCTGGATAGTTCAGTAGGAATGAAGGTATGCAAAATTCACAGCCTCTTAGGTAGAGTTTATGGTTCTCTCCGAAGTAAGAAGAGTACCTCAAAAATATCTCATGTACATATTCATTCATTCCTTTATGCAGTACATACTTATTATACTTATATAATGTGTGACAGACATTGTTCTAGGCTCTTGATTTTCAGCAGAAAACAAAACTTTATAGATAATGTGACACCTGAGGTGATAGCATGGGAGGAAGATATGTAGCTATAGAAATGTGATCCTTGAGTTGTAGAAAGTATGAAAAACTTTTGAAAAGGATGGAAGTTGGCAAATTAGGTTCTAAAAACTATTTTATCTAAATGTATCAATTGGAAATCTTGCTTAGCTGGTGATTGATTTTCCTAACAGTGATGATTAAGTAACACAAAAGTAAAAGCGCCTTCTGAAACATCAAAGAAAATTAGATCCTGTTTAACACAGAACCAGTGTTACATGTATTTCTTAATTATTTGAAAATCTGTGCATCTCAATTAATCAGGCACGTCGATGAACTAAAGAAGGTTTTTTCCTTGGCCTAGCATGGTAACACTGAGTTTACTGTAATTTGATTGCTCAAAGCCAGCAAATCTGTAAAAGTGTCCAGGATTGAGCAAGAGGCAATATGTTTTAACTATTTATAGACTGATGATGTGAAAGCCAACTGTGTGGAAAATTGAATCCAAAAATGCTCACACTGGTGCTCAGCCATTAAAGTCATTTATGTTACCTGGGTTTTATTTTTTTCCTCTGGTGAATAAATGCAGAAGA
Source organism: Mormoops blainvillei (assembly GCA_004026545.1). Classification (NCBI taxonomy): domain Eukaryota; kingdom Metazoa; phylum Chordata; class Mammalia; order Chiroptera; family Mormoopidae; genus Mormoops; species Mormoops blainvillei. Next base: position 512,786 of record PVJD01000244.1, read on the forward strand.
TTCTTCAAATGAGCCTCACCTGGAAAAAAATGGGGTTTGGAGGAAGTGAGCAAACAGATTGAGAGTGTTCCAGGTTGTCCAAAAATAACCAAATGGAACATCTAGTTCATTGGGTAGCAAGTCAATCAATAATGATTTTAGTTCAAAGTCCTAAAAATTAGAAAGCAAAAGCTTCTTTGTGAGAGATGAGCCATATTGGGACATGGGAACAGAAGGTATTTGGGTTCAAATGGCCATGACAAATCTCTTCGCTGCTTTTTTGTCCCACAACTGAATGATATGCTTCTAATGTCTTTGAAATGCTACTGTGTGGTCTATCACTGTGTATATAGATAATGCCCAATGACCAAGTTACTATCACAGGGTTCCTTCTTGGTAGTGTAAGGAGAACACTTGAGATGTAATAATGAGTTTTAGGCCCAATGCACTGGGGGTTGGAGTTTACAACCCTAACCATAGGGAAGAAAACATTATTAGAAGAATCCACTTTTAATCAGAACAGTAAAGAAGGCTTCAACTCAAAGTGTAAGAGTGGGAAAAAGAAAAAAACAAAGGGACAAGAAACAAAAGAGAATATTCTATCTAGCTCACGATAGGAAAATAAAATTCATTTTTAAAAAGTGTCAACAAATTAAGGAACTTGCAAGTGCTTCATTGTAACAATAAGTAAAAAACTGAACAGACTAAAAATCAATTCTTCTTATTTCTAACAGAAAGTTGAGATTGGACTTCTGGTCAAGATGGAGGCTTAGGTAAACATCCTCAGCCCCTTGCACAACCACATCAAAATTACAATTAAACTATAGAACAACCATCACTCAGAGCCATCAGAAATTGAGTTGAATGAAAGCGCAATAACTATGAAATTAAAGAAACCACATTCATCCTGATTGGTAGGAGAGGTGGAGACATAGAGACATGGAACAGGCTGGTCCCACGCCCACATGTGATGGAAAAATTTTGGAAGTAATATCTCAGGAGCAAAAGACCCCAGTCTCACACCAGCACCCCGACCCCAGTCCAGGGTTCCAGTACCAGAAAGATAAGTCCTCAAAATGGCTGTCTAGAAAAACCAGTAGGGATTGACTTGGTGGAAGAAACTGCTGGATTCCCAAGTAGTTTGTCTTAAAAACATGAACACAGACTTACTCAGACTTACTTGCTCTGAGCTCCAACACCAGGGTAATAGTTTGAAAGGCACCAGTGGATATGGGGAGGAACCGAAGTATTTGGCATCAGGGCACGTCCTGGTGTACAACTTTCTCCCAGACAGAATGGCAGGTAGAGGCCATTGTTCATTTTCTGAACCCTACCCACACAGAACCACAGAGTTGGCAGTCAGGAGCCATAGCTGAGACTCCATCAACCTGGTTTACACTGTTTGCCCTACCCTGGTGTTTCCCTTAGGCTCTGTGTCAGCCATCTTGTGGGCCTACCCAAGCTGTTAACAGTGCCTTTTCCATTCTAATAGCTGGTCTTGACTCATCCTTCACAACTTCCTAAATCCTCTCAAATAAGCAACAGCTAGCCACAGTGAGCCCCTAGCCCCCATACCCCTTACTAAGTGACCCCAGGTCTGGCACTAGCAGCACCCAGACTTGATTCAAAGCTTGGCTTTCCCTGGGAAGCTCCAAACCTAGCACAAGTAGTAGTCATCAGTGTGTTGCTGTGTAGCTCATGCTGGGCATCCCTGGGAAGAACACAAGTGGTGTCTTACCATGACATGCACCACATCGAAAAACCCAGAGGCTGCACAGCTGATCATCCAAGGAGGGTGGGGACTGGTTGTCAGTGGTCAAAGCCAATCCTTGAAGCTGACTGGCCTGGGTAAATCCCTCCCATTGACATGAGAACAGCAACCAAGGCTCAACTACAGGAATAGGGTGTACTCAACCCACGTGAAGGGCACACCTGAAGTACCCACCTTGGGTGATAGAGGAGGCTTTGCCACTGGACCCTAGAGGACACCTACTGCATTAGGTCATGCTACCATGACAGGAAGTTGCAGCAGCTCTCCCTTATACACAGAAACAAACACAGGGAAGCTGCCAAAATGAGACACTGAAACACGGCCTGAATGAAAGAACACATCAAAACTCTAGAAAAAACACTAAACAAAATGGAAATAAGCACTCTATCAGGTGCAGAGTTCAAAACACTGGTTATAAGGATGCTCAAGGAACTTAGTACCTCAGTAGCATGAAAAATATCCAGTCAGAAATGGAGGATACACTAATTAAAATAAAGAACAATTTATAGGGAAACAACAGTACAGTGAATAAAGCTGAGAACCAACTCAATAATTTGGAACATAAGGAAACAAAAAAACCCCAAAACAAACAAACAAACAAAAAACCCAATCAATCAGAACAAGAAGAAAAAAGAATCCCCAAAATTGGGATAGTATAAGGAGCCTCTGGGACAACTTCAAGCAGTCCAACATTCATCTCATAAGGGTGCCAGACGGAGAAGAGAAAGAACAAGAAATTGGACATATATTTGAAGAAATAATGAAAGTAAACTTCCCTAATTTGGTGAAGAATTCAAGTCCAGGAAGCACAGAAACTCCCAAATAAACTGGATGCAAAGAGGCCCACACCAAGACACATCATAATTAAAATGCCAAAGGTTAAGATAATGTTACCAAGGCCATAAAGTATTATTTTGTAAAAGACTAATAATACAAATGTCATTAAAAAAAGATAAAGAGAGAATCTGAAAAGCAGCAAGAGAAAAGCAATTAGTTTTTCTTGAAGGGATTGCCAAGAAATACTCAAAGTCATGAGAAGCGGGGCCCTACAACCAAGACTGCTCTACCCAGCAAAGCTATCATTTAGAATCAAAGAGCAGATCAAGAGCTTCCAAGGCAAGAAAAAAACTAAAGGAGTTTACTATCACCAAACCATTATCCTATGAAATGTTACAGGGACTTATTTAAGAGAAAGAGGAAAATCAAAACCGTGAACAATGAAATGGCAACAAATATATATCTGTTGACAATTGAATCTAAAAAACAAACTAAGCAAACAAGAAGAACAGAGACAGACTCATGGATACAGAGAACGTTTTGATGGTTGCCAGAGGAAGGGGATTTGGAGGCATGAGTAAAGAGGTGAGGGGATTAAGTAGTACAAATAGGTAGTTACAGAATATCCATGGGGGTATAAAGTACAGTATAGGAAATGGAGTAGCTATAGAACTTACATGCATGATCCATGGATAGAATAATGTATGGGTACTGCCTGAGGGAGTAGGGGGTGCTGTGTGCAGGGGGGCAAATGGTAAAAATATGGGACAACTGTAATAGCATAATCAATAAAATATAATTTTAAAAGATAAACTTTTATTCTACGCATTGAATAGATAGATGATAGATAGATAGATAAGTAGATAGATAGATAGATAGATGATAGATAGATAGATAGATAGATAGATAGATAGATAGATAATAGATAGATAGATGATAGATAGATAGATAGATAGATAGATAGAAAACTGAGGTCAGGGAACAAACCACTGTTCCAAAAGTTGGAGAGACATACAGAGAGATGTAGAAAATAACAACTTATGAGAGTATAACTCATGAGCGAAAACCTCTGCAAGCGCCAGTTCTGAGGTAGGAAAACCACAAATATAATTAAATTGCTTGAGGCATAATGTGGATAAGTCTGAGAGTTAAAAGCTATAGAGTGACCTAGTCATAGGGGCTCCCCACCCCCACTTTTAGGAGTTTTATCTTCAGGAGCCCTACCAGGTCCACAGTGAAGACGGGAGAAAAATGTTCTCATGTTTCCAGCAGTGAGAGGGGGAAAGTAGCCATTTTGAAATACAGCAGAGCATTCTATTCTTAATAAAGCCTGCTTCCAGGAGAAACTATTTGAACGAGGTAGCCTGGATCACAGAGGAGAGATGGCTGCATTGGAGGGTTATCTGACCACATCAAAATTTGTCCAAGAAAGCCAGTGATTATCAGGGTTAAATTTTTGCTGCAGTGTACCTTAGCATTATCCTGGCTAGAATATGTGCTAATTCCAATTGTTTTAAAGTGACAGTCTGGAGTTTTATTTTTGGAAAGACAATGAAACTAATCACGAGCTCCAGGGAAAAGGAAGCATGATCAGCTAGCCTATCTACTATGAATAAGACAGAGGAGTATTTGCCAACCATGAGATCCTTGCCTGGTGCTATCCCATAGTGCTTTTAGCAATGATGAAAATGTCCTGTATCTGCACTGTCCAATGGGATAACAACTCACCATAGGTGCTATTGAGTACTTGAAATGTGGCTAGTGCAGATAAATGCTCTCTGAAGGACAGAGAGCCAGGTCCACATTCTCTAGTCACACTCTTCAGCCTTTAGTTCCAAGCCAGTCTTTCAATGTGAAATTTAGAAAGCTGATTCAAAGTAGTTTTAATCATGTAAATGACCCTCATTTACTACCATAGAGACCGTTTGCTAATTACCTGCACTTGTTTGGTATTACTTTACCTATCTATAAATAATTGATTCTGCATTTGTGACTACCCAATATTTAAAATCACACCAGGATTAGGCTAGTCCTGAAAGAGTTTGTAGTAAACACTGTTGCTGTACTGTCCAAATCCACACTAACAGGAGTAGTGCCTCCATCCCCCAGCTGTGGCAAGCAGAATCTTTTAAAGGTTCACAGCTGCCCTATTCTTCAGACACTTTCTCCACCCATGAGAGCCATCTCACCCAGAAATGCCTAGGAGATTCTATGTCTTTTCCTTGCAGGCAGCCTACAGCTAATGATTGTCTGAAAAGCAGGACAAAAAGGCCAACCCTCTTGCCTAAAGGTGGACCGACTCTGCAGTCTTATGTATGCTCCAGAGATCCCTGTGGGATTCAACTGGGGCTATAATATAGCTAAGATCACCTCCTTGCTTGGCTCCTCCCCTATCCTGTCCTTCTTTCCTCATTCCCTTTCTCCAGAGATCCCTCACTCACTAAGTCACTTGCACAAGAACTTCTCAGAATCTGCTTTTAGGGAACCTGACTTAAGACACAAGTAACATTCTGTTCTCATCACTTAGGCTATGGAGAAAAGTTATAACTGCAGTTAATGACATCACATCAATGCTTTAGAGTATCTATTATTTCAATTCTTGAAATGAATTGGTGAAACTTAGGAATTTTCAACTTGAAAAATACAAAATCAATCTTTATATAGCAGGAAGGCAATGCAGTTTGTAAAACTGAGATATTTCCCAGGCCCTACATAATCTTGAGCTTCTCTGAATCTCCCTTCCACTTAAACATTCAAACTACCTAGAAATAGGATACTCAAACTAAGCAAAATACCTTTACCTTAAGACTAATTTTACTGCTACCCCAATGAATAGAATCAAGAAATCATAGATGGAAGAGTAGTTCAGAATTGTTATGAAATTGATTTCAGGCTCAATGGGGGCATGAACTATCAAGGAAAGTTCTTTGTAATATCAGCCTGGTGCCCAGAGGAAATTAATATGTAGATATTGAAAGGATAGCTAGACTTCTAATACGGAGTCAGGCATAGAATCTGGTGCCAGAGTGGCTGGATAAGAGATTCTAATTAGGAAATGTGAAGAAAAGAAATGAGTCTTCTCCCCTAAGGATCTGACTGAAGGGTAAAGTTTACATTAATTCAAGTTGTGGTATTGTAGTCAAAGCTGGTTTTGTTCCATTAGTCAGGGGAGAACTAGATGTGTTTTGTGTGGCATTACCTGTACTCTTTCTTCTTGATATTGTCTGATTTCATGTAGATAAGTGGAGAAATAGTTATAGGTTTTAAGTTCTTTGGAAGAACAAATTGCATACATCAGGAATAAGGAGTCTTCATTATTTTGGATGTGAATATTATCAACATTAATTACTGATTATAATAATCAGTAATAAAAATTACTGATGTGAATATTATCAACATTTATTACTGATTATAATAATCAGTAATAAAAATTAATCTGTTTATTATAACTATGAAAGATATATTGTCTAGGGGATTTTTACTAATTTACTCTGATACAGGCATCTTCTGACCATTTTTATTTATTCAGCCAATATTTTAAAGCTCCTATTATACCCATAGTTCGGTACTCAAATGTGATGAGATCTTATAATCTAATAAGGGAACAAATGAATAGATATCCAAATTAGTGTGCAAAGAGAGGTGTGCTAAAAGACAGATATGAAATGCCATGGGCATTAAGAAGAGGAAAAAAAAAGATCTTTAACTACAGTGGCTACTGGAGGAAAAAGTGGCAGATACCTGAAATCATTGTCAGCATCACTGTAGATATTATTATACAAATCTACATGTTAAGGAGGGACAAACAATGTTATTATTTCATGTTAATCTTTGTATACACTAAAATCACTTTTCTAATAATTTTGAGTACTGCAAACTTTTCATAAAGACTGAGAATTCAGAAGCTTTTTATCTAGAAATCTTCCAAGAATTTTAGAAAATAACTCATGTAATGAAAAGCTCTCTTCGAAAACCTTTGGGGAGTTCAGAGGGCTGCAGGGTAGGTGGAAGCTACTACACTCACCTCCTCCCAGTGCCAAAGGGGATTTACAGCTAAATTATAGAGTAATAAACCTGAATAACCAAGACCCACATAAACCTGAATAATCAATAAAACCTGAATATTCAACTGAAGGATAGCTGAACTGAAGTATTATATTCAAGGATTTACAGAAGAAGCTAGAAGTGTGGAGACACAGAGTGGGCTGGCCCCTATGCTCACATGTAGTGGCTGAGAAGTGTGAGGGATATCTCAGCTGTAAATATTCCCCCTGAGGAACGTAGGGTTTCAAACGCATACCAGGACCCTAAACCCAGAGCATCAGGGCTGGGAAGTGGAGCCTGCATAGCATCTGGCAAAGAAAATCAGTGGGGGCTCTGTCTGCTGTGAAGAGGAGGGAGTTTGCTACAATCTCAGGTGCCCTTCTAAAGGTCAAACACACAGGAGCTTGCTCTGGGGCACTCACTAGGGGCTCTGGTAGAGGGAAGATGACTTGGGGCACATTGGAGTCATAGAGAAGACCTGGGTGGTGTGATGCCAAAGAGGCACCTGGAGGGTCAGCTGCTACTGAGGTCCCAGTCCTGAATTAATATCCTATACTACCCTCATGTGCCATCTTCCCAGGGTAGAGCACTGCTATTCTTCCTATAGCATTAGCCTGGGGAGTGCACTAACCTGGTTCTTCAAATACCCGTGACACTACCCTGCCAAGCTTGAGTGCTGCAGAAAGAACTGTTGTCTGTGACCAACAAGAGATCTTTGTTGCACTTCTCTGGAGAAATGATAAGCACTCAGACATTGAACGGTGAGGCCTTGGAATGGGTAACCTTCTTCCCTACCACCTTCAGGCTTGGCCAGCACCACCCCCAAACAGAAACAATTTTGTTCTATCTTTCAAAGTCCTGGTAGCCCTGCCACACAGGGCTCAGCTCCATGGAGGGAAGGGTACACTGTTTAGAGCTAAAATCTTTGTAGCAGGTCTCCCTCAGAGGGCCTGGTCTGGGACTCGAGCAGGTGTGGATATGCAGATAAGGGGAGGCATATAGCTCACTTCTCTGCTGTGGGTTTGGCCAGCGCTATCCCCAGTGGAGGACTGTCTAGATCTATTTTCCCAAGTCCTGGTGGCTTTGCCCTGCTGAGCTTGCTCCTGTAGTGTGGACAGATGGTTGTATCCAAACTGAATCATTGGTGTGCTGCTCCTCCTTGGGGAGCTAGAGGTGGAGATTCTAGCAGAGACTAAGTGGTATGGCTCTGGAGTAGGGACCATACTGTCCCCAAGTAGGGGACCCACTAGCCCTGTCCTCCCAACCCAGTTGACTCACTCTACCAAACATCACCGGAGCTCAATCCAACTAGCCACGCAAATGGCAAAGCCAAAGGGGAACTCCAGCAGGCACTAGAACCTGCTGGGAATAATTCAGCCCTGGGAAGAAGTCCCTGAACAGTGACTCAAACATGGTGAACAAGGTTTACCCTCATAATAAGCCAACCAGAAGGGTTAACTCACCCATAAAAAGGGCCAGCAGCATTCAAGACTCAACTACAACAGGAGGGGGCACATAACGCATGAGGAATATTTCTGGACCTCCTAACTCAGGTGATCTAGAGGATTATTCTACTGAGACTCATAAGGCACCTATTATCAGCTCTCATAATATGCTTGGAAATCATAGCAGATCTACCTAATACACACGGTCAAACATAAAAAGGCAGACAATATGGGGAGATAAAGAAATATGATCCAAATGAAAGAACAAGAGAAATCCCCAGAAAAGGAATTAAATGAAATTGAAGCAATCAAGATGCCAGGTACAGAGTTTAAAACAACGGTTATAAGGATGTTCAAGGACCTTAGGAGAACAATGGAGGATCTCACTGAGAACTTAAACAAAGAGAGAGAAAACATTAAAAAGGAAAATAAAAAAGAGCCAGTTAGAAATGAAGAATATGATATCTGAAATAAATAGTACAGTGGAAGGAATCAACAGCAGGCTAGATGAAGCAGAGGATTGAATCAGTGATTTAGAGGACAAGATAAAAGAAAGCACTGAAGTAGAGCAACAAAAACAATAAAAAAAGAAAATTTTAAAAAATGAGGAAGGTCTAAGAGACCTGTGGGACAACATCAAGCATAACAGAGGCAGAAGAGAGTGAGAAAGGGATCGAGAATCTGTTTGAAGAAATAATACATGAAAATTTTCCTAACCCAATGAAAGAAAAAGTCACACAAGTTCAGGAAGCACAGAGCATCCCTATCAAGATGAATCCAAAAAGGCCCATGTGAAGACACATCATTATTAAAATAGCAAAAGTTAAAGACAAAGAGAGAATCTTAAAAGCAGCAAGAGAGAAAACAGTTAGTTAACTACCAAGAAGCTCCCATAAGGCTATCTGCTGATTTCTCAAGGAAAATACTTTAGGTTAGAAGGGATTGGCATGAAATATTTCAAGTGATGAAATGTAAGGATCTACAACCAAGACTACTGTATCCAGCAAGGCTATCATTTAAAATTTAAGGCAAAATAAAAAGCTTCCTAGACAAAAATAAAGCAAACAAACAAAATCCTAAAGGAGTTAATACCACCAAAGCAATATTGTAAGAAATGTTAATGAGCCTTCTTTAAGAAGAATAAATAAGACTAGAGAGAGAGAGAGAAAGTGAGAGGTATAAAGAATAAGCTGGTAATAAATAAATACCTATCAATAATAACTATAAATGTGATTGAATTAAATGAGCAAATCAAAAGACATAGGGTATCAGAATGGATTAGAAAATATGACCCATATATATTCTATTTACAAGAATCCCATCTCAGAACAAAAGGTATGCACAGACTGAAAGTGAAGAGATTGAAAAAAATATTCCATGCAAGTGGAAATGAAGCAACCAAAAAAACTGGAGTAGCAATACTTAAATCAGACAAAATAGGCTTCGAAACAAAGGCCATAGAAGAGATAAAGGCATTACATAATACTAAATACTTAACACCCCAACTGACATCAAAGGATAGAATTTCCAGACATTTTATACCAAAGCAGGATAACATACGTTCTTTTCAAGTAGGTATAAAACATTCTCTAAGGTAGGCCCACATGGTAGGACATAGGATAAACCTTAATAAATTCAAGAATATTGAAATCATATTAAGTATTTTCTCTGACCACAATGGTATGAAACTAGAAACCAATTACAATAAAAAAATCAAAAACACTAAAAAACATAGAGGCTATTGAATATGTTATTAAACAATGAACAGGTTAACAATGAGATCAAGGAAGGAATTTAGTTACCTGGACACAAATGAAAATGAACACACAACAGCTTAAAATCTATGAGACACAGCAAAAGCAGTCCTGAGAGGGAAAATCATAGCATTACAAACCTACCTCAAAACGCAAGAAAAATATTAAAATGAACAATCTAACCTTGCACCTTAAAAAAAAAAAACCTAGAAAAAGAACAATAAACAATGCCCAGAGTAAGTAGAAAGAAGGAAATAATAAAAATTAGAGCAAAAATAAATTACATAGAAACTTAAAAAAATGGATACAAAAGATCAATACCACTAAGAGCTGTTACTTTGAAAAGATAAACAAGGTTTACAAACCATTAAAAAGACTCATCAAAAAAAAAAAGAGAGAACCCAGAGGAATAAAATCAGAAATGAAAGAGAAAACGTAACAACTGACTCCACAGAAATACAAAGGATTTTAAGAAAATGTTATGAACAACTATATGTCAGCAAATCGGACAACATGGATGAAGTGGATAAATTCTAGAAACATGCAATCTTTCAAAACTGAACCAAGAAAAATCAGAAAATCTGAATAGACCAGTTGCAAACAAGTAATTGAGGCAGTAATAAAAAAAAAATACAAAAGACTCTTAACAAACAAAATCCTGGACCAGAGACTTCACAGGTGAATTTTACCAAACGTTCAAAGAAAACCTAACACCTATCCTTCACGAACTATTCCTAAAAATTAAAAAGGGGGAATGACTTCCAAGCTAATTTTATAAGACTAGCATATCCTAACTTCAAAACTACATAAAGAAACTACAAAGAAACAAAATTGCAGCCCAATATCCCTGATAAACATAAATGCTAAAATCCTCAACAAAAAATTAGCAAACCATATCCAGCAATAAGTTATAAAAATCATACACCATGATCAAGTGGGGATTTACTGCAGGGATGCAAGATTGGTACAATATTTGCAAATCAATAAATGTGATATACCACATAAAGAAAATGAAGAATAAAAATCACATAATCATATCAATAGATGCAGAAAAAGCATTTGATAAAATCCAGCACACATTGATGATAAAGGTTCTCATCAAACTGGGAACAGAGGGATCACACCTCAACATAATAAAGCCCATATATGACAAACCCACAAGCAATATCATGTTCAAATGTGCAAAAATTAAAAGTATTTCCCTTAAGAAAATAAACAAGACAGGGATGTCTGCTTTTACCACTCTTATTCAACATAGTACTGGAAGTTCTAGCAATGGCAATCAGACAAAAAAAATAAATAAATAAAAGAAAGAAATAGAAGACATACAAATTGGAAAGGAGAAAGTAAAAATGTCATTATTCACAGATGACATGATACTGTATATTGAAAACTTTAAAGGCTCCACCAAACACTGCTAGAACTAATAAATGAATTTGGTAAAGTATCAGGATACAAAATTAATATCCAGAAACTGGTGGCATTTTTACATGCCAATAATGAACTCTCAGAAACAGAAATTAAGGAAACAATTGAATTTACTATGGCAACAATAAAAAATAAAGTACCTAGGAATAAATTTAACCCAGGAAGTAAAAGACCTGTCCTCAAAAAATTATAGGATACTGAAGACAGAATTTGAGGAAGACAGAAATAAGTGGAAGCATGCACTGAGTTTATAGATGATAAGAATTAACATCATTAAAATGTCCATTCTACCCAAAACAATATATAGACTCAACACAACTCCTATTAAAATACCAATGATATATTTCAGTGATCTAGAAAAAAATAGTCCAAACATTTACATGGAACCACTAAAAACCCTGAATAACCCCTACAATCTTGAGAAAGAACTAAGTTAGAGGTATCGTACTACCTGATAGCAAACATACTACAAGTCCATAGTAATCAAAACAGCATTGTACTGGAATAAGAACAGGCATACAGATCAATGGAACAGAATAGAGAGCCCAGAAATAATCTCATACCTACACAGTCAATTAATTTTTGACAAAGGAGGCAAGAACATATAATGGAGTAAAGACAGTCTCTTCAATAAATAGTGTTGAAATAATTGCAAAGAATGAAACTAGACCACCAAATTACGCCATACACAAGAATAAACTCAAAGTATATTAAAGACTTAAACGTTAATCACAAAACCATAAAAATCTTAGAAGAAAACAAAGGCCGTAAAATTACAGACATTTCTCATAGATATATTTCTACCTATATATCCCCTTGGGCTAGGGAAACAAAAGAATAAATAAACAAATGGAACCACACCAAACTCACGAGCTTTTGCACAGCAAAAGAAACCATCAACAAAATGAAAAGGCAACTCACTAGATGGAAGAATATTTTCACTAATGATACTTCTGATAAGGGTTTAATATCTAAAATATATGAAAATCTTATACATCTCAACACCAAGAAAAAAAAGCAATTAAAAAATGGGCCAAAGGTATGAATAGACATTTCCCCAAAGAGAACATACAAATGGCCAATTGACATATGAAAAGATGCTTAGCATCACTAATCATCAGAGAAATTCAAATTAAAACCATAATGAGATATCACCTAATGCCTGTCAGAACGGCTATCATCAATAAATCAGTAAACAATAAGTGCTGGCAACAATGTGCAGAAAAGGGAACCCTCTTGCACTATTTTTGGGAATGCAGATTTGTGAAGCCACTGTGGAAAACAGTGTGGAGTTTCCTCAAGCAATTAAAAATAGATCTGCCTTTTGACCCAGCAATTCCACTTCTGGGAATATATCCAAAGAGACCCAAAACACTTATTTAAAAGAATATATGCACCCCTATGTTCATTCAAGTGTTGTTTACAATAGCCAAGATCTGGAAATAGCCCAAGTGCCTATCAGTAGATGAATGGATTAAAAAACTGTGGTACACTTATGTAATGGAATACTACTTGCCTATAAATTATAAGAAAATCTTACCTTTGTGACAGCATGGATAGACCTGGAGAATATTATGCTAGGTATATAAGCCAGTTAGAGAAAGAGAAATACCATATGATCTCACTTACGTGTGAAATGTAATGCATAAAATAATTTAACAAACAAAGTATAAACAGAAGAATAGATCCATAGAACAGATTGACAGCTGTCAGAGTGGAGAGGTGTGGTGAGGCTGGATGGAAGAAAAAGGTGAAGGGATCAGAAAAAAAAAAAAATATATATATATATATACACACACATAACATGGAGACACAGACAAAAGCATGGTGCTAGGAAGAGGAAATAGGGGATGGGATATTAGTAGAAGCTGACAAAGGAGGATAATTGGGGACAGAATGAGACTTTGTTTTTGGTGATGGGCACATTGGGCAGTGTGCAGATGATGTTTTGTTTGGTTGTAAACTTAAAAAATGTATGGTTTTGTTAATCAGTGTCACCCCAATAAACTCATTAAAAAACAAACATCATAATATATCCCAGTACCAACTTTAAATTATATAAAATTTGATAAAGGAGGTCTGATATTTATGTCATTGTAATTATTGTTTTTAATAAATTTTCTTCACAATTTAAAAAATGAAACTTGGGAGACAAAGTTCCAGGGAAGAATAATTTTGATAACATCTACCTATTAAAAGAATGCTTTTTTTTTAAAGCACATTTTAAAAATGAAGAATCTCACTTTAGGTTAGATTTTCAAGTTCCAGTTTTTCAAAAATCATCAAAAATAAAACTTGAGAAGTAGAAAAAAATATAAAGTCACATCTCATCTCTAGATCTCTGGAACATGGAGGGAGGGAGAAAGGGAGAGAGAGAGAACACAGATTTATTAATGAGTTTAATGAAGACCTTATGCTCATACATATTTGACCATTTTTACAAATGGAAAAATGAAAACTTTCACTAGTTTGAGAGTAGAAAAATAAAATGACAAACAAATACCAGAATGTTTGCTTTTACATTCTGTTGTTTGAGTTTTAAAATGAATTTCCAGAGTTTATTTCTTGGTTGTGTATATAAAAGAACTGTATGGTAAAACAGAAAAATAGAATAGGAACATACCCATAGAATAGGAATATATCATTTATTTATTCACCAACTATTTCTTGGATGTCTACCATTCCAGGCACTATGCTAGAAACTAGGAATATGGAGACAAGCAAGATTTAATATTCACAACTTTGAAACCTGGTTAGGTTACATTGAAAAAACATAATTCTCTCATTAATATTAATAACACTGGCTCATAAGATGTTCCAAATACTCCAGCAAGAACTGTGCATACATTTATGAAGAAGGCGGGACCTTACCATCCTTGTGGGTGAATAAGCAGTAACCCACAGGAATTAAATAACTTGCCTATAATTCCTATGCTCAAGCTAGGCCCCTAATAATCATACTATTTGTGTATTTTTAAAGAGCTATGTTAGAGACTTAATTGTTTTCACAAACAAAGTGAGACTGCCTAGAGTTGGAGGGAAGAGAATTTGTCCATGCCCTCTAGTATTGGTTATATTTTAGATGAGTGTTAAAGGATGAGAGGCTGGTGGTAATGAGAATTACATATCTGAAAGTACAGCAACATGAGCAAATAGCAGTTAGTTCAGAATGGACCACTGAATAAGCTGGGAAGAGAGTAAGAATGAGCCTGGAAAGTAATCAAGATCCCAAAGTGCCTGACATGTCTTGTTTAGGTGATTGACAAGACACCAAAATTATTGGGGAAGGTGTTATTGTAGAACAAGTTCCACAGGTGCAGACCCTGAGATTAGGATTTAGGTGCAAGTGATTCTTTAAGAAAACACTCACAGGAGAAATTTAGTGGATAAAAACAGAGAAGGGAAAGAGGCTAGTCAAAAGTCCCATTTCAGGCAAAATCCGTCTCGGTTTAATTCTTTGGCAAGCTCTGGAGCATAATTTACATCTCAGAATATATTTTGTAGAAAGGAAAATAATTTGGGATTTCTATTGCCATACCAGAAGGTCATCGGCTACAAGTTGCCCCAGGGATATAAACTTCCAGAGACTTCCAGTTCCCTGTGAATATGGGTAAAGCAACTCTAATAGCCTGATGGTGGAAATGAAGAACTTGGTCATTACCAGCAAAGCAGGTGGAAGCTGTGTGATAGGTTTACAGGACATGTGCAGAGTACCTGTTAGCTGTGGTGACAGTACCATAGTTGTCATTAGAGCAACATTTATTAGAATTAGGATTGTCATTAGAATGACAATGACTCAAGGACACTGAAACTCTTGAATTAAAACAAAAAACAATATTAAAATCTTCAGACAAAAAGTTGTCTATTAAGCCATGATAGCAACATAAGTAGAGATAAAAAGCCCATAAAATTATGAGACACCAGAATGGAAGTGAGTAAGAAGCTTAGAAATTACCCAACCTGAAGACAATTTGCAGATGATGAAGCCACAATGAAGGAAATCACCAGGCCCATGTAATTAGTTGCGGAGCCAAGTCAGAGTAGTTTGCTCCTGACTCCAAGTAGAGTCTACTTTCATTCCACATCTGCAGCTTTGTAGAGGCATAAATTCAAACCCTACTTGGAACAATAAGAGAAAGATTTCTTAATCGCTGAAATTTTAAATTTTCTAACCTTCCTTGAAGTTGGGTGTGGCATGTAATGAAGTCTGGAGAGGTAAGCAGGAGTAATGTGCCTAGAAGCATGACCTCCAGACCTGACCCATTAGAATCACCACAATGGTCATTTTTGTTCTCTTTTTGCATCTGCTGGCCATGTAGGGAGGGCTCTAAGGAAATACAGAAATGTATATTAACAAAATAGAAGGATCCTGGCTCACTATATGCAGCAGCTACTCCTTCCTAGCCTAATCACCAATCATCTCTCACTGGACTACAACATAAGCAAGAAATAAACATTTGTTTTGGTCAATCACTGAAATTTGGGGATTATTTGCTATAGCAGTTAGCCTATCCTGACTGATATATAAAACCATTGATCAAAGTCCATCATGTGATTTTGAGCTACTGTAAGGTACCTGATTGACAGAATTAAGTAATCCAAAGATAGATAAAATATGGCCCTGTTCTAAGTATTCTTCTGCATCATAGCAGGGGAGAGAGAACATGAACAAATGAAGACAAGTCAAAACAATATATGCTATAGGAATATGGAACAGTAACACAATAGAACACTTCTGGTTGCGTTGATCATGAAAATCTTCATGGATGAAGTGGTAGTTCTCCGAAACCTTGAAAGGTCAATCAAGACTTTGATAAGATGGTAGAGTAAAGGCAGATAAGACAGAGTCAAAGACAGGATATGGGAGTCCTCTTGGGATAAAATCTAGAAGAGTGGCAAGACATTGCTACCAAATTTTTGAAAACTTTGAATTTTAAACTAAGAGCTTGAATCAATTAGCTGTTGCTATGTAACAAATAAATATGAAGCTTAGAGACTTAAAACAACAATATTATATCTTACGGATCTATGTGTTGCCTAGGAGTTTTTAGCTGATAAGATTGAGGCTTGGCTGATATTTTTTCTATATATATACAGGGTCCTGCAGAAGTAACACCTACTTGAGTGTGGTTGGTAGGGTAATAATATGGGTGTAATGATTTATAGTTTTAATTTGAACATTTTACCTAAAATGTTATATGGTATGCTTGAGTGTGATATTGATATGTTACAGAATTACATGCTTATGATTTTGTAATAAAAAGGGGGCATTATTTGTGCCAAACCCTGTATATTTTATTGATTATGTTATTACAGTTGCCCCAATATTTCCCCCATTGCCTTGCTCTACCCAGCAGCCCCCACTCCCTCAGGTAATCTTCCTACCATGTTCATGTCCATGGGTCAAGTGTATAAGTTCCTTGGCTACTCTATTTCCTATACTGTGCTTTATACCCCCATTCTGTAACTACCTATTTGTATTACTTAATCCCCTCACCTCTTCATCCTTTTCCTTCACCACCCTACCATGTGGCAAGCATCAAAACACTCTGTATCCATGATTCTATCTCTGTTCTTCTTGTTTTCTTAGTTTGTTTTTTAGATTCAGTTGTTGACAGGCATGTATTCATTGCCATTTTATTGTTCATAGTTTTTGTCTTATTTTCTTAAATAAGTCTCTTTAACATTTCATATAATAATATGAAATAGTTTTTTCTTGCCTGGGAAGAAAAGTTTTTCTTGTCTGGGAAGACTTTTATCTGACCTTTGATTATAAATGATTGCTTTGCTGGGTAGAGCAATCTTGGCTATAGGTCCCTGCTTTTCATGACTTCGAATATTTCTTGCCAGCCCCTTCTAGCCTGCAAAGTTCCTTTTGAGAAATCAGCTGACAGTCTTATGGGAACTCCCTTGAAGATAATTAACTGCTTTTCTCTTGCTGTTTTTAAGATTCTCTCTTTATCTTTAACCTTTGGCATTTTAATTATGATGTGTCTTGGAGTGGATTTCTTTGCACCCATCTTGTTTGGGACTCTCTGTGCTCTGTGCTTTCTGGAACTGCACATCTATTTCCTTCACCAACTAGGGAATTTTTCTTTCATTATTTTTTCAAATAGATTCCCAATTTCTTGCACTTTCCCTTCTGCTTTTGGCACCCCTATGACTCAAATGTTGGAATGCTTGAAGATGTCCCAGAGGCTGCTTATGCTGTCCTTGGTTTTTTGGATTCTTTTTTCTTCTTGTGCTGATTGATTGTTTTTTGCTTCCTTATGTTCCAAATCATTGATTTTATTCTTGGCTTTATTCACTCTACTGTTGTTTCCCTATAAATTGTTCTTTATTTCAGTTAGTGAATCCCTCATTCCTGACCAGATCTTTTTTATGCTGCTGAGATACTAAGTTCCTTGGGCACCCATATAACCAGTGTTTTGAACTCTGCATGTGAGAGATTGCTTATCTCCATTTTGTTTAGCTATTTTTCTGGAGTTTTGATTTAGTCTTTCACATGGGCCATGTTTCTTTGTTTCTTCATTTTGGCAGCCTGTGATTGTTTCTAAGTATTAGGTAGAGCTGCTGTGACTCCCTGTCATAGTAGCATGGCCTAATGTACTAGGTGTCCTGCAGGGTCCAGTGGCACAGCCTCCTTTATCACCCAAGGTGGGTACTAGAGGTGTACCTTTCACATGGGCTGAGTATACCCTCCTCTTGTAATTGAGCCTTGGTTGCTCTTGGCAGGTCAGTGGGAGGGATTTATCCAGGCCAGTCAGTTGCATGGATGGCTGTGACCACTGACCATGAACCTAGTACTCGGATTTGGTCTGTAGCTGTCCACTGGGTGTGAAAGCCCTGGGGTTTATTCAGTGGTTCAGGCCAAGGTCAGTCCCCACTGGTGTTTTGCCCTGGGCCATGCTACCCAAGCTGTAGAGCAATCTGAGATGGTTGTTACTTTTACTGGGTTTGGAGATTCCCAAGCAAAGGCAAACTGTCAATCAAGACTGGCTACTACTAATGCCATGCCTGTGGCCACTTAGCCAGAGGTAAGGGGGTTAGGGGCTCAATGCGGCCAGCTGTTGCTTGTTTGAAAGGATATAGGAAGTTGTGAAGCTTGAACCAAGGCTAGTCATTCTTGTGGAAAAGCTATTGTTAACAGCTGAAAATTGGTTGGGACAGAGACTCAGGGGATCTGTGGGGTGGGGTAAACAGTGTTAGCCAGGTTGATTGAGTCAGACATGGCACCTGCCTGCTGACTCTGTGGCTCTGCCCACCTTTCTGCCTGAGAGAAAGCTGTCCCCCAGCTCTTGCCTTAATGCCAGACACTTCAGCTCCTCCCTGTGTGCCACTGGTGTCTTTTAAGCTGCTAACCTGGTGCTAGAGCTCAGAGGGAATGAATCTGAGTAAGTTCATATGTGGGTTCTTTAAGAGGAACTGCTTGGGGCTCCAGAAGTTTCTTCTACCAACTCAATTCCTGCTGGTTTTTGCTGCCAGAGTTATGGGGACTTATCTTCCTGGCACTGGTACTCTGGGTCAGGGTCCTGGTGTGGGAATGGGACTCCTCACTTCCAAGATATCCCTCCTGATTTTTTATCTACCGCACAGGTATGTGGGACCAGCCCGTTTTGTCTCTCCACCACTCCTACCAGTCTGGATGGATGTGGTTCCTTTAATTCTGTAGTGGTCAGACTTCCGTTCACCTTGATTTCTGCTGGTTCTGATTGATGGTTGTTCTAAATTTAGTTATAATTTTGATGTGGTTGTGGAAGGAGGCTAGCTGTGTTTACCTGTACTGTCATCTTGACCAGAAGTCCAGGTTTGGCTGATCTTGATTGGTCTCTTTCATGTATTTGCATTCAGCTTATCTGGGGTAGTTGGATGATGTCAGCTGGGACAAACTGTCTCTGATCCCTTTCTCTAATTTTCCAATATGGTAATCTGGGACTATTCTCATATTTGTAGCAAGGGACACAGGAGAGATCACTAAAATAAACATACTTTTTAAACTCTATGCTTGTATTGAATTTACTGTTTTCATGACTAATGTAAATCACATGGTCAAGCCAAGAGTCACTATGGGAGAGCACTAGCTAAGGGTGTGAATAGAATGAAGTATGAGAAATTGGGACTATTTATGCCAGCAATATCCATAATTAGTATATATACTCAAAAGTGTGAATAAGGACTCTGAAACTAGAACTGCCTAGATGCAAAACCTATCTTTGATATTTCTTACCTGGATAATCTTGGATATGGTATTTAACCTTTCTATGCCTCAGTTTTCTCATATAAAAGTTGGGATAAAAGCTATCACCTACATAACAGAGTTGTTTGAGGATTCGGTAAATTAATTTATGTAAAATGTTTAGAGTAGTTCTTGCCACATATTAAGTTTCTTCCATGTAAAAGTTATTATTGTCAGGTCAATTTTAGAGATTTGGTGAACTGAATATGTTTCTACATGTGTACCCAAGGAGACAGGGAAAGATGATATGATGAGGTGTTATATGAAAAGGCTTTCTTAAATACACCATTTTTCCTTAAACTGTCCTTGATAACAATTCTAATTTCTTTATTAACTGATGACGTCTTTGTAAATTGTCAGAGCAAAATGGCCCTGGACAAAGTTAAACAGGCAAGAAAACTTGACTCAAGCCTATTGGAATAGTAGAGAAACCAGAACTGAGTACAAACTCAGCTATGCTGAAACAAAAGTCAGCAGGATTTTTAAGAGCTGGGGTGAAGGGGTGATCACAGGCCATTTGTGGTTGCCGCTGGCTTTATCTGAAGGGAAAGTCAACTTTCTCATCTCTTCGTGACAGGAGGTAATTTTGCAACTTGGAAGTTAGGTTTCTACTCTGCCATAGAAACTGGGAGAAAGGGGGTCTGTCTTTCTAGATGATTACATTTAAAATAGTTTCCAGATTCTGGAGAAAGACAGCGCTAGGTTGGAAAACTGGCAAGAGGCTTTTGAAAATATTTACATATCAAAGGAACAGAGAAAGGATTTACAGTTACAAGTTTTTTAAAGTCAATGTTTTAAGAAAGGGAGGTCAGTGGACTAGAGTTAGAGAGAAGCCTAAGGTTTAGTCAAGCCCAGAGAAATGTTAGGTTTCATGGTCATGACAATCCTTTAGAGATTTATGTGCTTCACCACTTTCACCTTAAAGATTGGAATTAAAAATCCAAGATTCAATATTTGGCCAGTCAGTTACTTTTTATTTAACAATATTTCTTGTGGAATTTTAAGCTTGTGGTGAGTTACTACTTTAGACATTTAATAGCACTCTAAATAGTGACTATTCAAAATGCCTACTTTCTGGCCACAGGTATGCTACACAAAAAGTTTTACATAAATCAAGAGGGCATTTATATTTTCAGAACAAATAGCATTAATCAAAATAATGAACCAAAAGAAAGAAGATAGGCATTTAAAATTTCTACAACATATTTTTATGTTTAGTTTGTAATGCATTTATATGTTCCTTTCCCAGAATAACATGTTTCTTGGAGGATATTTTTATTTGGACCGGGTGGTACAGATGGTGGAGGGGAAGTGTGAGTCCTTTGGGGTGCTGAAAAAATGAGAGGGTTGGGACTGGAATATAAAATCATGATTGAGACCTATGAAGGCAGTAAAGAATAAAAGAGGAGCAAAAAAGAAATATTGATAATGAGATCCGAATAGTAAAAGAGAAAGACTCTTTAAAGGGTAGAATAGATTTACATATCTATCTATCATCTATCTATCTATCATCTATCTATCTATATCATCTACATCCAATCTTCCCCCTACCACCCATCATTTCCTTTAGAAAACTCAGTACCTTTCCCCTGAGAGATTTAGATGTACAAAATAAGCAGAGTGGCCATTAAAATATATCGAGAAAGATGGAGACAAGTTGGTAGGATGACTAACTGTCCTATGACTAAGGGGTTTCCCAAAAAGGGGGATTTTGTTTTCCAGTCATGAAACCAGGATAGTTGCAGAAAAATTGGGATGGTTGTTCACCTTGGAACTTCATATAATTTAAAACCAAAATTATCCTGACTAATAAGGTAGAAAATTATTGTGGTCAGCTTTTAAATGAGATCATGTAATGAGACATTTAGTAGAGATTTTGCCTTACTACATTATTCTCAAACCAGTTATGGATATGATTTGGGATGCTAAATGAAGTATTATAATTTTTACAAAATGCAAAGGGTATGTGACCAATAGTATCTTTTAAAAGAAAAGCTTCATGGAGACTCCCTATTTAGAAAAGGCCACATCATACACTAATTATATCATATTCTCATATCTTTATCTAAATTTTGTAGGTATACAAAAAGGGCTCTTTGGAAAGTGTCATAGTAAATGGCAAAGAAACAGTTTAAATGGTTAATTGCATATACATTTATTGCTAATGCACTGAATATCACTCAATTCTGTATTCAAAAAGTAACACCTTCTCTAAAGCTTATGTCTTGGTTTGTATCTTCAAAACACGGAATCCAAGACAAGGATATCATTTCAGGTAGTTTATTTGGAAGTGAGCCCAGGAAGCACAAGTAGGGGCTGGGGAAAGTAAGAATGGGAAAGGAGAAAAACCAGGAAGGGTGTACTAATGAACTGATTATTGCTGTAGGAAATGGGCACAATCTCATTGACATTCTGAGTAATCATGTAGAAATTGCCCCCGACTTGTCCCAGAGGTGCTGAAATATTTATCCAATGGCTCCTTTTACTCTCTAGTTGAGAGGTCCCCCAGGGGTGTTAATGCCCTATGCTTTGGGGTTTCAGTTTGGCAGTATTTCATAGCTGAGATGCTCTTGTTCAGTGCCCATGTCTTACCTCCAGTTGTGCCGCAATCTGGTGGGCTGAGATGAGGAAATACAATGCATTAGAAGCATTTGCTACAGTATCCTAACATTTCCACATATAGGTGTTCTCTCAGTCACCCTAAAGAAATCTAACATAAGCTGAAAAAGACCCTTATAGATGGTGTAGGGACAATAGGATTATTTACTGATGATCAATAGAGTCTGAGAGAGGTTAAAGCAATTCAAAACCATGCATGGATTCTTAGCAGAGCAGGGTTCGATACCTCGATTCCTGATGTATATTCCAGGGCACACCTGTCCACACAGAACCTGTGAATGGAATGTGGGCCTACTGCAAATATGAGTTTGACGTTAATGTGAGAATGAAACTTAATTACTGTCCTCTCATGCTTTGGAAAGTATTCTCCTTTTCTTTTCTGCCTTTAAAAAATTCAGCTTTATTGAGTTATATTTACATATAAAATTATAAATATTTAAAGTGTACATCATGGTGATTTGATATACATATACATTGTGAAAGGATTGCCCCACCTAGTTAATGTGTCCATCACCTCATTGACTGATTTATGAGAACACTGAAGTTCTACTCTCCACTCTTAGAACATTTCAATTACAAAACACAGTGTTATCAACTACAGTCACCATGTTTTACATCAGATCCTCAAAATGTATTCATTTTATATGTAAAAGTTGTACACTTTTTACCAACCTCTCCCTCTTTCTTTCACCCCTCAGTCCCTGGCAACTACTTTTTGACTATTTGTTTCTATAAATTTGACTTTTTTTTACTTATTCTTGACAGAAACACTTCATTGTAGAAAAATAAAGCAGCATTTTATTTGAAGCCAGAAACCATGAATTGGAATATTGGACATTGTACCTTCTCACTGAGCAGCTTTAGATAAAAGAAAGTACTTAAACTCTATTTCTTCATCTGTGAAATAAGTATAGTACTTTCTAACTTGCAGGATTTTGCTGAGAATCAAATAAAATCTATTAGGTAAAAGAGCTCCATGAGTCATAGTTACCAAAGTTAGTTGTCAGTGACATTAAAAGTACTAATCAAATTCTCCCCAAGTGGCACATTTTTATACATGTAAAAGTACATGTATAAAAGGATAGAGTTCTTTGAGTTTTGTATAATTGTTTTTCTGTGCCCATATCTCAGAAGAAGACCATGGATATAATGAGATGTGAAATAAAGCTAAGGGATGGAAAATGGAAATCCACAAAAATTGACTGTCAGTATAATGGCATGTTGACTGTTTTATTTATTGATTGGAATTAGCACATGAAAATTTTATTAGAAGGAAATGCAGATTAACCCAGGGAAAGGCAGCCATGGTTTTTCACAAAGAAGTATGTGAAATGGAGTAGTTTAGACTCCTGTTCATTTGTTGTTTGGAGTGGCTGGCAGAGCCCAGTGGTTTCTGCTGTGGGTGAATTTGTGTGCACGTGTGGTTGACTGCATAGCAGAGCACAGAAAATAAGAAAGAGGTCCTGTGGCTTTGTAGGAGGTTGTCTTCCCTGGAGACCCCAAGAGTGGCTTTGATAGTCAGTTTTGACATTATGTTTGAAAAGGAATCAGCACTGTCCTTATCTGGCCCATTTTCTTCTGTATTCTTTCTGGGTAAAAAATGCCCCATTAAGTCATATGAAAAAAAGACTTTACCTCAGGGAAGACAGGTTTTAATAAAGGGTGGGGGGGTTAAACTTACTATACATGACACTCAGACCTTCTAGGTGATGATTTCTGAAGTCAAATTTCAAAACCTTAGCTTTTGTTAAGCAGCCTATGGTCATTAATAAAAGCTCCTTATCTATGTTCTCTATAAAATTCACAGCAGTGGTTCTCAAACATTAGCATATGCACAATTCATGAAGTCTATTTTGACAAAAATATAGAGTTCTTGGAGGTATTGATAGTGTGAAGCATTGTGATTCATTCTTGGGGATTCCGCTTGGGGTTAACCTTGAAATATACCTTCTTTTTCTCACAACAGAATTTACCCTTGGTGAGCATCATTGTCTTTGGAATCTTTCATCTTTGGTCACTATGTTTTCGTATTTGTATAATCATTAATTTACACATAGACAATCTGAACTTGATCATCTAGCACCCTTGCTAAGAATTGAAAGAACAGCAATACAAAAGAATAAATCTCACAAGTATTTTATTAAATGAATTATGTTCTAGACACAAAAGACCTCATGTTACATGGTTCCACTTATAGGAAGCTCAAGGACAGACAAAGTTAAATGGTGACAGAAGGCAGAAGAGTGGTTGCTTCTGGCTAGAAAGGAACATAA